>CM069153.1:2167416-2267416 GCA_035221665.1 Okamejei kenojei
CATCCAGGCAGCATATGTCTAAATGAGGTAAGATGGTGATCAAAAGCAATAAATTGTGTGGTTAGTGTCACGTTGATTTAGTGTATGGAAATATAAAACTGTGCATCATAATTGAGAGAGAACCATTGAAACTGTTTGGGAACAGGAAAAGGAATCTCGACCCAAAAACTCACCCATTCCTTCTACCTGTCCCATTGAGTTACTCCAGCATTATGTGTCTATCTTCGGTGAAAACCAACATCTACAGTTACATCCAACACAAAGGAATCTTGTAATGAATTTAGAATCCTATTCAAGCATTGCAGTAAAATTGTTCCCCTTAGAAACAAGGATCTGCAGATGCTGGTTTTCCAAAAAAAGGACACGGAGTGCTGGAGTAACTCAGCGGGTCAGGCAGCATCTGTGGAGAACATGGACAGGTGATGTTTTTGGTCGAGACCTTTGTTCAGACTGATTATAGGGGGGAGACGAAAGTTGAAAGAGGGTCTACCTCTGTAGGGAAGCTGCCTCTTCCAGGTATGTCTCCCTCTACAATCAGACTGAAGATGTGTCCTGTCCTGAAACGTCACCTATCCATGTTCTCCACAGATGCTGCCTGACCCGCTGAGTTACTCCAGCACTCTGTGAAACGTCACCCATCCATGTTCTCCACAGATGCTGCCTGACCCGCTGAGTTACTCCAGCACTCTGTGAAACGTCACCTATCCATGTTCTCCACAGATGCTGCCTGACCCGCTGAGTTACTCCAGCACTCTGTGAAACGTCACCTATCCATGTTCTCCACAGATGCTGCCTGACCCGCTGAGTTACTCCAGCACTCTGTGAAACGTCACCTATCCATGTTCTCCACAGATGCTGCCTGACCCGCTGAGTTACTCCAGTGTCTTAAATTGATCCCCTTGTACTGATGCCTTACATACCTGCCTTATGGTTATTAGCCATCGGATAGTGAAAGGCCCGGATAGTGGATGTGGAGAGGATGTTTCCACTAGTGGGAGAGTTTAGGACCAGAGGCCACAGCCACATAATTAAAGAACGCTCCTTTTGGAAGGAGAAGAGGGGGAAATTCGTTAGTCTGAGGGCGGTGAATCTGTGAAATTTGTTGCCACAGCAGGCTGTGGAGGCCATGTCAGTGAGTATTTGTAAGGCAGAGATATATAAATTCTTGATTGTCAGGGGTTCTGGGGAGAAGGCAGGAAAATGGGGTTAGGAGAAAGAGATAGATCAGCCATGATTGAATGTCGGAGTAGACTTGATGGGATGAATGGCCTAAATCGGTTCCTATCACTTAGCAGCTGTTCCCAGTTAATTCAGTTTAATTTATTGCTATTCGTGGCAGCTTTCTGCGTACAGAATTGAACATTACATCTGCGGGCTGATTTGAGACAACTTATTGGCGGGGGCACACTGCAAAACTGTAGGTGGAGCTTTGCTGGCTGTCAAGTGAGGTGAAGAAGATCAATATCTCTCTGAAATTCAAAGACAATTTTTCAAAACTGAAGCAAAATAATTAAAAAAACACAGAAAACACATCAAAAATGTACAAACAATTAAAAAAAGTTGTGCAAAAGTTCATGTGATAGGGGCAGAATTAGGCCATTCGGCCCATCAAGTCTACGCCACCATTCAATCATGGCTGCTCTGCCAATCTCACCTAACCCCATTCTCCTGCCTTCTCCCCATAACCCCTGAAGCTCGAACTATTCAAGAATCTAACAATGTTTAAGAAGGAACTGCAGATGCTGGAAAATCGAAGGTGGACAAAAATGCTGGAGGAACTCAGCGGGTGAGGCAGCATCTATGGAGCGAAGGAATAGGTGACGTTTCGGGTCGTAACCTATCTATCAATCTCCACTTTAAAAATATCCACTGACTTGGCATCCACAGCCGTCTGTGAATTCCACAGATTCACCACCCTCTGACTAAAGAAATTCCTTTAAAAATCTACCAACTTCATCTTTGCCTCTTAAATCTTCGCCCTGCATACCTGACTGCAATCATAGGACAATGTTTTGGAGTGTGGAGCAGAGGAATCTCAGAAAGGTCATTGTCCATAGTGGACCCGATGGAATCCCAGTGGCAGAGAGTGCTGACAGGTTCAGCCTACTGAATCCATCAGCAGCTTCTGGGCTGCAGGATCTGACAGTGTGAAGTCCACAGCCTGAAACAGAAACCAGAACATGCCACAAACTCTCGCCTTCCCACGCCGCATGTGTGAGCAGAGAATAACAATGTGCTGGAGTAACTCAGTGGGCCATAGAAACATAGACAATAGGTGCAGGAGGAGGCCATTCGGCCCTTCGAGCCTGCACCGCCATTCAATATGATCATGGCTCATCATCCAACTCAGTATCCTGTACCTGCCTTCTCTCCATACCCCCTGATCCCTTTAGCCACAAGGACCACATCTAACTCCCTCTTAAATATACCCAATGAACTGGCCTCAACTACCTTCTGTGGCAGAGATTCACCACTCTCTGTGTGAAAAATGTTTTTCTCATCTCGGTCCTAAAAGATTTCCCCCTTATCCTTAAACTGTGATAAGGCAGCATCTGTGGAGAACATGGATAGGTGACGTTTCACAGAGTGCTGGAGTAACTCAGCGGGTCAGGCAGCATCTGTGGAGAACATGGATAGGTGACGTTTCGGGTCAGGACACATCTTCAGTCTGATTGTAGAGGGAGACATAGCTGGAAGAGGCAGCTTCCCTACAGAGGTAGACCCTCTTTCAACTTTCTTCTCATCCGCTATAATCAGTCTGGACAAAGGTCTCGACCAAAAACATCACCTGGCCATGCTCTCCAGAGCCAGCGTGGGGGGGATCGCCGTGAGGAAGGGTGGGAGAACAAAGGCGGGGGGACACTCCAGTTTTAGAATCCTCGGCTCAGGGGATAAGCCTGCGTTCGTTTGTTTGTTCGATCGTTCACTCCGGTGAAGGCGGACCAACGGTCGCTTGTCTTTGTCTTTTTGTTCCTCACTTTTAATTTAATTTTAATTTCAAGTTTCCGTGTACCTTGTTGTGTGTTGTGACTGGTCGGCAGACCAGTTTCCCTCCGGGGATGAGTAAAGTATTATCGTACAGTATCATATCTGTGGAAGTCTCTGCCTCAGAGGGCGGTGGAGGCCGGTTCTCTGGATGCTTTCAAGAGAGAGCTAGATAGGGCTCTTAAAGATAGCGGAGTCAGGGGATATGGGGAGAAGGCAGGAACGGGGTACTGATTGGGGATGATCAGCCATGATCACATAGAATGGCGGTGCTGGCTGAAAGGGCCGAATGGCCTACTCCTGCACCTATTGTCTATTGTCTATTGTCTATTGTGTTTTACGTTTAGCTCTGAAGATGGTCAGAGCTTATAACTGAAACTTTAACTGCGCTAGTTCCAGCCTTCACTACTATTTTTCTTTTTTCATTTCAGGCCTCCAGCATTTTTCTTTTGTACGCCTGCGTCCCCCTGAGTTATGTGGAGAGTGAGACACCAAACAATCTGCTGGAGGCACTCAGCAGCTCAAGCAGCATCTGTGAGTGGGAAAGTGTGTTCAAAGTTTCAGATCGGAGCATCTTTCATTGGAGAAAACAAGGTTGTGGAGGCCAAATCAATGGATATTTCTACAGTAAGTTTGGTTTAGAGATACAGCGCGGAAACAGGCCCTTCGGCCCACCGAGTCCGCACTGACCAGCGATCCCCGCACATTAACACCATCCTACACACACTAGGGACAATTTACAATTTACACTTTTTCTCACAGAGAGTTGTGAGTCTGTGGAATTCTCTGTGCTGGCTCGAAGGGCCGAATGGCCTACTCCTGCACCAGTTGTCTATTGTCAATTGTCAATTTACACCAAGCCAATTAACCTACAAACCTGTACGTCTTTGGAGTGTGGGAGGAAACCGAAGATCTCAGAGAAAACCCACACAGGTCACGGGGAGAACGAACAAACTCCATACAGACAGCACCCGTAGTGGGGATCGAACCTGGGTCTCCGGCGCTGCAAGCGCTGTAAGCCAGCGACTCTACCGCTGCGCCACCGTGACCACCCTAAGGCAGAGATAGATAGATTCTTGATTAGCACAGATGTCAGTGCACGTGGAGAGGATGTTTCCACTAGTGGGGGAGTCTAGGACCAGAGGCCACAGCCACAGAATTAAAGAACGTTCCTATTGGAAGGAGAAGAGGAGGTAATTCTTTAGCCAGAGGGTGGTGAATCTGTGGAATTCATTGCCACAGCAGGCTGTGGAGGCCAAGTCAGTCAGTATTTTTTTTAAAAAATCTTTATTTATTGGCAGTACTGTCAGTTACATCAGTGTACATCCCTTGTATTGTATTACAGTCATTGTACCCCTTAATTTTTATTTTTTTATTTTAAGGCTTTAGAAAAGAGAGAATAGAGAGAAAAATAGCAGCCTAGAAAGTAGAAAAGTGAAAAAGAGATGTGAAAGTGCAAATGCATGACAGAGGGAAAGGAAATCCTTGAAGAGTTTTTTTCCAGTTATTAAGCCATATTCAAGTAGAGTCTTTTGAAACACATTTAATTCAGGGCAATCTTCCGATATCCCGAAGATTATCCAGTCTGCTTCCGGGGTCAGTTTTATTTTAAATATTTTTGTGAAAATTTCAAAAATTTCAGTCCAAAATGTTTGAATTTTTGTACAAAAGACAAATGAGTGTGCTATATTAGCTTCTTGACATTGACATTTATCACATATAGGTGAGACGTTGGGAAAAAGTTTACTTATTTTAGTTTTTGAATAGTATAATCTGTGTAGGATTTTAAATTGTATTAAGGTGTGTCTTACATTAATTGAACATTTATGCATGTTTAATAAATATTCTTCCCACCTTTCTTTGGGATTTTTTATGCTTAATTTTTTTTCCCAGTCTCTCCTGATACCTTCTGTTGTTGGTATTTCTGCATTTAGAATAATATTATGTATATATATATATATGATATTAGGTTTGCTGATTCTGCCTTTGTATTCATTACCTCTTCCAGTAAATCTGGAGACATATTGTGTTAATCTTGTGCGTATTTTTTCAGATAGTCACAGATTTGGAAATATTTAAAATACTGATTGTTTCCCAAATTGTATTTTAGTTGTATTTGTTTAAATTATAATAGTTTTCCCGATTCATACACATCTCCGAAGATTTTAATTCCAGCTCTTTCCTATTGTATAAATGCTTTATCTATAGTTGAAGGTTTAAATGAGGGGTTTTTACCAATAGGAGATAAGAGAGATAAATTTCTTAACTTTAGATTGTGTTTTATTTGTTTCCGAATTCTGATTGTACTGTATATAATTGGATTATTATTGTAATTTATATTATTCATCGATATTGGAGAGAGAAGGATTGCTCCAATATTATAAGGAGAGCAATCCTCTCTCTCCGTAATCATCCAATCCGATTGTTGGGGAGAGTTATCCAGCAAATGGTCGGCACGGACTGGAAGGGCCGAGAGGGCCTGTCTCCGTGCTGTAATTGTTATATGGTTATCTGTTTCTGATATTTACAGACCAGTAGTAATACATAAAGTTGGGGAGTGCTAATCCCCCTACTACTTTGGGTTTATTCAGATGAGCTCTTTGTATTCTGTGGGATTTATAATCCCAAATAAAATTTGTGATATCCGAGTCCAGTTTTTTAAAAAAACTTTTTGGGTAAATATATTGGGATAGATTGGAACAGGTATAAAATTTGTGGTAGAAAAATCATTTTTATGGCATTTATTCAGCCTATTAAGGACATCGGAAGCGTTTTCCAAAATTTAATCAAGTTACATAGTTTCTTAAGTAGAGGGCTATAATTTTAGTCAAACATATCTTGATATCTTCTAGTAATTTCGATGCCCAAGTATTTAAATTTTTCCGTAGCTATTTTGAAAGGAAACTGTAAAAGATGCGTAGTCTTTCGGTTTTATTGACATGATTTCACTTTTATTCCAATTTATTCTATATCCTGAAAATGATATCGAAGTCCTCTATTAATTTTAAAATATTTGGTATAGTAATATGAGGTTTTGTGATGTACAATAGTACGTCGTCAGCGTATAGTGATATTTTATTATTGGAATATTTTGTTTTATATCCATGGATATTCGGATGAGTTCTGATTCTTTCCGCTAGGGGTTCAATTATGAGGGCAAATAACAATGATAATGTTGATTTTCGTAGATCTGCATTAGAATTTAAATATTTCTCCCCCAGTTGAAATTCTTGCAATACCCTGAGCATATAATCCCATGCGACCTGATCAAATGCTTTCTCTGCATCCAACGATATTATTGATAGTTTTTGATCTTCAGTTTGGTGCGAATGCATTATATTGAACAGAAGTCTCAAATTATTAAATGATTGTCTCTTAGGGATAAACCCCGTTTGATCCGGATGTATTAATTTACTAGCATATTTACTTAGTCTTCTAGCTAGTATTTTCGCTAATATTTTTTGATCTGTATTCAGCAACGTAATAGCTCTGTATGATCCAGGTTCTTCCACATCTTTATCTTTCTTAGGTATTAGTGTGATCGTGGATTCTACTAGTGTTTCAGGTAATATTTGTGCTTTGATGGCATAAGTATACATTTTCTGTAGGGGGGGGTAAATATGTCATAAAAACTTTTATAGAATTCGTTACTAAATCCGTCAGGACCTGGTGTTTTTCCTTTTTTTTTGTAAAATATTTTTATTAGAAATACATATTAAGAAGGAATAACATAAAATCAAAAAGAAGAAACATTTTCTATGTTTCTATGTTTCTATGTCCCAGCCACATTAGTCCCACCTGCTTGCACTAGGACCATATCCCTCCAAACCTGGTCCTATCCATGTGTCATGTCATACCATGTTGGTGTCCAAATACATAAAATCAAAAAGAAGAAACATATTATTTGTCACATACATTCTTAATATTTTTTAAGTTTACAGTCGTTCTTATTTATACTTCTATACTTTTTATTATTCTATAACAGAAAGAAGATAGTAAAGAGAAATAATAAAGAGAAATAAAATAAAAGTAGAAAATCGATAAAATGAGTGGAGTATAAAGCAAGATATTCTTCATTGGAGATATATGCGTGGTCTATTGTATATAGTTCTTCATCTATTCCTTCATTCAGGTTTCAGTCAGGCCCTCGAACCGGACCTCCTTGACCCTTTAAGTATTCAATAAATGGAGACCATATTCCTCTGAATTGATCTAGCTTGTCCAAAAGGACAAGTCTTAGTCTTTCCAGATGAAGTGTCTCTGACATTTCTGTAATCCACATTTTGATTGTGGGGGATGTAGGACCTTTCCAAAATCTTAGTATTAGTTTTTTACCAATTATTAAACTATAACCAATAAAAATTATTTGCTGTGTTGATTTTCTAGTAATTTTGAGTCTGGAGTCGTTTGCATTAACTATTTATCTTAAAATTTCATCCAAATGATGATTTTGTGAATGAATTTGAGTCTAAATGGACATTTATCACAATATAGTTCAGATTAACTATGTAAAACTTTAAATTGTATCAAAGAGTTGTAATGCACTTTCATTCCATACTTCTACACTAATAGTTTGACCTAATTCGTTTTCCCATGCTTGCCGTCGGGACCTGGTGTTTTTCCATTTTTTAATGAGATTATTGTTTCTTCTATTTCCTTATTTGAGATTTGTGCTCCCAATTCCTCTTGTTCCTGCAACTCTAATTTAGGAAGGTTACAATTATCCAAGAACTCTGTAACTTTGTTGGTGTCCATTATCGTTTTAGATGTATGCAGATTCTCGTAAAATTGTGCAAATCTTTTATTAATATCACTCGGCAAGGTCAATATTTCCCCCTTGTCTGATTTAATCTTTAAAATTGTGTGATCCTTGTCTCGTTTTTTTAACTGACGTGCCATATTATCCCCAAATTCAAAGTTCTTCTAGTTGTCTTTGTTCATTCTTATTTTTCTTATTTTGAAAAGCTTGATATGAAATTATCACGCCTCGAATAAATGCTTTAAAAGATTCCCATAATAATGTAGGTGATATGTCTGTCGTGTCGTTTATTTCGAAGAAAAGGTGCATTTGTTCTTTTAATTATGTACTCCCTTGCGGGTCTTTTAAAATTTGTGGATTGTACCTACAAAACGGTTTGTTCTTAGTCATTCCTTCCATTAAAAAAAAAGTTATTGGGGAGTGATCTGAAATCGTATTTGTGTGGTATTTTGGTTTAGAAATGTGGGGTATTAGTTTTGTATCCACCAAAAAAAGAATCTATTCGTGAATATGTCTTGTATACCATAGAATATAATGAGTAATCCCTGCCGGTCGGATTTGCAATCCTCCAGACATCTGTTATGTTTGTGTTTTTTATGTATGTGTTTAGAAGTTCGCTAGTTTTGGATTTCGTAATATCTCTTTGTTTTTGATTGGATTTATCTGAGTAAGTGTCTAAGACACAGTTAAAGTCTCCGCCGATTATGACATTCAGGACGATCAGCCATGATCACAATGAATGGCAGTGCTGGCTCGAAGGGCCAAATGGCCTCCTCCTGCACCTATTTCCTATGTTTCTATGTTTCTATGTCCCAGCCACATTAGTCCCACCTGCTTGCACTAGGACCATATCCCTCCAAACCTGGTCCTATTCATGTACCTGTCCAAATGTATTTTAATCCGATGCAGTGAACAGCTTTGTTTTGCATGCTCTACAATCAGATCAGATAATATTCTACATACATACAATCGTCAACATAGGTAGAGCAAAGGGGAAGATACAGAGTGCAGAATATAGAAGTTCTCAGCATTGTAGCGCATCAGTTCCAGAGAAGTTTGAACGGATTTATAGGCTGAAAAGATTTAGGGGGAGATGGGCTAAATACAGGCAACTGGGTCTTAAAGCCCTGTCCCACGGTACGAGTTCATTCCAAGAGCTCTCCCGAGTTTAAAAAAAATCAAACCTCGTGGCAAGCACGGAGAATGAACGTAGCGGGTACGTCGGAGCTCGGGGACGTCTCTTAGCGCTAACGACAGGTACTCGGGAAGACTCACTATCGGCAGGTAAGCACGGGAATTCTCTGTCTCAGAGGGCGGTGGAAGTAGGTTCTCTGGATGCTTTCATGAGAGAGCTAGATAGGGGCTCTTAAAAATAGCGGAGTCAGGGGATATGGGGAGAAGGCAGGAACGGGGTACTGATTAGGGATGATCAGCCATAATCACATTGAATGACGGTGCTGGCTCGAAGGGCACCTATTGTCTATTGTCTATTGTCTATTGACTAATGAAGATTTTTCAACACGTTGAAAAATGTCCACGAGAACCCTGAGTACCGACGAGTGGCCATTACCGTAAATCTCCGAGTTCGAATCAGGGCAAACTCGGGAGAGCTCTTGGAATGAACTCGTACCGTGGGACAGGGGTTTCAGTCTCAAGAAGGGTCTCGACCCGAAACGTCATCCATTCCTTTCCCGCTGAGTTACTCCGGCATTTTGCGTCTCTTTACTGGGACTATCTCAGTCAGCAATGGGGGGTTGTGCCGATAGACCAGTTTCCAGGCTGTGACTCTGTGACTTGTTAAATGGTTGAAGGTCTGCTGGAGCAGGCGCTGGGAAAGGTCGACTCACACCAGTCTGCCATCTCCCTCTGGGGACCATTTAGTGTGCGTTCCTCAAAGCAACACACTGTTACAGGTGAACCCAGATGACCTGCAGGGAATGTTGTAGGTGTAAAATGAACCATTACGTCACCCAAATACATCCACACTATTCAGCACGCACCCTGCCACCTTCCCCCTCAGCCCCCAACATATTGGAACATTTGTACCCAACAGTGTTGAGTTGCTGCTTCACAGCACCAGAGACCCGGGTTCCATCCTGACCATGAGTGCTGTCTGTGTGGAGTTTGCACGTTCTCCCTGTGACCATGTGGGTTTCCTCCCACATCCCAAAGACGTGCGGTTGTAGATTAATCAATTGCCCCCTAGTGTGTAGGGAGTGGATGAGCAACTGGAATAACATGGGACTAGTTACGTTTAGCTTAGTTTAGAGGCCACCGGGGTTGCCATACGATGGAAGCTCCACCGGCAGCCCGTTTACTTTTTCAACTTTTTGTTTATTTTTAGTGTTTGTTAAAAGTTTGTTTTAACCCTTGATGAATGTTTGAATAGACATCCCAATACAAATAAATTAATATCTTACATTTATAATATCCTCTTAGATACCGAGGTTCCGTCTTCAGAATTATATAGATGAACATGGGAGGACAAGTTGGCTCAATCCATAACAAAAGACACATGGATGAAAGCTTACAATATATAAATCACTGTTTGTTAAATGCTAGACACTCCTTGATACACTTCAAAATATTATATAGACTACACTACTCAAAGGCAAAATTAAATAGGATTTTTCCAAATATTTCCCCTCTCAGTGATAGATATCAATTTCAAGAGGCCAACTTAACCCATACCTTTGTAACTTGTATAAAAATTCAACATTTCTGGGTAGACATTTTAAAAATTGTTTCTGAAGTTATCAATATCCAACTGGACCCAGATACAAAATTAATAATATTAGGATTATCAGAACTTACCACAAACTTTACGATAAGTCAGAGACACTTTCTTGATTACAGATTCTGCGAAAAAAATTAATACTAAAATTTTGGAAAAAACCAGCAGCCCCCACAATTAAAATGTGGATTACGGAAATGACTGAGACCTTGCCTTTGGAAAAAATAAGATTTGTCTTAATTGGCAAACCAGAATTTTTTTTGTTAGAATATGGCCTCCATTTATTGAATTTTTGAAAAAGTGAATTGGTTTAACACAGAATCAGGGTTGAAACCTGAGTTTGGGATTGGATGAATAGTTATACTCAACATTTCCCAGATCTATCTCCACAATCTTGTTATTGGTAATTTCCTTCCGTGTCTCCTTTTTTTTCTTCTCTCTCTCTATTACTTTCTCTCATCTTTTTCTCCCTTTATCTTTATTCTTAAAAAAAAACTGAAGCTATGTAAGAAATCTGTAATTAAATTGTCGCTTACTATTATTTGTATACATAGAAACATAGAAACATAGAAAATAGGTACAGGAGTAGGCCATTCGGCCCTTCGAGCCTGCACCGCCATTCAATATGATCACGGCTGATCATCCAGCTCGGTATCCTGTACCTGCCTTCTCTCCATACCCCCTGATCCCTTTAGCCACAAGGGCCACATCTAACCTTCTTAAATATAGCCAATGAACTGGCCTCAACTACCTTCTGTGGCAGAGAATTCCAGAGACTCGCCACTCTCTTTGTGAAAAATGTTTTCCTTATCTCGGTCCTAAAGGAATTCCCCCTTATCCTTAGACTGTGACCCCTTGTTCTGGACTTCCCCAACATCGGGAACAATCTTCCTGCATCTAGCCTATCCAACCCCGTAAGAATTTTGTAAGTTTCTATAAGATCCCCCCCTCAGTCTTCTAAATTCTAGCGAGTACAAGCCAAGTCTATCCAGTCTTTCCTCATATGAAAGTCCTGACATCCCAGGAATCAGTCTGGTGAACCTTCTCTGTACTCCCTCTATGGCAAGAATGTCTTTCCTCAGATTTGGAGACCAAAACTGTACACAATACTCCAGGTGTGGTCTCACCAAAACCCTGTAGAACCTCCCTGCTCCTATACTCAAATCCATTCGCTATGAATACTAACATACCATTTGCTTTCTTCACTGCCTGCTGCACCTGCATCCCTACTTTCAATGATTGGTGTACCATGACACCCAGGTCTTGTTGCATTTCCCCTTCTCCTAATTTGCCCAAAATCAGATAATAGTCTACCCTCCTGTTTTTGCCACCAAAGTGGATAACCTCACATTTATCCACATTATACTGCATCTGCCATGCATTTGCCCACTCACCCAGCCTACCCAAGTCACCTTGCAGCCTCCTAGCATCCTCCTCACACCTAACACTACCCCCCAGCTTAGTGTCATCCGCAAACTTGGAGATGTTGCATTCAATTCCCTCGTCCAAATCATTAATATATATTGTAAATAGCTGGGGTCCCAGCACTGAGCCTTGCGGTACCCCACTAGTCACTGCCTGCCATACTGAAAAGGACCCGTTTACTCCTACCTTTTGCTTCCTGTCTGCCAGCCAGTTCTCTATCCATACTCTCTATTAATACTGAACCCCCAATACCATGTGCTTTAATTTTGTATACTAATCTCTTATGTGGAACCTCGTCGAAAGCCTTCTGAAAGTCTAGATATAACACATCCACTGGTTCGCCCTTATCCACTTGATTAGTTACATCCTCGAAAAATTCTATAAGATTCGTCAGACATGATTTACCTTTCATAAATCCATGCTGACTTTGTCCAATGATTTCACCACTTTCCAAATGTGCTGCTATCCCATCTTTAATAACTGACTCTAGCAGTTTCCCCACTACCGATGTTAGACTAACTGGCCTGTAATTCCCCGTTTTCTCTCTCCCTCCTTTTTTAAAAAGTGGGGTTACATTAGCTACCCTCCAATCCTCAGGAACTACTCCAGAATCTAAGAAGTTTTGAAAAATTATCACTAATGCATCCACTATTTCTGTGGCTACTTCCTTGAGTACTCTGGGATGCAGACCATCTGTCCCTGGGGATTTATCGGCCTTTAATCCATTCAATTTCCCCAAAACCACTTCCTGGCTAACCTGGATTTCACTCAGTTCCTCCACCTTATTTGACCCCCGGTCCCCTGCTATTTCTGACAGATTATTTATGTCTTCCTTAGTGAAGACAGAACCAAAGTAGTTATTCAATTGGTCTGCCATGTCCTTGTTCCCCATGATCAATTCACCTGTTTCTGACTGCAAGGGACCTACATTTGTTTTAACTAATCTCTTTCTCTTCACATATCTATAAAAACTTTTGCAGTCAGTTTTTATGTTCCCTGCCAGTTTTCTTTCATAACCTATTTTCCCTTTCCTAATTAAGCCCTTTGTCCTCCTCTGCTGGACTCTGAATTTCACCCAGTCCTCTGGTAGGCTGCTTTTTCTGGCTAATTTGTATGCCTCATCTTTTGTTTTTATACTATCCTTGATTTCCCTTGTTATCCATGGATGCACTACCTTCCCTGATCTATTCTTTTGCCAAACTGGGATGAACAATTATTGTAGTTCATCCATGCAGTCTTTAAATACTTTCCATTGCACATCCACTGTCAACCCTTTAAGAATCACTTGCCAGTCTATCTTGGCCAATTCACATCTCAAACCTTCAAAGTTACCTTTGTTTAAGTTCAGAACCCTTGTTTCTGACTTAATTATGTCACTCTCCATCCTAATGAAGAACTCAACCATATTATGGTCACTCTTGCCCAAGGGCCACGCACAACAAGACTACTAACTAACCCTTCCTCATTACTCAGTACCCAGTCTGGAATAGCCTGCTCTCTCGTTGGTTCCTCTACATGTTGGTTTAGAAAACTATCCCGCATACATTCCAAGAAATCCTCTTCCTCAGCACCCCTGCCCATTTGATTCACCCAATCTATATGTAGATTGAAGTCACCCATTATAACTGTTTTACCCTTGTTGCACGCATTTCTAATTTCCTGTTTGATGCCATCCCCAACTCCATTACTACTGTTAGGTGGCCTGTACACAACTCCCACTAGCGTTTTCTGCCCCTTAGAGTTTCGCAGCTCTACCCATATCGATTCCACATCCTCCAAGCTAATGTCCTTCCTTTCTATTGCGTTAATCTCCTCTCTCACCAGCAACACTACCCCACCTCCCTTTCCTTTCTGTCTATCCCTCCTGAATATTGAATATCCCTGGATGTTCAGCTCCCAGCCTTGGTCCCCCTGGAGCCATGTCTCTGTGATTCCAACTATAGCATAGTCATTAATAGCTATCTGCACATTCAACTCATCCACCTTATTACAAATGCTACTTGCAAGGAGACACAAAGCCTTCAGGCTTGTTTTTACAACACTCTTACTCCTTATACAATTATGTTGACAAGTGGCCCCTTTTGATTTTTGCCCTGGAAACCCACCACCTCTTATTCTCTGTTTATTATTTTTTTCTTCTTTCCCCACTACATGTTGGGTCTGAGTGCTTCCCTTCTCTGCCTCCTGCCTCAGACCCTGTCTACTGGCTTTCCCTATTTGAGTCCCTGCCCCCAACCGTTCTAGTTTAAAGTCCCCCCGGTAGCCTTTGCAAATGTCCCTGCCAGGAAACTGGTCCCCCTCGGGTTCAAGTGCAGCCCGTCCTTTTTATACAGGTCACTCCTTCCCCAAAAGAGGTTCAATTGATCCAGAAACTTGAATCCCTGCCCTCTGCACCTGTCCTTCAGCCAGGCATTTATCCTCCAACTTTCTCCATTCCTGCTCTCACTGTCGCGTGGCACAGGCAGTAATCCTGAGATTGTCACCTTTGCGGTCCTTTCCTTAACTCTCTTCCTAACACCCTAAATTCTCCTTTCAGGATCTCTTCTCTTTTTTTACCTATGTCATTGGTACCAATATGTACCACGACCTCAGGCTCCTCTCCACTCCTTTTCAGGATATATCGGACACGTTCAGACACATCCCGGACCCTGGCACCAGGGAGGCAAACTACCATCCGGGTCTCCGGACTGCGTCCACAGAATCGCCAATCTGACCCCCTAACTATAGAGTCCCCTAACTATAGGCTGCCCCCCCAACAGCACTCAAACAGGAGTACTTATTTCCAAGGTGTACAGCCACTGGTGAACTCTCTAGCGCCCGCCTCTGCCCCTTGCCTCTCCTAACCGTGACCCACGTGTCTGCCTCCTGTGGTTTTGGAGAGACGACCTCCCTTCTAATAAAAATGCTTCTAATAAAAATATTTATTTAAAAAAAAAAAGTTTGTTTTACCGCTCTCCGGTTTGTCTTATGTGGGGAAGGGGGAGGGGATCGGGGAAACGTTTTTTTCAGGTCCACACCTTGCCGGAGATGCGATTGATTTTCGTATCGCATTCTCCGGGCGCGCTGGGAGCCGCCTCGGACTGTCGTGCGCCCCACCGCGGGGCGCGGACTTAACATTGGAGCGGACCCTTGCCTGGGATCGCAAAAACCGCGGCCTGCGGACTTACCATCAAGAGCTCGCAGTCTCGGGAGAGGCCGAGTCGGGAGCTCCGAGGTCATAAGCCCCGACACAGGGTTCAATCGTCCAGCGCGGGGGAGCTGACATCCCCCCTATGCAGGAGCTGATCGCAGAGGGCCCAAACGCCGCCGGCTACGGGTGTCAAGATCGTCCCGTCAACGGAGGGCTTGAGGCCCCCAAAGGGAAGCAAAGGGAAGAGACTTGATCTTTATTTCACCTTCCATCACAGTGAGGAATGTGGAGGAGTCACTGTGATGGATGTTCATGTTTTGTGCGTTCTATTGCTTTTTATTTGTATGACTGACTTGACAAATGAAATTCCTCGTATGTTGCAAAACATACTTGGCTAATAAAGCACTATTCTGATTCTTCTGATGCTGATTCTGAAGATACAGCGTGGAAACAGGCCCTAAGCCTACCAAACCCGCGTCGACCAGCGAACCCTGCACACTAACACTATCCCACACACACTAGAAACTATGTACAATTTTACCTAAGCCACTTAATCTACAACCCTGTACGTCTTTGGTGCGTGGGTGAGCACTGAAGATCTCGGGGAAATCCCACACAGGTTTCAGTTTCAGTTCAGTTTATTGCCATGTGCACTGAGGTACAGCAAACAGCAGGTCACGGGAAGAACGTACAAACTCCGTCCAGACAGCGCCCGTAGTCAGGATCAAACCCGGGTCTCCGGCGCTGTGAGGCAGCGTCTCTACCGTTGCAAAACGCCCCATGTGAACCGGAGATCGCTGGTCAGTGTGGGCCGAAGGGCCTGTTTCCGCGTTGCATCTCTAAACCTAAACTAAACCTGTTGTAAAAGCTAACAGCTCCCACCAATCTGACAAGGCACGGCTTGTGTGCGTAGTGATGTTGTAGTTATGTTACAAAACTTACCGTGTGCGCGACTTTGGCGCCTTTGAGCGGGGGGGGGCGGGGTTAAAATGCGTTTTTTCTCCCACCTGTCCTGGATATATTTTCTCGGCGTGCAAGCTTTTGCTGAAGAATTGTTCTGACGGCCTTTCTGTGAATTTTTTTTTTTAAATCGCTGGACAATTTCATTGCTGGAGTAAAATAAAAATCAGCTTCTAATGCCGTGAACGCCGACAACGGGGACGGATTTCACGTACGGGACAGGTAAAGGAAAGCCGTTTATTTTACATATAAACCTGCTTCTTAGGATGCCTTTAATCCAAATTTTACGATGCAAAAATGTGATTTAGGCCCCATACGAACCGGCAGTATTTTTCCTGCTGATATGGGGTTTAAATTCACCGCAACCGCAACGTTCCAATCGATCGCGTTCCACAAAATCCCACTCGCAAGATGATTTAAATGGCCATTAATTTACGGGAATTAAACACAAAATTCCTTCCAGTTGGCCTATAGGTTCATGACAGTGAGATTTAAAAATCATGTTATATTGTGAATTCTTGTGTGAATGTTATTTGGACGCTTACGCTATTTAAAAATGTTAATCTTTTCTTAAGAAATGGATAGATGTTTAGATCTAGTAATTGAATTTTGTAATTAGCTACAATTGGGTAACTAACTAATTATATGCTTTAATTTCAGGTCATCCAAGTAAGATTTGTTTCAGAATGCTTCAATCTATAATAACTGAAAATTTCATTCAGTTCTCTTAATTTTTAAGAAAGTTATGGGCTTTTGACTGTCCTCGATCACAGCTTTTGTGTCAAGTCAATGGAAAAGCAATAGGGAACAAGATGCTAATTTCCGAGTATGAAAATGGCCATAACTGTTTTTAATACTGAAGATATGAAAGTGAATTAGGTGTTAAATTAAACTTCTTTTTATGCTTTATCTGATGAGATAAATTGCAGACTTGATTTTTAAAATCTCAACATTTTGTAACATTGCTACATGATGTTAGGCCCGATCCATATGCAGTCCACGCAGGCGAAATGCAAACTGTTCACCAACATCTGCTACCCCATGGCTCATGTGTAACTCAACGTCAACTTATTTTTATAAACCGCCCGATTTCTAAACGCAATATATCAAACAAGTCAGCATTTGGCAGCACATTGAATTGGTGATGAATCTTATCATCTCAAAATTGAAGGTATGTATTCACCTACGCTCACAAAAGCAGCACACCATATTGCACATCAGTGCGGTTAAACTGTCCATATATTTACTGTGGAGCCGAGCAGATGTTTGGTGATGGTGGAGAAGCCGCCATTAGCCCAGCAATGACACTACATCAATGCTCACATAGTAAAGAGGCTCCAGGTCCCTGAGGCTACATCTTGCCATGCTGCCACTCACACACAGTTCCAACAGAGGAATGTCACACCATGACGATCCAGCTCATTCTCCATAGTTAAACAAACATACAGATTAGGAGCTCTGACAACCTGCTCACTCATTTATTACAACTGATCTCAAATTGACCCATTGGGACATTCTGATTTTATACCACAAGACCTCTGCCTTAGAAATATTTAAAATCTTGTTCGAGTCTCCAATGAGAAGGAACATCCTCTCCACATCTCCAGAGTCTTCACCCTGTCAAGTCCCCGTGCCATCTTGTGTTTCAGAAGTTTATGTTTGTGAGAGTGGCACGGTGGCGCAGCAGCAGAGCTACTGCCTAATGGCCCTGTCCCACGGTGCGAGCTCATTCCAAGTGCTCTCTCGAGTTAAAAAAAAAAATCAAACTCATGGTGAGCACGGAGAATGAACGTAGCGGGTACGTCGGAGCTCGGGGACGTCTCTTAACGTAGTCAAAGCAAATAAAACAGACCAAAGGACCTGGAGTAACTCAGCGGGTCAGGCAGCATCTGTGGAAAACATGGATAGGTGACGTTTATGGTTGGAACCCTTCTTCAGACTGATTGTAATGGGGGAGAGGAAAGCTAGAAGAGGCATATTCCCTAAGAAGCAGACCCTCTACCTGCTTTCTCCCTCCCCCACCCAAAAATGGAGGAGCCGGCGGGGGGGGGGGGGGGGGGGGGGGGGGGGGGTACTTTGTAACTCTGCAGTGCCCTTTAAGTGGCGACTATTTGCATACATTGTGTGTGCAAGCAAAGAATTTATCTGCGACTCGTATGTACTCGGGAAGACTCGCTAACGACAGGTAAGCACGGGAAGACTCGTGAAGATTTTTCAACACGTTGAAAAATGTCCACGAGAGCCCCGAGTACCGACGGGTGGCCATTACCGTAAATCTCCGAGTTCGAATCAGGGCAAACTCGGGAGAACTCTTGGAATGCACTCGTACCGTGGGACAGGGGTTTTACAGATCTTGCAGCGCTCCGGGTGCGATCCTGACTACAGTTGCTGCCTGTATGGGGTTTGCACGTCCTCCCCGTGACCTGCGTGGGCTTTCTCCGAGATCTTCGGTTTCCTCCCACACTCCAAAGACGTGCAGGTTTGTAGGTGAATTGGCTTGGTGAAATTGTAAATTGTCCCTGGTGTGTGTAGGATAGTGTTAATGTGCGGGGATCGCTGGAAGGGCCTGTTTACGCGCTGCATCTCTTCTTCTTTTTCTTGCGTGTGGCGTGCACAACCTAAAGTTGTCGGACAACTTGTTCTATTTTGATCTTATTTGATTGTGCACGCCGGGTTGATTGCATTCGTCGAAACAGGGCGGACCACGTGAATCTCCCACTCCGCGCTGCATCTCTAAACTGAACTAAAAGTGATAGGAGTAGAATTAGGCCATTCGGCCCATCGAGTCTATACCATTCAATCATGGCTGATCTATCTCACTCCCTTTTACTCCCATTCTCCTGCCCTCTCCCCATAACCTCTAACTCCCTTAATCCAGTCAATGCCCTCTCGCCCTTCCAAACACCAGAAGAGTCTCACCTCTCCACCTGTCCTCCAGAAGACCACCCACCACTTGCTAGGTATTGCCAGGCTAAAACTATTCTGAACTATTCTGAAAATGGCCTAATTCTACTCAATAGACAATAGACAATAGGTGCAGGAGTAGGCCATTTGGCCCTTCGAGCCAGCACCGCCATTCAATGTGATCATGGCTGATCATCCCCAATCAGTACCCCGTTCCTGCCTTCTCCCCATATCCCCTGACTCCGCTATTTTTAAGAGCCCTATCTAGCTCTCTCTTGAAATAATCCAGAGAACCTGCCTCCACCGCCCTCTGAGGCAGAGAATTCCACAGACTCACCACTCTCCGTGAGAACAAGTGTTTCCTCGTTTCCGTTCTAAATGTCCTAAATGCTTCCTTGTCTCCATTCTAAATTGCTTACTCCTTATTCTTAAAAAGTGGTCCCTGGTTCTGGACTCCCCTAACATCAGGAACATGTTTCTTACCTCTAGTGTGTCTCTAGATGCTGCCTCACCCGCTGAGTTTCTCCAGCATTTTTGTCTACCTTCGATTCTTCCAGCGTCTGCAGTTCTTTCTGAAACTAAAGGTCAGGCTGCATCAGGGTAATAAACACTCTCATGCGCTGATGTTATCTTTTGTTCTGCTTCCTTGCTGCATCTGGTTCAGGATTCTGCATAGAATGGGACACTCGAGTGCCACATGTGACGAGTCGCAGAGAAATTCTTTGCTTGCACACACAATGTATGCAAATAGTCGCCACTTAAAGGGCACTGACAGAGTTACAAAGTACCCCCCCCCCCCGCCGGCTCCTCCATTTTTGGGTGGGGGAGGGAGAAAGCAGGAAGAGGGTCTGCTTCTTAGGGAATATGCCTCTTCTAGCTTTCCTCTCCCCCATTACAATCAGTCTGAAGAAGGGTTCCAACCATAAACGTCACCTATCCATGTTTTCCACAGATGCTGCCTGACCCGCTGAGTTACTCGAGGTCCTTTGGTCTGTTTTATTTGCTTTGACTACTTTTTAGTTTAGTTCAGAGATACAGCGCGAAAACAGACCCTTCGGCCCACTGAGTCCGCACTGACCAGCGATCTCCGCACATTAACACTAACCTACACACAATTTTTACATTGTCACCAAGCCTATAAACCTACAAACCTGCACGTCTTTGGAGTGTGGGAGGAAACTGAAGATCCCGGAGAAAACCCACGCAGGTCACGGGGAGATCGGACAAACTCCGTACAGACAGCGCCCGTAGTCGGGATGGAACCCGGGTCTCTGGCGCTGTGAGGCAGCAACTCTACCGCTGCCTCCGTGCCGACCTGTGTTTGTGTTTAAAGATTTTTTAATTGCATGCCTTATCTTGATTGATCTCCCCAGTTGCATTTGATCTACCAATATGACCAATCTGCATTGTTTTGTAGATCCCTGGCAGAGTTCCTAGCGATGAGCAGGTGGCTCCAATATTTGATTTATCGGATTGCTGTCTCCATCTCTCCAGCACTTTAAGCAATTATCAAGCAGTCCTGTTGCCAGCATCGACTTAACTTTTTGACAAGTTATTTACATTTTGGCTGTAGACAAAACTGCTGGAGAAACTCAGCGGGTGAGGCAGCATCGATGGAGCGAAGGAATAGGTGACGCTTCTATTCGTCACCTATTCTATACGAAACGTCACCTATTCCTTCGCTCCATAGATGCTTCCGGGTCTCGACCCGAAATGTCACCTATTCCTTCGCTCCACAGACGCTGCCTCACTCGCTGAGATTCTCCAGCATTTTTGTCCACCTTCGATTTCTCCAGCATCTGCACTTCTTTCTTATACATTTTGGATGGTCAGTAAATTTACTTCATAGAAAGGGGGGTGGCACAGCGGGTAGAGCTGCTGCCTCACAGCGCCAGAGACCCGGGTTCGATCCTGACTACGGGCGCTGTCTGTACACAGTTTGTACGTTCTCCCCGTGACCTGTGTGGGTTTTCTCCGGGTCCTCCGGTTTAGCCCACATTCCAAAACCGTGCAGGTTTGGAGGTGAGTAGGATTGGTTAAATTGTAAAACATCGCTGGTGTGTGTAGGATAGTGTTAGCGTGCGGGGATCGCTGGTCGCCGTGGAGTACCTTTGAAATGCAACTATCCCCTGCCACACACACCCTCCACATCCTCAACATACGCACTCTGATGCTTTAGGAACAGTTCAGAATTGCAAATTGTCCCTGGTGTGTGTAGGATAGTGTTAATGTGCGGGGATCGCCAGAAGGGCCTGTTTACGCGCTGCATCTGTAAACTGAACTAAAAGTTATAGGAGTTTAAGAATAAGGAGTAAGCCATTTAGAACGGAGACGAGGAAACACTTTTTCACCCAGAGAGTGGAGTCTGTGGAATTATCGATGGAGCGAAGGAATAGTGACGTTTTGGGTCGAGATCCTTCCGGGGGTAAACAAGCAGCCACGGGTAGAAACACCTCCTCAGCCTGACGGCAAGGATCCAAATGTAACAGGGGCAGGATCTCGTCTGAAGAGCCTCATCTGTGCAGCGGGGACCAAGGTTACAAATACTTGCGATATTCTTCATGATTTGGATGATAAAAGTGTTGTATAATTAATAATTGAGTGTGTCTCCAATAACAATGAAAACAAAGCTGTTATTCTTTGCTCGGGAAAACTGTGCATCGCAACGCTGAGCGATTCTTGGCCGGGTCTCGACTCGAAACGTTACCTGTTCCTTCACTCACCCGCTGAGTTTCTCCATCATTTTCGTCTGCTTTCTGACCTTTAGTCCTCTGTTCAGCTTGGCTCACTGAAGTCTCTCTTCAGCCTGAAGTTTCCAAATCCTGGCAGGCGTACAAGAGATGATTTAATTCTTAGCTTCTGTTTACACCATTAGGGCGAAGGTAGAATTCAACCTTCGACTCTGAAAAAGAACAACGTTGGCATAACCTGTAGCCAAGTTATTTCACAAAACACAGAGTGCTGGAGTAACTCAGCAGATCAGACAACAGATCAGGCAGCCAAATGGAAGGTCTCATCTGCACAAAAGACATGTTCTCCTCCCGCCATCACCATTCTAAATAGCTTCTCGATTTCATACACGCCTACCAAACTAAAAGACTGTTCAATTTATTACTAATGTTCACAGATCTGTTTCAAGGACACTCAATGTTGTGTTCTCTACCCTTCCTTGTTTGTAATGAACAAAATCTTTGTCAAGCAACTCATTTAATTTAATCAGTTGCTTAATTAATTGAAGAAGGGTTTCGGGCAGAAACGTCGCCTATTTCCTTCGCTCCATAGATGCTGCCTCACCCGCTGAGTTTCTCCAGCACTTTTGTCTACCTTCGATTTTCCAGCATCTGCAGTTCCTTCTTAAAAATAGGAGGCAGACAAAAATGCTGGAGAAACTCAGCGGGTGAAGCAGCATCTATGGAGCGAAAGGGATAGGCGAAAAATTTCGATTTTACCAGGCAGTCCTTCTTAAAAATGAATTTAACGAAACCCTTTGGCAGTGAAGATTTATTACATCTATGGAGCGAAGGAAAGCGAACATTTCCAATATGCTGGAACAACAGTTCGGGGAGGTTCAGTTTAGGCCAGAGGGAGTTACGTCAAGAACGCAGAGGATACTTTGGATGATGCCATGATCTTAATGGCGGTGAACACTCGAGACCGAATGGCCTGCTCAGCACCTATGTCTAGCATGTTTCTAACAGTCGGCAAACAAATGGGAAGGTTTGTGGAGACATTCTTCAAAGTGAGATAATATAGCCAAACTCCAGCCAATAGAGAGCAAAGGGAAGATACAGAGAGCAGAATTTAATTTAGTTCGCATATTCCTACACACAAAGCACTGTCCGCAACGGGGTAGAGGTGAATCGGACAGTATCTGTTCATCTCAGCTTGTGGAAGGGCTACCTGAGTAACAAGGGGACTGCGCACCCTAAGCTTCTGTACATGCAGCGCATAAAATATGTCTCTTTCCCGAGCCAATGCCTATGGGCCAAATGTTTAAGAAGGAACTGCAGATGCTGGAAAAATCGAAGGTGGACAGAAAAAACCGGAGAAACTCAGCGGGTGAGGCAGCATCTATGGAGTGAAGGAATGGGTGACGTTTTGGGTCGAGACACCTATTCCTTCGGGGTCTCGACCCGAAACGTCAGCTATTCCTTCGCTCCATAGATGCTGCCTCACCCGCTGAGTTACGGTGGGGAGTGCGGTGTGTGTGACGGACTGGGCCACATCCACAACTCAGCGATTTCTACACTAATTCCATTTGCCGGCATTAGATCAGTATCCCTTTACTCCTTTCCTGTCCAAGTCTCAGTCTGAGGAACGGCCTTGACCCAAAACATCACTCATTCCATTTTCTCCAGAGATGCTGCCTGTCCTGCTGAGTTACTCCAGCACTGTGTGCCCACAGTTCAAACCAGCATCTGCAGTTCCTTCCAACACAATTGACTATTAAACTTTGAATTGTACCTTTGAAGAAATGTTCTATTATTATGAATGTTTAGTGTTTTCTGGGTCATTCGTAACTGTCACTGTATGTCATGTTGTTACTTGTGGGCGGAGCACCAAGGCAAATTCCTTGTATGTGAATACTTGGCCAATAAACTTACTTCCTTACTTAGTCCACCCGCTCCTCTGGAGGGGTCAAGGCAAAGAGTGTTCACGTCGCGACTCAGTTTCCCCCAATCTTTCCGCCAGCACACACAAGAAGCGACAAGACAGACACCATCGTGCAGATGCAGAGAGGTGTCTGCAGCTCTGGCTAAACAACTAATCTTGTGTGTGGACTCGATAAAAAGAACAACCTCCTCTGGCAGCTCATCCATATAATCACCACCTTCAATGTGAAAAAGTTATCCCTCCAATCAACATGAAATAGTCCCCTATCGAGCACTTAATTCCCCTACCTTGGAAAAAAGATTCTGACTAGCCATTCTATACATGCCACGCATAATGTAACAGCCTCTGTAATATTTATTGGACTT
Organism: Okamejei kenojei; assembly: GCA_035221665.1. Taxonomy (NCBI): domain Eukaryota; kingdom Metazoa; phylum Chordata; class Chondrichthyes; order Rajiformes; family Rajidae; genus Okamejei; species Okamejei kenojei. Next base: position 2,191,293 of record CM069153.1, read on the forward strand.
GCTGTCCTTATCTTTCATCCTGATGGTAACACGTTGATCCTGAACACTCATTATTTCACTGTTGAATGATTCTGACGCATATATTGATGCCAAGCTGAACAAAAGAGAGGTTAGTTTAGGCCAGATGACGTCAAGAATGCAGAGCTTGGACTGATCTTAAGTGAACACAGACCATGCTGATGTTACTCAGCACATGTCAGCATGTGTCGGAAACAAAGTTTGTGGAGACAAAAGTGAGATAACATAGAGCGAGGTGGTACAGTGGGGCAGTAACCATATAACCATATAACAATTACAGCACGGAAACAGGCCCTCTCGGCCCTTCCAGTCCGTGCCGACCATTTGTTTTCCCCTAGTCCCATCTTCCTGCACTCAGACCATACCCCTCCATTCCCTTCACGTCCATATACCTATCCACTTTACTCTTAAATGTTAAAGTCGATCCTGCCTCCACCACTTCTGCTGGAAGCTCATTCCACACAGCCACCACCCTCTGAGTAAAGAAGTTCCCCCTCACGTTACCCCTAAACTTCTGTCCCTTAATTCTCATGTCATGCCCTCTTGTTTGAATCTTCCCTACCCTCAATGGGAAAAACGTATCCACGTCAACTCTGTCTATCCCTTTCATCATTTTAAAGACCTCAATCAAGTCCCCCCTTAACCTTCTGCGCTCCTACTGCGGAGACAGTAGGAGTTTAATTCAGTTTAGTTTAGAGATACAGCGCGGAAACAGGCCCTTCGGCCCACCCAGTCTGCACCAACCACGCACACTCCCCTACACACACTAGGGACAATTTACACATTTACACCGAGCCAATTCGCCTACAAACCTGCACGTCTTTGGAGTGTGGGAGGAAACCGAAGATCTCGGAGAAAACCCACACAGGTCACGGGGAGAACGTGCAAACTCCGAACAGGCAGCACCCGTAGTCGGGATGGAACCCGGGTCTCCGGCGCTGTATTCACCGTACGGCAGCCACTCTACCGCTGCGCCACCGTGCTGACCAACGGGTTGCTGCCTTACAGCGTCACAGACCTGGGTTTGGTCCTGACTACGGGTTTATTTTACTTCAGTTTAGTTTCGTTTATTGTCATGACCACTGAGATATGGAGACAATAAACAAACCCAGTTTATTGTCACGAGTACAGGGGAAAAGCTTTTGTTACGTGCTAACCAGTCAGCGGAAGGACAATATATGATGCTGTCTGTCGATGCTGACTATGGGTGCTGTCTGTACGGAGTTTGCATGTTCTCCCTGGGATTGTGTGGGTTTGCTCCAGGTGTTTTGGTTTCTTCCCACACACCAGAGACGTACATTCGGTTCATTGGCTTCTGCCAAAAAAAAGCAAATTGTTCGTAGTTTTAGCGTACGGAGTGATCGCTGGTCAGTGCGGACTCAGTGGGCCGAAGGGCCTGTTTCCACACTCCATCTCCAAGTCTAGTGCGTACGGAGCGATCGCTGTTCGGTGCGGACTTGGTGGGCCGAAGGGCCTGTTTCAATCAATCAAGGTTTCGGGTCAATTTACGTTTCATCGGAATCTAGGTTTAGTTTGTCATTGGCCTGTGTACTGAGGTACAGTGAAAAGCTTTGTTTTGCACGCATCCAACCACAGATAATACTGGTGCATACGTACTATCATCACACTCAACTACAATAGGTAGAGAAGAGATTTAAAAGGGTAGAGAGATTGCATCAGGTGATTCATGATTAGTACGGGTGTCAGGGGTTATGGGGAGAAGGCAGGAGAATGGGGTTGGGAGGGAGAGATAGATCAGCCATGATTGGATGGCAGAGTAGACTTAGAACATAGAAACATAGAAAATAGCTGTCTCCTATTCCTTATGATAGTAGATACTCCTCTGGGAAGAGCAGGCAAAGAGTTCAACTAAAGTAGACTAAACCCGTAGTCAGGATCGAACCGGAGTGGTTGGTGCAGCAACTCTGCCGCTGTGCCACTGTACCGCCCAGTTCTGCGTTATCCCACTCCGGCTGCATCTTGCCTGAGCACCCCGAGCACTCGTCATATGGCGCTTCCTTCGTGAGTACACGGCCCACATGAAGTTACTGAACAGTAATTGAATTTTCCAAGACTCAGGAGATTTAACCAGTGGCTTTGTGCACCGTCGGTAAATCAGCCCATTCTTCAACGAAAGGCACAACTAATCCAAACGCATCCAACAACTCAACTCACTGCCTCTGGCCTTTCATCTACAAGTATTATTTATCTTATATATTTTATGCTAATTTAAAATAATATATTTTTAAAATCTGACACGTCACTTTGTTAAAAGAAATTCATGGGGAAGTTGATGAAACACCGCAGAGCCTTGGGCGGGCAGTAATTTACTCAAATTCATTAACAATTCTGAAAGCACTTGAAGATAAATATTTTCCAGGAGGGAGCTGCCACTGAGAGGAGCTTGAATTCTTTGGCTTTTGATTAAAACATTACGCTGCATTTTTAATTTGGGAAGACTAGTTGAAAGTGTTCGGTTGAGTTAGCAAGGCAAGGTGCAGGTAGTGGGTCTCAGTCTTGCCATCGGTGGGTCAAGCAGCCTCAGGGCAAAAATTATATAAAACCTCAAAAAAATGTAAGTAACAGAACCACATTAATTATAGGTTATATTGCTTAATTAGCGGTTAAATTTTGCAAACCTATCTACAGTTTAACCCCACAGAGAGTTTGGTAATGACTTAAACAGAAATGTGTAGGAAGGAACTGCAGATGCTGGTTTAAATCGGAGACACAAAATGCTGGAGTAACTCAGCGGGACAGGCAGCATCTCTGGAGGGAAGGAATGGGTGACGTTTCAGGGGTCGAGACCCTTCTTCAAACAGATATTAGTTCTGCATTCCTTCCCATGTCATAACTTCCCAAATCAATACCAGGGAAGGCAAACTCAATGCTGGCATTTATATCAAGAGGGCTTGAATACAAAAACAGGGATGTATTGCTGAGGCTCTATAAGGCGCTGGTCAGGCCGCATTTGGAATATAGTGAGCATATTTGGGCCGCATATCTGAGGAAGGATGTGTTGGCTCTAGAGAGGGTCCAGAGGAGGTTTACAAGAATGATCCCAGGAATGAGTGGGTTAGCATATGATGAGCGATTGGCAGCACTGGGCCTGTACTCGCTTGAGTTTAGGAGGTTGAGGGGGGACTTACAGAATAATGAAAGGCATAGATAGAGTGGATGTGGAGAGGATGTTTCCACTGGTGGGAGAATCCAGGACCTCCTCTGGTCCTAGACTTTCATTCTTCTAAACTCCAGCGAGTACAGGCCCAATAGCTTACAGCTCAACGGAAGGAACATTGAATTCTCCAATTTTCGGTAAGCTGTGAACAACACCCTCCCTCCCTTTCTCTCCCCTGTGCCCCACCTGCATGCATATCCACATCTCTCCTTCCGCTTCCCACCTCCCCCTTCCACCTATATTCCTTCCTCTGGTTTCACATTTCACGCCTCTTCTATCCTTATCTCATCTCAAATCTGTGTCTTTTTATCTCTGGCCTTTGTCCACCCACCTGCCGCACAGAACCCCCCTTCCTCGCCTGTATCCACCTATCACTCACCACACATTGTGCCATCCATCTCTCTTCCAGCTTTCCCTCTCCTTACCACGATCAGCCTGAAGAAGGGTTCCAACCTGAAACATCGCCTATCCATGTTCTCCAGAGATGCTGCTTTACCTGTTGAGTTACTCCAGCGCCTTCTGTCCTTTTTCTCTCTCTCACTATAAATGGTACACTTGAAAAGAATAGAATTGCAAAAATAAATTACAATTGAAGAAATGCTCCAGATTTCCAGTGATCCGCTGGTTTATAAGTAGCTATGTTGTCACAGTGTGGAAACAGGCCCTTCAGCCCAACCTGCCCACACCAGCCAACGTGCCCCAGCTACACTAGTCCCACCTGCCCGTATTTGGCCCATATCCCTCCAAACTATCTCTATCCATCAACCTGTCTTAATGTTTCTTAAACTATGGGATAATCCCAGCCTCAACTACCTCCTCTGGCATGAAGTCTGAAGAAGGGTCTCGACCCGAAACGTCGCCTATCTCCTTCGCTCCTTAGATGCTGCTGCACCCGCTGAGTTTCTACAGCCTTTTGTGTACCCTACCTCCTCTGGCAGCGTGTTCCATACAGCCACCACTCTTTGTGTGAAAAAGTTACCCCTCAGATTCCTATTAAATATTTTCCCCTTCACCTTGAACCTATGCCCTCTGCTCATCGATTCCCCTACTCTGGGCAAGAGACTCTGTGCGTCTACCCGATCTATTCTTCTCATGATTTGATACACCTCTATAAGATCAGTCCATGTCCGAGCCTATCACCCTCTGTGTAGCATTACCTGAATCATCCCCTCACTGCAGTCAAACCAAGGTAGATTTTACTGGCTTTCATGAGTTTAGCCGCAGAGACCATGGCTTCAGTCTGTTTGCTTCAGTGAGCTGTAAGATTAAATATCTAACATCTTCAGTCTTTCCCAGGGGTCAAGGAGAACTGCTCATTCTTGCTTTCATCTCCCAGGTTCTGCTTTGACGAGTTAAATTCTACAAAGTGGGACACAGTAGACTTAGGATATAAACCGCGGGAATCGGATAAAGAAGAATAACAGTGAATACAATGACAGTTCATCCCTTCCAACTATTTAAAACCACTTTCAAAACACGGGCCTTGCCGTTCGTGCAAAGCTCATAACACTTGAATAATTCCACCGGCATTAAGTGTAGGAGGGAACCGCACATGCCGGTTTACACCGAAGATAGACACAAAAAGCTGGAGTAACTCAGAAGGCTGTGGAGGCCTTTTTTTAAGACAGAGATAAGATAGATTCTTGATTAGTACGGGTGTCAGAGGTTACGGGGAGAAGGCAGGAGAATGGGGTTAGGAGGGAGAGATAGATCAGCCATGATTGAATGGCAGAGTAGACCCGATGGACCGAATGGCCTGATTCTGCTCCTATCTCTTACGAATAGGCGTCAGGCAGTGTCACTGGAGAAATGGATCTGAGGAAGGGTCTCGACTGGAAACGTCGCCTATTCCTTTGCTCCAGAGATGCTGCCTGACCCGCCGAGCTCCTTCTGCTTTTTGTATCCATCTCGACTGGCATTAAAAACTATTCCAGAGTAATGATTCTACTGGAGTTCGGATAGAAGCTCCTCTTGGGATAAGCTGGTGAGACAACTTTTCAAGCATATCTTAAAAATAGAATCGCAATTGCATTAGGAAGCCACAGAAGGGTCTGAAGAAGGGTCTCGACCCAAAACGTCACCCATTCCTTCCCTCCAGAGATGCTGCCTGTCCCGCTGAGTTACACCAGCATGTTGTGTCTATCTTCGGTGTAAACCGGCATCTGCAGTTTGTCCCTAAACAGGTAGAATAACGTGTTGTTTTGTGGGCTGGACAGCACCTAAGAGAAGTTAGCAGATCCAAAATAAATCCCGTGACTTCAAGTGACAGAGACGGTCTTCTCAGCATCTTGTGTGGTGAGAGAACTATCAACTGTTCTTCATCCACAGAACAATTATCAACAATTATCAACCACCCGCATTTAACATTGCATTGGGTGGCACGGTGGCGCAGCGGTAGAGTTGCCGCCTCACAGCGCCGGAGACGCGGGTTCCATCCCGACTGCGGGTGCTGTCTGTACGGAGTTTGTACGCTACCCCCGTGACCCGCGTGGGTTTTCTCCGAGATCTTTGGTTTCCTCCCACAATCCAAAGACGTGCAGGTTTGCAGGTTAATTGGCTCGGTAAATGTAAAAATTGGCCCTAGTGGGTGTAGGGTAGTGTTAGTGTGCGGGGATCGCTGGTCGGCACGGACCCGGTGGGCCGAAGGGCCTGTTTCCGTGCTGTATCTCTAAACTAAACTAAACTAAAAATAACATTCCTGCTGGCAAACTTCTCCTGCCTTCCGTCAACAATCTATGGCTTGCTCAGAAGCAGCAGCTCACCCGGACTAGCCATGAAACACAGTGGAGGCTGACTCACTATATGCATTCAAAAGAGAGTTGGATCGGGCTCTTAGGGCTAGTGGAATCAAGGGGTATGGGGAGAAAGCAGCCACGGAGTTCTGATTGTGGACGATCAGCCATGATCACAATGAATGGCGGTGCTGACTCGAAGGGCCGAATGGCCTACCTCCTGCACCTGTTTCTATGTATCTATGTGACTGAAGGAGTAGGTCAGAGAAAATGTGTAGGAAGGAATGCAGTTTTACACCTGAAGATAGACACAAAGTGCTGGGGTCGCTGAGTGGGCCGACAGAGTCACCGGCGTAGATCAGAGGTTAGGCATTGTGCAGCAGGTGGTTCTGTTGACTGCCCCCTTTCTCCAACATAGTGCCATACAGCACGGAAACAGGCCCTTCGGCCCATCCTTTCGACTTAATTTAGTGCAGGATAAAGTCCGATTAACGATAGTCCGAGGGTCTCCAATGAATCCGAGGGTCTCCAAAGGGAGAGGATGGGCAACACAAAATAATTATGCAAAAAAAAAAAGATATACCTGTACGGCGGAAGAGGTGAAACATAGACAATAGGTGCAGGAGTAGGCCATTCGGCCCTTCGGCCCTTCGAGCCAGCACCGCTATTCAATGTGATCATGGCTGATCATCCCCAATCAGAACCCCATGCCTGCCTTCTCCCCGTATCCCTCGATTCCTCTAGCCCCAAGAGCTCTAACGTTCTTTTGAAAACATCCAGTGAATCGGCCTCCACTGCCTTCTGTGGCAGAGAGAATTCCACAGATTCACAACTCTCTGGGTGGAAATGTTTTTTTTCGTCTCAGTTTTAAATGGTCTCCCCTTTATTCTACAGCATGGAAAGGGGGGGTGGTACATGTGAATCTTGGTTTGCTTCCAGGTAGATTATCTACTGTCAATCCTTGTGCTTCAATGAATTTGGGTTAATTTGGGAACTTATTATTTTCTAGGAGACTTCAAAGCTGACGTGGTTTAGATGACTGGATACACATTTAAACAGGAGGATTTGAACGAGATAAAATATTTGCACATTTGAATCCAAAATTCAGCTTCATCTTAAGTAGCTTAAAGCTTATCAGGGCACACATCACATCAGGCCAGTGTAAAATGAAGGAGCATGCTCACCAAAACCAGACTGACAATGAATGCCACAGCACAGAAGGCAGAATAGACCAGTTCAGTTTAGTTTTGAGATGCAACGTGGAATCAGGCCCTTCGGCCCGACGAGTCTGCACTGACAGCGATCCCTGCACATTAACACTATCCTATGCACACTAGGTAGCTCCGCCAATGGACACACTAGAGGCAGGAAACATGTTCCCGATGTTGGGGGAGTCCAGAACCAGGGCCACAGTTTAAGAATAAGGAGTAAGCCATTTAGAACGGAGACGAGGAAACACTTTTTCTCACAGAGAGTGGTGAGTCTGTGGAATTCACTGCCTCAGAGGGCGGTGGAGGCCAGTTCTCTGGATATTTTCAAGAGAGAGCGAGATAGGGCTCTTAAAGATAGCGGAGTCAGGGGATATGGGGAGAAGGCAGGAACGGGGTACTGATTGGGGATGATCAGCCATGATCACATTGAATGGTGGAGCTGGCTCGAAGGGCCGAATGGCCTCCTCCTGCACCTATTGTTTATTGTCTGTCAATGTAAAGCACTTTGGTCAATGAGAGTTGTTTTTTTTAATGTGGTGTAGAAATAAAAGTGACTTGACTTGACTAGACTAGGGACAATTTAGTATTTAAAACAGGCCTGCACGTCTTTGGAGTGTGGGAGGAAACCGAAGGTCTCGGAGAAAGCCCACGCAGGTCACGGGGAGAACTCACAAACTCCGTACAGACAGCGCCCGTAGTCGGGATGGAACCCGGGTGTCCGGCGCTGTAAGCGCTGTACGGCAGCGACTCTATCGCAGAGCCAACGTGCCAACTACAACAGCACAATACTAAAAAACAAAATACTTCCACAACGATGTGTTCAGTTATAATTCAAATTCAAATTCAACTGTTGTTTTTAATTTCAGCCAAAAACCATGAGAATCGAGTGAAAGACAATAATGACCATTTTTGGGATCGTTTTGTATTGAGGAAGAATCTGAGAAATAGGGTCAGTAGTCAGCCACCTGGCTTATCAAGCCTGTCCCAGTTAATAATGGCCTTCCCCAAGCTTACAATAATCTATTCTACATTGTCCTGGAACTAAATCACCTTTGATGTCTTGTTTTCACACCTTACCCTTCCTTATCTCTGTGTTCCCCTCTCCCCTGACTCTCAGTCTGAAGAAGAGTCCCAACCCGAAACGTCACCCACTCCTTCTATCCAGCACGGTGGTGCAGCGGGTAGAGCTGCTGCCTCACAGCGCCAGAGACCCGGGTTCGATCCTGACTACGGGTGCTGTCTTTACGGACTTTGCACGTTCTCCCCGTGACCTGCGTGGGTTTTCTCCGGGTGCTCCGGTTTCCTCCCACATTACAAAGACGTGCAGGTTTGTAGGTTAATTGACATAGGTAAAAATTGTAAATTGTCCCTAATGTGTGGGATAGGGTGAGTGTGCAGGGATCGCTGGTCGGCACGGACTCGGTGGGCCGAAGGGCCTGTTTCCATGTTGTATCTCTAAACTAAACTCGTTGAGTTACTCCAGCATTTTGTGTCTATATTTGAGTTATTTGATCATTGGCCTTAGATAAGCCAAGGGTGAGAGGGGAGAGATTTTAGAGGGAACTCAGGGCAACTCTTTAACACAGAGGTTAGACTATATCTGGAATGAGATGCCAGCGGAAGCTATGAAAGTGGGTACAGATACAACTTTCAAATGATATTGGGCAGAAATATAGACAGGCTGAACATGGGGCCAAATGCAGGCAAATGGGGCTAGGCCAGGATGCCAACTTGGATAAGGGAGGCTGAAGGGCTGGTTTCCATGCTATATAATTGTATGACCCTATGAATCATGTTCATAAGTGATAGGAGAGGAATTAGGCCATTCAGCCCATCAAGTCTACTCTGCCATTCAATAATTTCCTCTCAACCCCATTCTCCTGCCTTCTCCCCATAAGTAAGTAAGTAAGTAAGTTTATTGGCCAAGTATTCACATACAAGGAATTTGCCTTGGTGCTCCACCCACAAGTGACAACATGACATACAGTGACAGTTACGAATGACTCAGAAAACACTAAACATTAATAATAATAAAACATTAATGATAAAACACCATTGATCAAGCATGTGAACCAACAAAATACCAGATCAAAGGGAAGCTACAGATTTTTGGCTGTTGAGTAGAGCAACTACTCGTGGATAAAAACTGTTTTTATGTCTGGCTGTGGCAGCTTTGACAGTCCGGAGTCGCCTTCCAGAGGGAAGGGATTCAAAGAGTTTGTGGCCAGGGTGAGAGGGGTCAGAGATGATCTTGCCCGCTCGCTTCATATAACCATATAACCATATAACAATTACAGCACGGAAACAGGCCCTCTCGGCCCTTCCAGTCCGTGCCGACCATTTGTTTTCCCCTAGTCCCATCTACCTGCACTCAGACCATACCCCTCCATTCCCTTCACGTTCATATACCTATCCACTTTACTTTTACATGGCTTCCTGGCCCTGGCAGTGTACAGTTCATCAATGGAGGGAAGGTTGCAGCCAACAACCTTCTGTGCTGATCGGACGATTCTCTGCAGCCATACCCCCTGACACCCCTGGCATCTGGGTGTGTGTGGACAAGTTGGGCCACAAAGCCTGTCTCAATACTGTATGATTATGATTCTCCACGACTCTAAGCCGCCTCAACCTTGCGATGACTTTCTCCATCCTTGGACTCAACTGGCAAGTTTTCTCCCCCCCCCCCCCCCCCCCACTTCATGGACACTATGAATAAGGTAATTGAATAATCCTGAACCTGATTTTAAACAATCCCAATCCCTGAGTTACTAGCAATGCAAAGTTCAGACATTGGTGTGGCAGCGGTATAGTTGCTGCCTTACAGCGAATGCAGCGCCGGAGACCCGGGTTCCATCCCGACTGCGGGTGCTGTATGTACGGAGTTTGCACGCTCCCCCCCCCCCCCCCCCCCCGTGACCTGCGTGGGTTTTTCTCCGAGATCTTCGGTTTCCTCCCACACTCCAAAGCCGTGCAGGTTTGCAGGTTAATTGGCTCGGTGTAAATGTGAAAATTGTCCCTAGTGGGTGTAGGATAGTGTTAAGGGCCTGTCCCACTGTACGAGGTCATTCGGGGGTAATTCTCCCGCGTTTCCCCTGATTCGAACTCGGAGAATTACGGTAATGGCCGCTCGTAGGTGCTCGTGGCTCTCGTGGACATTTTTCAACATGTTGAAAAAACTTCACAAACTTCCCGAGTACCTGCCGTTAGCGTTACGAGCCGCTAAGAGCTCTGCTGTACCCGCTACGTACATTCTACGTGCTTACCACGAGTTGGATTTTTTTTTTAAACTCGGGAGTGATCCTGGGTAAACTCGTACAGTGGGACAGGCCCTTAGTGTGCGGACCGCTGGTCGGCGAGGACCCGGTGGGCTGAAAGGGCCTGTTTCTGTGCCATCACTGAACTAAGCATTCGTTATACGATGAAGGAGAGCTCACTGATGTGCTCAACTGGAGAAAAACACACAGCTAATAAAGTGATAACATTTCACAGAAATGAGAAATCATCTCCACCCGCACCAGGAATTAACAGTCAGCGCGTACTCCACCACAACTTGGTGCAGGTCGTAAATTCAAAAATAATATGTGAAATAAACCTTCTCAGTGAGAGATAAATTGGCCTGAAATATGACAAATGGAATTCATTACAGCAAGCAAAAAGAGATGGAGAGAAAAGAGTATTTGTTTCCAGAGATGAGACAGTGAACAATGTAACATTAATTTACATATATATGGCCAAATATAGATCCAAATGGAGGTCAACACTAAAATACATGATGACATCGCGGCTTTATTTAATCTTCCATTATCAGGAAACAAGAACATAGATATGGTGAAAGTGTACAGGGATCTTGGAGTAGATTTGCTCTGATTACCAGAAGGATCAATGCAGGTATAGTCAAGTCAAGCCAAGTTTTATTCCTCACTTGCGTACAAAGTGCAAGTGAAATGAATTTGCCAGCAGCGGTACTATAGAAAAGTAAGGTAAGTAAGCCACACATCAACCAGGTGGGTGGTGGGGTAGTGGGGAAAGCATACAGTTCAGGGCAAGACTCACAACAGCACTGATGTGCAGAGAGATCACGGAGTCCAGGTCCACAGCTCTCTGAGAATGGCAACACAAGCAGATGGAGGCTACTATATGGTATGTTCACCATCACTTGTTTAAGAATAAGGGGTAAGCCATTTAGAATGGAGACGAGGAAACACTTTTTCTCACAGAGAGTGGTGAGTCTGTGGAATTCTCCGCCTTAGTGGGCAGTGGAGGCTGGTTCTCTGGATGCTTTCAAGAGAGAGCTAGATAGGGCTCTTAAAGATAGCGGAGTCAGGGGATATGGGGAGAAGGCAGGAACGGGGTACTGATTGGGGATGATCAGCCATGATCACATTGAATGGCGGTGCTGGCTTGAAGGGCCGAATGGCCTCCTCCTGCACCTATTGTCTATTGTCTATAGGGGATGGACTCAAAGCGCTGGAGAAACATAGTGGGTCAGACAGCATCTCTGGAGAAAAGGAATAGGTGACGTTTTGGGTTGAGACCCTTCGTCATTTGTAGGGGCGTTGAATATAACAGTCAGGAAGTCATGTTGCAGTTCTATACAACTTTGGTTATAGCACGTACAGAGTATTGCATGCAGTACTGGTTTCCCCAACGCTGGGAGGATATGGAGGCATTGGAGAAGGTGCACTGAGGTTTACTAGAATGCTGCCTAGCTTAGTAGTGTTAACGGGGTGAAGGGAAGAGCGTTCACGTCAATCGCGGCCCTGCTTCCAACAATCTTTCCACCACCACGCACAAGAAGCAGAAGATGCAAGAGAGTTTATTGTCGTGTGTCCCTGATAGGACAATGGCATTCTTACTTTGCTTCAGCACAACAGAACATAGTAGGCATGACTACAGAACAGATCAGTGTGTCCATATACCATTATATACATATATACACGCACACATGAATAAATAAACTGATAAAGTGCAAATAAACAGATAATGGGCGATTAATGTTCAGAGTTTTGTCCGAGCCAGGTTTAATAGCCTGATGGCTGTGGGGAAGTAGCTATTCCTGAACCTGGTCGTTGCAGTCTTCAGGCTCCATGTCCAAGAAGCGACAAGACAGACACCACTGTATGCAGATGCAGAGAAGGGTGTTCAGCTCTGGCTGAACAACTTCTAATCTTGTGTGTGGTCTCGATAAGAAGAAGTAGTGTTAACTTCACGGAGAGGGTGGACAGACTTGGACTGGTTTCTGTGGAAGACTGGAGGTTGAGGTGAGACCTGAGAGAAGTACAGGCACTCCCCGACTGATCATAAACCCTGCTGTAAGGCAGGTTTTATATGTCAGAATAAGATTAAGACTATCCCCCCCCCCACCGACATCAGTCTGAAGAAGGGTCTCGACCCGAAACGTCACCCATTCCTTCTCTCCAATGAGAATTTAGAAGGATGAGAGAGGATCTTATTGAAACATATAAGTCAATACAGAAGTCAATGGATATTTTAAAGGCAGAGATGGGTAGATTGTTGATTAGTGCGGGTGTCAGGGGTCATGGGGAGAAGGCAGGAGAATGGGGTTAGGAGGGAGAGATAGATCGGCCATGATTGAGTGGCAGAGTAGACTTGATGGGCCGAATGGCCTCATTCCATACTTTTCCCTTATGACCTTATGATCAGCTACAGTGCCAAGTACACAGCCAATCCACGCCCCCCAGCACAAACCTGGCCAATTACTCCATGCGATCACAGGAAGGCTCGCCGTGGATGAACATGTGGCTGGGGAAAGGAAGTGTAATGGTGGAGTCACAGCGGCACATTCTCTGAGCCATGAGAGCTAAACCTCACATCTCCAGAAATTATTTTTTTTAATCCCTTTTTTTTAAAATAACAGCTAAAGGAAAGTAAAATAAAATGGGAAATACATATAGGAAGATTAACAGTGCCAATGGCCTGCTGGCCTGATGCCAGATTAACAGAATCACACACTAATTCATTTGGTATTCATTTCTGAATACCTACATTTAGTCATTTGCCCAGAGCAACCAAAATATATTGTCACAATGAATGTGATAATCTGACACTTCTCTTTCCAGGCAATTATACAAATCCCACACTGTATTCCTACTCAACTGGCAAAATACCACATTAAGTAAGGATTAGGTGTCCAGTTTTGCATTGAGCAATTAAGATCTGATCAGAACCAGCAGACTTACATTCTGTAAATCATGTATTAACCAGCAGACATGTTGTAGAAATATATGAGGGTACACAAAAAGCTGGAGAAACTCAGCGGGTGCAGCAGCATCTAAGGAGCGAAGGAGATAGGCGACGTTTTGGGCCAAAACCCTTCTTCAGACTGGATTTCGCTGAGTTTCTCCAGCTTTTTGTGTACCCTCGATTTTCCAGCATCTGCAGTTCCTTCTTTAACACTTTGTAGAAATATATTACTGATCTACCTCGCTAACACTGTCCCTGCCTCAGCTACCTCCTCTGCCAGCTCGTTCCATACACCCACCAACTTCTGTGTGAAGACGTTGCCTCTCAGGTTCCTATTCGTGTTCATGGGTTACAGGTGCAGAACTAAGCCAACCGGCCCATTGAGTTTACTCCGCCATATCTTTCCTTCTCAACTCTCAACCCCATTCTCCTGCCTTCTCCCCATAATCCCTGACACCCATACTAAAATCAACACATTAAAACTTCATTTAATTCTTTATTACAGAAATGTAATTGAATTTAAATCAATTTAAATTGCCTATTACCGCTTTCCCATGTCACCCGAAACCACTGGTTAAACCAATAAAGCGTTCAGAATTACTCTGAGAATCAACATGGAAGTGAGTTTAGGACTGTAAGGGTACACAAAAGGCTGGAGAAACTCAGCGGGTGCAGCAGCATCTAAGGAGCGAAGGAGATAGGCGACGTTTCGGGTCGAGACCCTTCTTCAGACAGTTGTGCAGAGGATACAACAATGATTCAGATATCAGATGTAGATAGGTTCAGGCTTCTCCTTCTTTCGTGTGGCGTGCGCAGCCTAACGTTGTTGGACAACTTGTTCTAATTGATCTTCCGTTTGCGCACGTCGAGTTGATTGCGTTAGTCGAAACAGGGCGGGCCACGTGAAGGTTGCAATCTCCCACCCCGATAGGTTCAGTGAATGTGGAAGATTCTAATGAAGAGTGGCCAAGTGGGAACATGTATCCCAAGTCAATAGACAACAGACAATAGGTGCAGGAGGAGGCCATTCGGCCCTTCGAGCCAGCACCGGCATTCAATGTGATCATGGCTGATCATCCCCAATCAGTACCCCGTTCCTGCCTTCTCCCCATATCCCCTGACTCCGCTATCTTTAAGAGCCCTATCTAGCTCTTTCTTCAAAGTATCCAGAGAACCTGCCTCCACCGCCCTCTGAGGCAGAGAATTCCACATAGTCACCGCTCTCACGCCTGGAGTATTGTGTGCAGTTTTGGTCCCCTAATTTGAGGAAGGACATTCTTGTTATTAAGGGAGTGCAGCGTAGGTTTACAGGGTTAATTCCCGGGATGGCGGGACTGTCATATGCTGTGAGAATGGAGCAGCTGGGCTTGTACACTCTGAAGTTTAGAAGGATGAGAGGGAATCTCATTAAAACATATAAGATTGTTAAGGGTTTGGACACACTAGAGGCAGGAAACATGTTCCCGATGTTGGGGGAGTCCAGAACCAGGGACCACAGTTTAAGAATATTGAGTAAGCCATTTAGAACGGAGATGAGGAAACACTTTTTCTCACAGAGAGTGGTGAGTCTGCCTCTGAGGGCGGTGGAGGCAGGTTCTCTGGATGCTTTCAAGAGAGAGCTTGATAGGGCTCTTAAAATTAGCGGAGTCAGGGGATATGGGGAGAAGGCAGGAACGGGGTACTGATTGGGGATGATCAGCCATGATCACATTGAATGGCGGTGCTGGCTCGAATAAATAAATAAATTCCTGGCTCGAAACAATAAATAAATTCCAATACTATAAATATCCTGGGTGCAACAGTCCATAGTGCAGGAAAGAACTGCAGGTGCTGGTTTATGCCGAAGATAGACACAAAACACTGGAGTAACTCAGCGGGTCAGGCAGCATCTGTGGAGAACATGGATAGGTGACGTTTCACAGAGTGCTGGAGTAACTCAGCGGGTCAGGCAGCATCTGTGGAGAACATGGATAGGTGACGTTTCACAGAGTGCTGGAGTAACTCAGCGGGTCAGGCAGCATCTGTGGAGAACATGGATAGGTGACGGTTCAGGTCGGGACCCTTCTTCTGATTGAAAGATGGAGGTGGGGCAGGGGAGAAGAAACTGGAGGGGAGAAAAGGCCAGAACAAATCAGGGCCGGCACCAGATGACCTCAGGAAGGGTGGAGCCCACAATGGCCCATTATTGGCTGGGGAGGGCGTGATGACAAGAGGGATACAAGGATGGGAACGGTGGGACTGGTGGGACGTCTTGGGTGGGGGAGGGGGCTGAGAACGGGGGAGGGAATGCAAGGGTTACTTGAAGTTAGAGAAGTCAATGTTCATACCGCTGGGATGTGAGCTGCCCAAGCGGAATATGAGGTGCTGTTCCTCCAATTTCGCTGGGCCGCACTCTGACAATGGAGGAGGCCCAGGACAGATAGGTCAGATTGGGAATGGGAGGGGGAGTTGAAGTAATTTGGCAACCGGGAGATCGCGTGAGAAAAGGCGGCCTGAGGGCTCATAGTGTTGTATCGGGTTCAAGAGCCTGATGGTTGAGACGGCGCGGATTGGTAAAGGAACGAGGTCCAGTGAACTGTGAGAGCTAGGAAAGAAATTTTAAAAACAGAATGTGTAAAGACTGTAATCTGAAGATTACTCCCAGAGCCACACACCAGCAATTACAGCGAGAAGATTATAGAGTAAATAAATCCATGGTGCAGCAGGGATGGGTTCAGATTCCTGAGGCGAGTGGGAGTCAGACAAATTGAATGAGTTACAACCCAGGAGGACTGGGTTCAATCCCCTCACCAGGAGTTTACTGGAGCTTAATTTAGTTTAGTTTAGAGATATAGAGTGCAAACAGGCCCGACGGCCCACTGAGTCCTCACCGACCAGCGATCCCCGCATGCTAATAATATCCTACACACGTAATAATATCCTACTACCTAATAATATCCTACACACTAGGGACAATTTACAATCTTACCAAGCCAATTAGCCTGCAAACGTATGTCTTTGGAGCGTGGGAGGAGGCCGGAGCTCCCGGAGAGAGCCCGCACGGTTGCGGGGAGAACGTGCAAACTCCACACCGAGACACAGCACCTGAGGTCAGGATGGAACCCGGGTCTCTGGCGCTGCGAGGCAGTAGCTCTACCCGCTGCGCCATCGTGCTGCCCTGGGAGGCGATGATGGAGAGGGTTTATTGCTTAAAGGGGCTGTCCCACTTAGGCTATTTTTTAAGCGACTACAGGCATCTAGGCTGTCGCCCCATGGTCGCCGGGGTGTCGCCTGTACGGTCGTGAGTCGTCTCCTCAGTCGCCCAAAGGGTCGCAACGTCTTTCTGGTCGCCGCTGGATTTTCAACATGTTTTCGGCAATAGTGGGTCTGACGCCAATGAGCGTAGCTTGACTTCTCCTGACGTAGGTGCTGTCGCAGGTTGTTGCCAGGTGACGCAGGTTGTCGCCGCTGCTGACTTCGGTGAATTCCATTGGCGACTACCTACGTCAACCGGCGACAGGTCGCGAGCGGCGACTGAATTGTCTTCAGTTGTCACCGACAGGGTCCAAGCTTGTCGCGGGTGGACGCAGGTTGTCTTCAGTTGTCGTAGGTTGTTGCCTGTGTGGCCGTAGGTGTGGGCGTGGGTGGACGTCCTGATGGGTCGCCGGTTGTCGGTAGCTTGCCGTAGCTTGATGTCAATTAGGTGGTAGGTTGTCGTAGACATTGTCGTAGGGGGGGTCCAGTTGCAGGTTTTTGGGCGACCTGCTAAATCGCCTAAGTGGGACACGCCCTTAAGATTGGATAAGAACCTTATCGGGAATTCAGGAAGAAGAGAAACAAAGTGAGAAGATATAACCTTCGCAGCCTTTCCTATCCTTGCAGCTGTCTAAATGTCTTTGAAATGTCCCCATTGCATCTGCCTCTTAGCCTCCTCTGGCAGCTCATTCCCCCCTCTGTGTAAAGAAATGACCTCACAGGTCTCTTTTAAACCTTTCCCCTCTCACCTTAAAGCTAAGCCCTCTAGTTTAGTTTAGTTTAGTTTAGTTTAGAGGTACAGCGTGGAAACAGTTCCCCGTCAGATCACCGAGTCTACACCAACCATTGATCACCCGTACACTAGTTTATTCTTTCTTTTAAAATATTTTTATTCGTGTTTTTTTTTTAAAAGCAGCAACAAAATAATGATCAGGGTTACATTAATAACAGGTATGACCTATATACGAGTCCAGTGTCAAAATACACAGTGAATATAGACCTCCCGGTCTCTCTGTAAATATAGTTAAGTGTTTTAAAGAGAATTTGTATTTATAAAAACAAAAAGATAAAAAGAGAAAAAAGAAAAAAAGAGAAAAAAGGAAAGAACAAAACTCCCCTAAACTAGAAAAAAAAAGCAAACAGAATCTGGGCTGCAAAGAATTTCAACAAATTAAGTCCCAGTTTGTCGTCAAGTCTGTTATTATAACAGTTGGAGAGGGGACAATTTATGTTGTGTGAAAATACTAGTTACTAGTTACTACACTAGTTCTAAGTTATTCAGTTTTCACACCCTGCACACACGCTGGGCCAATTAACCTACAAACCCGCACGCAGCTCACGGGGAGAACATGCAAACTCCACACAGAGGGGATGTGGGAGGAAAAACTGGAGCATCACGGGGAGAACATGCAAACTCCACACAGAGGGGCTGTGAGGCAGTGGCTCTACCTGCTGCTCCACTGAGCGGCCCCTGACTCCTCCACCACCCTGGGGAAAAGACTGTGACCCTACAAGTGCTGCTCATGACTAAAGCCCCTGTCCTACGATACGAGTTAATTCCAAGAGCTCTCCTGAGTTTGCCCTGATTCGAACTCGGAGATTTACGGTAACGGCCGCTCGTCGGTACTCGGGGCTCTCGTGGACATTTTTCATCATGTTGAAAAATCTTCACGAGTCTTCCCGTGCTTACCTGCCGTTGGCGAGTCTCCCCGAGTACCTGCCGTTAGCGTTACGAGCCGCTAAGAGACGTCCCCGAGCTCCGACGTACCCGCTACGTTCATTCTCCGTGCTCACCACGAGTTTGATTTTTTTTAACTCGGGAGAGCTCTTGGAATGAACTCGTACCGTGGGACAGGGCTATTAGTACACCTTCACAAGGTCCCACACCGGGGCATAAATAACGGAGAATAAAGAAATGGCAGAGAAATTAAATGATATTTTGTGTCCACCTTCATAGAAGAAGATGGGAAACAAACTGCTGGAAATACTGATCTGAAGGAAACCAGTGTTACGTGGAAAACAAATTGTGAAGAAGTTGATAGGCTGAAAGCTGATAAATCCCAGGGTCCCGATGACCTACATAAGAGAGCGTTGAAAGCTGGCTCTGGTGATAGTGGAAGGTTTGGTTAGTGGTTCTGTCAAAATTCTTTGAATTCTCCAATGACTCCTGCAGATTGGAGGGTAACAAATGTAATCCCAATATTAAAAAGTAAAGGAGTGAATTATTGAAGTGCTAACCTCATGTCAGTAGTCGGGAGAGTATGCGATGAAGAATACGAGATGCTGGAGTAATTCAGCGGGACAAGCAGCATGTCAGGCAGTGCTGCCTGTCCCGCTGAGTTACTCCAGCATTCTGTGTCCATCTTCGGTGTAAACCAGCATCTGTGGTTCCTTCCTACACAATGAAGAATATAGTAACATATTGCCCAGATAGAAATAATTAGACTGAGAGTCAGCATGGATTCATGAGAAGGAGATCACGTTTCTGCCACACAATGTAGAACAGTAATGCATAGGAGGTCGACACAAAATGCCGGAGAAACTCAGCGGGCGAGGCACATGTTGCCTGAGCCAGCATCTGCAGTTCCTTCCTACACAGTAAAGCACAGGAACAGGCCCTTCGGCCCACAACATCTGTGCTAAACACGATGCCAAGTTGATCTGATCCCCTCTGCCTGCAGGTGATGCGTATCCCTCCATTCCCTGCATATCCATGTGCCTGTCCAAAAGCCTCTTTTAAAAAAATATAAAAAGCATATGTACAAATGATAATAAACGACAAACTGGTTACAGAGTTCTTACATGGCTTCAATTTTTAATTTTTTTTTTATAGAGAAAAGAAATAGAGAAAGAAAGAGATAAGAGAAACTGTAAACTAATAGAAAGGGAAGAAAAACAAGAAAGAAAGGAAATGAGAAATATAAAGATTGTGGAGAAAGACCCGGGAGATGTGGAGTACAGTTGTTCATTAAACTCAAGTTGTGACTTTCATTTTGTGTTAAACCAATTTACTTTTTTTTAAAATTCAATAAATGGAGACTATTAAAAAATATAATAATTCTGGTTTGTCAATTAAGACAAATCTTATTTTTTCCAAATGCAAGGTTAATTTCCGTAATCCACATTTTAATTGTGGGGGCTGCTGTTTTTTTCCAAAATTTGTATTAATTTTCTTCGCAGTTACTAAACTGTAATCAAGAGAGTGTCTCTGACTTATCGTAAAGTTTGTGGTATGTCCTGATAATCCTAATATTATTAATTTTGGATCTGGGTCCAGTTGATTATCGATAACTTTAGAGATAATTTTTAAAATGTCAGTCCAAAAATGTTGCATTTTTATGCGAGTTACAAAAGTGTGAGTTAAATTGGCTTCTTGAAAGTGCCATTTATCCTTGTCAATTGACATTCTTCTTCTGTCGTGTGGCGTGCACGGCCTAACGTTGTTGGACAACTTGTTCTATTTGATCTTCCGTTTGTGCACGTGGAGTTGATTGCATTAGTCGAAACAGGGCGGGCCACGTGAAGGTTGCAATCTTCCACCCCGTCAACTGACATTGACAAGTCCTAAAGCCTCTTGAACCCCACTATCGTATCTGCCTCCAACACCACCCCTGTCAGCGCGTTCCTGGCACCCACCACCCTCTGTACACTCCATTGGATGTTCTTTAAGGTTGTGACCAGCAGAACAGATACTGCAAGACCAATGGATGTGGTATATTTTCACCCAGAGAGTTGAGAATCTGTGGAATGCCAAGATGGTGCGGCCGGCTCCAGTCTCCGTCGTGGAAGCTCCACGGAGACTGTGCGTTTTTTGAACCTGTATGTCCGTTTTAAATTTATTTCTAAGTACTAACCCACTAGCACTAACGCCGTACGACCGGAAAACTCTTGGAAAACTAAACTTTAGCGTAACCGAAGACTTTTTAAACACTGTACTCACCGATCCAGCGTGGCCGCGGCAACAATAATGGGAGCACGGCTGCGAGAAAAAGTCAGAGAAAACATCGGGGTGAGCGGGGGGAGGGGGTGGGGGGATTCAGAATAGGCTGAGAGCTCAAGCCTTCCGTCCTCCTCTGCCCAGCATTCTTCTGGCGAACGTCCAGTCCCTGGAAAACAACCTGGATGACCTCAGGGCGAGGGTCAGATTCCAGCGGGACATAAGGGACTGCAACATCCTGCTGTATGACCAAAACATGGCTGACCCATGGTGCCGGATCAGGTAATCTGCCCAAGCGAGTCCTTCACTGTCCATCGTGCTGACAGAACAGAAGCATCTGGGAAATCCAAGGGTGGAGGCATCTGCTTCATGACCATTAACAACTGGTGCAACCCTGGAAATATCAAGATGCTTTCCCGTTCCTGCTCGCCGGACCTGGAGCATCCTGACGATCTCAAGCCGCCCATTCTACCTTCCCCGGGAGTTCAGCTCAGCGATCGCCACAGCCGCCTACATCCCGCCGCAGGCGGACACCGGCGTGGCACCACCGGCCCTACACGATGTGCTGTGCCGACACCAAAACAAGAACCCGGATGCGGCTATGGTGGTGGCTGGAGATTTTAATAAATCAAATCTCAAGGAGGTCATGCCGAACTTCTGCCAACGCATCACGTGTGCCACCAGGGGGGAGAGAACATTGGACCACTGCTATACGCCATTCCGGAAGGGCTACAAGGCCGTTTCACGCCCTCCCGTAGGAAAATCTGACCACGCTGCCATTTTCCTGCTGCCGGAGTATAAACAGAGGATAGTTCGGGAAGCGGCAGAGACGAGGGACGCAAAGCGTGGTCCGACCAGTCAGAGGCCATGCTGCAAGATGCACTGAGCGATGTCGACTGGAATATGTTCCAGGTAAGTCCCAGTGACGTCGGTGAGTTGGCGGATGTGAGGGATACTGTCGTCCTGTTGAGAGTCATTGACTGTATAACCCGTCCAGTTGGGTATGGCTGCCCTGCCTGCACTATCCATCCTTTCACTCCTTTTTAAAATTTTTAGTATGTTAAAAAGTGTTTTTGTTTGGAGGTCTATTTTGGGGGAAGGGGGAAACTGTATTTCTTAGTCCCTACCTGGTTCGGAGAGGCCTTATCTCTGGGCAGCAACTCCGACAGGTCCTCGCGGCCTACCATCGGGGCCTGGAGCGGCGTTTCCTGCGGGGACCGGCCAGAACCACGGCTTCGCCGGCTGCACAGCGCTGGAGCGCTATCGCGGAGCAGAGCGGGCGATGTCTTGCCTGGGTCGCCGCGCTGGAGCTCCGGCGTGCGTAGTCCACCGGTGAACATCGCAGAGCTGCGGGTCTGTGGACCGGCCAGCCGCGGGCGGAGGCGCTGAACTTCAACATCGGGAGCCTGGGATCTTTCGCTGAGATCGCCAGTTGTGGAGCTCCGTCCAGCGCAGCCTGTTGCCGTCGGAAGCCGCGGTCCCCGGTAAGGAAGCGGCCGATTCCAGGCGTCCCAAGCCGCTGAGAGGGTTCTCCCGTCACCGGAGCACCCTCACCCGGCGAGAAGGGCCTGGAACATCGGGCCCCGTAGCGGCGACTGTGGGGGCCCCAATAGGCCCGACTATGGGTGGACATGGGGATGGGGTCTGGACTTTGTGCCTTCCCCCACAGTGGGAACCACGTTGTGGGGGGATCTTTTTATGTTTTATGTTAAATTCTTCTTTATAATGTATGTTGTATTCTTATTAATGTGCTGCAATGACAACTTGAATTTCACCACACCAAACCTTATGATCCTTATCAACCTTATTATCTAGCCACAACCAACAACGAACCATTGTGGGCTCCCACATATCCATGGCCATCATTACTTTTTACATTTCTTTCATTTATTTGTTCTATATCTCTTGGTTTGAAGAAGGGTCTTGACCAGAAACGTCACCTATTCCGTTGCTCCAGAGATGCTTCCTGACCCGCTGAGCTACTGCAGCTTTTTGTGTCTATTTATTGCAAGTGGAACCTCGCTATTGGCTGGTATGCTCCAAAGAGCAGGCATTTGATGTCAAAAGATCATAAGTGATAGGAGCAGAATTAGGCCATTCGGCCCATCGAGTCTACTCCACCATTCAATCCTGGCTGATCTATCTCTCCCTCCCAACCCCATTCTCCTCGGGTCCAGGCAGCGGGCAGTCGACGGCCGCACAGCAGTCGGCTGCCTGCCCCTCTTCCGGGGTTACGTCCGTGCCCGCGTGTCCCTAGAGAGGGAACACGCGGTGTCCACGGGGACTGTGGAGGCTTTCCGTGAACGCTGGTCACCGCAGGAGGTCGAATGTATTATTGACAAAGATGATAATATTTTAATTTGAGAACTTTCTTTGTAAATGCCAATATAGGCATCCTCTGATCGTGTTACTGTTTTGTATTTGTTGGTTTGAATAAAAGCATTTGTAAAAAAAAAAAAAAAAAAAAAAAAACCCATTCTCCTGCCTTCTCCCCATAACCCCTGACACCCGCACTAATCAAGAATCTGTATGATTCTCCATAAAATATATCCACTGACTTGGCCTCCACAGCCTTCTGTGGCAAAGAATTCCACAGATTCACCGCCCTGGGGTCAGCTGTAAAGTGTTTGAAATCATGGAATGCTGAGCTGTTCTGTGGGGGAAGGAACTGCAGATGCTGGATGAATTCAAAGATAGCCACAGAGTGCTGGAGTAACTCAGCGGGACAGGCAGCATCCCTGGAGAGAAGGAATGGGTGCCGCTTCAGGTTGAGACTGTTCTTCAGACTGACCTGAGCTGGTTCTGTTTGACATCACGATCGTCCCAACTCCACCCGTGAGCAGTTCAATGTCACAATCACAGTCACAGTCACAATAATACTTTATAAGCCAAGGTATGTTTTGCAACATATGAGGAATTTCATTTGCCATCCACATGAGACTCCTCCACATTCCTCACTGTGATGGAAGGCGAAAAAAAAAAGTTCAATCGCTTCCCTTCCTTGTTCTCCCGCGGTCGGGGGCCTGGAGCCCTCCGTTGACGGGGCGATCTTGACTCCCGTAGCCGGCGGTGTTTGGGCCCTCCGCATCGGGGCGATCAGCTCCTGCATCGGGGGGATGTCAGCTCCACCGCGCCGGGCGATCGGAACCCGGGACGGGGCTGGTCGAGCCTCTGCATCCTTGGAGCTCCCCACTCGGCCTCTCCCGAAGCTGTGAGCTCTCGATGTAAAGTTCGCAGGCCGCGGTTGGAGCGAGCCCAAGCAAGGGATCGGCTCCAATGCCCCACGGTGGGGCTCAAAGTCAGTCCGAGGAGGCCTCCAGCTCCATCGATGTTAGGCCGCAGAGCGACCGGAGGTACGACCTGGAAAACAATCGCATCTCTGGCAAGGGTAAGAAACTGATTTTAAAAGTTCCCCCTCCCCCCCTCCCCTCTCCCCCCTCATAAAACAAACCGGAGACATTTACAGACATTTAAAACAAACCAGAGAACATTTACAGACATTTAAAACACACTAAAAAATTTTTTTAAAGACGGAAAAACAGACATACTATTGGCGGGGCTGCCAATCGTGAGTCGCCCCTGGTTCCATTCACAAAAAAAACTTATATTAAAACTCAAAGTACAAGAGATAAACATTGAACAAAGTGGTAACGGCCTCTGAGCCGTGGAGATCTCTGGGCAAACTCATTCTACCTGGGTTACCGTTTATTTGGATTCAATATGGATTATCTTCTTCTCGAGTTATATTACACGGCTCATGAACCATCTTGGAGAATAATACCTCTGTGGAGACACGACTGAACCACACAAAGCAATGTTTTACAACTGTGTTTGGACAAGTTTACACAAATCCCAAATGTACAGGCGATGTGTTTGGCAGAAGCTGACAATTCAAACTCCTGACCCTTTCATGAACAAGGCCCCAATCCTAAACGTCACCTATCCATGTTATCCACAGATGCTGCCAATCCCAGAACTTGCAAAAATATTCGTTCCTTGCCAAAGTGGTCAGACACTTGTGTTAAAGAAGGAACTGCAGTTGCTGGAGAATCGAGGGTTACACAAAATGGCTGGAGAAACTCAGCGGGTGCAGCAGCATCTAAGGAGCGAAGGAGATAGGCGACGTTTCGGGTCGAGACCCTTCTTCAGACTGGTCAGGGATCAGGGAATCGAGAGATATAGACGGTGATGTGGGGAGATAAAGAACAATGAATGAAAGATATGCAAAAATGTATCGATGATAAAGGGAACAAGCCATTGTAAGCTGTTTGTAGTGTGAAAATGAGAAGCTAGTGCGACTAGGGTGGGGGAGGGAGATAGAGAGAGAGGGAATGCCAGGGCCCGAGGGCTGAGGGAGAGGTGTGAAGGGGAGGAGACAGCAAGGGTTAACAGAATTGAGAAAATTCAATGACTTGTGCAGAACAGATGAATCATCTTTTTAGGTTCAGCAAACCCACTTCAATTAGAGCAATTAATGCTTCTCAAAAAAAATTGGCAACACTTGCAGTGTCTAAAAAGCAATCTTGCATTCCATTTAAGGAAATATTGGCAAAATTCAGACATATTAACTTAATCCATAGATTGCAATATTTAATGAGATCTAAAATTGAATAATATTTCAAAGTTACTGCTTCTTAGAAGATAGTTCAGAGATACATCATGGAAACAGGCCCTTCGGCCCACCGAGCCCGTGCCGACCATCGATCACCTGTTCACACTGGTTCTATGCTATCCCACTTTCTCATCCACTCCCTACACACTAGGGGGCAATTTACAGAGGGGCCGATTCATCTACAAATCTGCTCGTCATTGGGATGTGGGAGGAAACCGGAGCACCCGGAGGAAACCCACGTGGTCACAGGGAGGAACGTGCAAACTCCAGACAGACAGCACCCCAGGTCGGGATCGAACGCGGGTCTCAGGTGCTAGGAGGCAGTGGCACTAACCGCTGTGTCACCGGTGATTTGTGGCAGCAGGGCTAATGAAGTCTTTATATTGGGGAAGAATGGCCTCTAGTGACTGCAACCTCAGTCACTAAAGGTGCACAAAGGCCTGTGGAATTCTCTGCCTCAGGGGGCGGTGGAGGCCGGTTCTCTGGATGCTTTCAAGGGAGAGCTAGATAGGGCTCTTAGAAATAGTGGAGTCAGGGGATATGGGGAGAAGGCAGGAACGGGGTACTGATTGGGGATGATCAGCCGTGATCTCATAGAATGGCGGTGCTGGCTCGAAGGGCCGAATGGCCTACACCTGCACCTATTGTCCATTGTCTATTATATATTGTCTATTGGAAATGGTTTGTTGTAGGAAGGAACTGCAGACGCTGGTTTACACAGAAGATAAGACACAAAATGCTGGAGTAACTCAGCGGAGAGGCAGCAACTGTCCCTGTATCCAGAGGTGTGGAATCTGGATGAATCCCTCGTTCTCCGACTACTTTCACTGTCCTCCTAATTAATTCTACTGTTTGTGCGCCTCAGTGTCACCTTCCCCACAGCCAACGATGAACCATTCTACATCTCCGTGTTCATAGTCTGCTTTAAATTGTCCTTTTCACACCTAACCCTTCCATATCTCCAGTGTCCCTCTCCCCTGATTCTCAGTCTGAAGAAGGGTCTTGACCAGAAACGTCACCCATTCCTCCTCTCCCGAGATGCTGCCTGTCCCGCGGAGATTGGAGTTTGGCTTTTTGTATCCATCTTCAAGAATGTAGGAGCAGAATTGGAGCCAACTCTGCTGTTCAACATCATCAAGGCTGATCAATGCCTGCCTTAATTCAGTTCACTTTAGTTTAGAGGTACAGCGTGGAAACAGGCCCTTCGGCCCATCGAGCTCGCACCGACCAGCGATCCCCGCACATTAATACTGTCCTTCACTAGGGACAATTTTTAAAAACATTTATACCAAGCCCATTAACCTACAAACTACGTCTTTGGAGTGTGGGAGGAAACCAGGGTTCTCGGGAGAAACCCACGCAGGTCATGGAGAGAACGTACAAACTCCGTACGGACAAGCACCAGTAGCCAGGATCGAACCCTGGCCTCTGGCGCTGTGAGGCAGCAAACTCCTCCTCTGCGCCAGTTCTCCAATCCTCAAATATTTTCAAAGTCCAGCTGGCACGTAATCATCCCTCACTTCCTGCTGCTCGAGAGTCACTGATGGTTAAACATCAATGAAGGAGTGCCTGAGGCAGGCTCTGCAATGTTCTCAGAGGCAGCAGCTTCTGACGTTGTAGCTCGTGAACAAATGAAATGTATTTCTGCAGGGCAGAGACGAGTGTAGATTCTTATGGAGAACATAGAAACATAGACAATAGGTGCAGGAGCAGGCCATTCGGCCCTTCGAGCCTGCACCGCCATTCAATATGATCTTGGCTGATCATCCAACTCAGTATCCTGTACCTGCCTTCTCTCCATACCCCCTGATCCCTTTAGCCACAAGGGCCACATCTAACTCCCTCTTAAATATAGCCAACGAACTGGCTTCAACTACTTTCTGTGGCAGAGAATTCCACAGATTTACCACTCTCTGTGTGAAAACAAAATTCTCATCTCGGCCCTAAAAGACTTCCCCCTTATCCTTAAACCCCTTGTTCTGGACTTCCCCAAGATTGGGAACAATCTTCCTGCATCTAGCCTGTCCAACCCCTTAAGAATTTTGTAAGTTTCTCTAAGATCCCCCTTCAATCTTCTAAATTCTAGCGAGTACAAGCCGAGTCTATCCAGTCTTTCTTCATATGAAAGTCCTGCCATCCCAGGAATCAGTCTGGTGAACCTTCTCTGTACTCCCTCTATGGCAAGAATGTCTTTCCTCAGATTAGGAGACCAAAACTGTACGCAATACTCCAGGTGTGGCCTCACCAAGACCCTGTACAACTGCAGTTGAACCTCCCTGCTCCTATACTCAAATCCCTTTGCTATGAATGCCAACATACCATACCATTAACGTACCATTCACATGCCATACCATTCGAACGAGCTGCAACCATCCACTGGCTCGAGCCTGTATACGGTGGATCACCTGGTTCTCCGGCACCCACCCTCCCAGCCCTCACTCACCTTCCCACACCCAGCTCGACCGCAGAAAACACTGGCGTTCACCCGACTGGTGAAAATGTCCAGGTCCCTTTCATCACAGCAACACGTTCTCCCCTTCTCTCTTGCAGTCACGATATTGATAAAGGGTGGCTGAACTGAGCGTTACATTTAGATCTTTCTCTGCAAACGCTGCATGACCTACCGATTATCCGGAAGCTTAGTGTTGAGATTATTCAAGGCAGAGATTACTTGATGTTAGATGTTGAGGGAAACAAGTTATAAGAGTTCAAGAGAGTTTATTGTCATGTGTCCCTGATAGGACAATGACATTCTTGCTTTGCTTCAGCACACAGAACATAGTAGGCATTGACTACAGAACAGATCAGTGTGTCCATATACCATTGCATAAATATATACACATATAAATGGCAAAAGGACAGTGTGGGATAGAGTGGATGTGGAGAGGATGTTTCCACTAGTGGGAGAGTCTAGGACTTGAGGGCACAGCTTCAGAATTAAAGGACATTAATTTAGGAAGGAGATGAGGAGGAATTTATTTAGTGAAGGGGTGGTGAATCTGTGGAATTCTTTGCCACCGACAGCTGTGGAGGCCACAAGTCAGTGGATATTTTTAAGGCAGAGATAGAACAGGTGTCAGGGGTTACGGGGAGAAGGCAGGAGAATGGAGTTGAGAGGGAGAGATAGATCAGCCATGATTGAATGGCGGAGTAGACGATGGGCCGAGTGGCCTCATTCCAGTCCTATCCCTTATGAACTTGAAAGTGGTTTGATCTTCAGTGAAAGCCTTGCTGAGACAAGGGGCCAAATGGCCTGCTCCAGCTTCGACTTGGCAATGTTCATTGACTCTTAAGATCGTTCACATCAAAACTGCATTAAGAGAAAACGTTAGGTGCGTGAATGAGCAGGAGGAACCACGCGGGCAGATAGCCCATGAAACGCCATTGTCTGCTGCGCTCTACGAAGACAGAATCGCCCCACGGCCTCCTGTATGCACTGACACTTTCCTGTGAGGAATATCATGTGAGGACCCATGTTGGGTGAGCACACCAAGGGTCCCAACCCAAAACATCGTCTGTCCATTCCCTCCGCAGATGCTGCCTGACCTGCTGAGCTCTTCCGGCACAGTGTAAAAAATTCACGAGCAACACAGATCAGGTAGAGTCTCTTGCCCAGAGTCGGGGAATTGAGGACCAGGGGTTCAGGGCCAAGGGGAAAAGATTTAATACGAATCTGAGGGGTAACTTTTTCACACAAAGGGTGGTTGGTGGGTGTATGGAACGAGCTGCCAGAGGAGGTAGTTGGGGCTGGGACTATCCCATCGTTTAAGAAACAGTTAGACAGGTACATGGGTAGGACAGGTTTGGAGGGACATGGACCAAGCGGACAATAGACAATAGACAAGAGGTGCAGGAGTAGGCCATTCGGCCCTTCGAGCCAGCACTGCCATTCAATGTGATCATGACTGATCATCCCCAATCAGTACCCCGTTCCTGCCTTCCCCCATATCCCCTGACTCCACTATTTTTAAGAGCCCTATCTAACTCTCTCTTGAAAGCTTCCAGAGAACCTGCCTCCACCGCCCTCCGAGGCAGGTGGGACTAGTGTAGCTGGGACAATGTTGGCCGGTGTGGGCAAGTGGGGCCGAAGGACCAGTTTCCACACTGCATCACTCTGTGACTCCAGCACTCTTTGTTCCAGATCCCAGCATCTGCAGTCTCTCCAGGTTCCGCTACTGATAAATGCTGTCAATTATCCTATTGTGGGATGTTTTGGGAGCAATTGGTGCAATTGTGATTATACATCAGGAAATACTTCATTGGTTGCAAATGCTTAGAGACAAGCAAGGACATGGAAGTTATGGAAGAAATGCCGGTCCCCCTCTTGTCCCTCCGAGCATGAAATGGTTTCAAGGGCCACTGGAGACAATATTGCTGATTATGCTCTTTATCCCAAAGAACCCGAGAACTAATAAGTGACGGAAAAAAATAAATTCCAAAAATTGCTGACAGCTCTTCCATTCATTTAAATTCTGTTTCCACGAAACCATTTTGCAGTGGCAAATCATTACTTCAAATCAAATTGTCAATTCATTTCCAAATGAAGTCAGCTCTAATGTATTGCAGCCTCAGTGCCGGTAGAGGCCTGGTTAATAGTCGGTCTGCTGACCAGCAGTTTTTGATCCTTATACCTGTGAGCTTCAGCAGTCCAAGAACCCAATACCGTGGGCCGGCACGGATGCGCAGCGGGTAGAGCTGCTGCCTCACAGCGCCATCCCGACTACGGGCGCTGTCTGTACGGAGTTTGTACGCTCTCCCCGACACCTGCGTGGGTTTTCTCCGAGATCTTCAGTTTCCCCCCCTCACTCCAAAGACGTGCAGGTTTGTACATTAATTGGCTTGGTTTAAATGTAAAAAAATAGTCCCTAGTGTGTGCGGTGTTAATATGCGGGGATCACTGGTCAGTGCAAACCCGGTGGGCAGACGGGCCTGTTTTGAACTAAACTAAACTCTCTCTTCCTCTGATTCCTGTCCTCGCCTCTCCTACCTGGCCCTAAGCTCTGCAATACCCCCCAGCTAACATTCCTAAGGACTGATAAACAAGGAATTGCAGATGCTGCTTTATACCAAAGATTGACGCAAAGTGCTGGAGTAACTCGACGGGTCAGGCAGCAACTCTGCAGGCAAGTTTGAGGAAGGGTCCTGACCAGAAATGTCACCTATCCTTTTTCTCCAGAGATGCTGCCTGAGATTCTTCAGCACTTTATGTTAATCTTCCTCCTTAAAATCTACCTCTTTGGCCAATCTTCTGTCTGTCTGCCCATATATCTACTTGGTATTAAATTTTGTTGCTCGCTCTGTAAAGGGCCTGTCCCATTTACGCAATTTCTTTTGGCGACTGCCGGCACCCGTCATAGTCACAGCGGGTGGCCGAAAAATGTTCAACAGGTTGAAAATCCAGCGGCGACCAGAACAAGGTACGACTCTTTGGGCGACTACTCACGACCATACAGGCGTCACCCCGCGACATGTCACGCTGAAAAACTACAGTAAATAGAAATATATCTATTATTCTATTATATAACTATTACATAATTATATAACTATTACATAATTATATAACTATTATTTACACTACAATTGTGGCACTCTTGTACAGTTCAGTTTATTGTCCCGTGTACCGAGGTACAGTGAAAAGCTTTTGCTGCGTGCTAACCAGTCAGCAGAAAGACAATACGCGATTACAATCGATCCGTTCACAGTTTAGACATACTTGCGCATGGTTGATCCCAGACTGATTCCTGGGATGGCGGGACTTCCATATGAAGAAAGACTGGATAGACCCGGCTTGTACTCGCCAGGATTTAGAAGATTGAGGGGGATCTTATAGAAACGTACAAAATTCATAAGGGGCTGGACAGGCTAGATGCAGGAAGAGTGTTCCCGATGTTGGGGAAGTCCAGGACAAGGGGTCACAGTTTAAGGATAAGGGGGAAGTCTTTTAGGACCGAGATGAGGAAATCATTTTTCACACAGAGAGTGGTGAATCTGTGGAATTCTCTGCCACAGAAGGTAGTTGAGGCCAGTTCATTGGCCATATTTAAGAGGGAGTTAGATGTGGCCCTTGTGGCTGAAGGGATCAGGGGGTATGGAGAGAAGGCAGGTACGGGATACTGAGTTGGATGATCAGCCGTGATCATATTGAATGGCGGTGAAGGGCCGAATGGCCTTCTCCTGCACCTATTGTCTATGTTTCTATGTTTAGCTAATGTGTGATTTTACTGAATTGTTTGAAAACAAAGAAGTTTGCTGTATCTAGGCACATGTGACAATAAAGCACGAATTGAACTGTTTAGCCGTTGAAGTGATGCGTTCAGATTGTTCATTACTGTTTGCTGTGCCATCTGGCTGCTCACTGCAGACAAGTTTGGGTTCAATGGCAATATCCTCTCCAGTCAAAGCATCCCTTAATGCAATCCAGGCAAAAGCATAGACACAGAAGGCAGTGCTAGGAATAACAAGCAAAGTTGGAAGTGGACAAGAACCACAGTGCTTGAAAACAGTGGCGCAAAAGTACGAAAACGCACACCTCCAGATTCAGGGACAGTTTCTTCCCGACAACTGAACCATCCTACCACAACCAGCGAGCTGTGCTGAACTACTATCTACCTCATTGGTGACCCTTGGACCACCTTTGATCGCACTTTGCTGGCTTTACCTTGCACTAAAGGTTATTCCCTTATCGTGTATCCGTACACTGTGAACGGCTCGATTGTAATCAAGTATTGTCTTCCCGCTGACTGGTTAGCACGCAGCAAAAGCTTTTCACTGTACCTCGGTACACGGGACAACAAACTGAATTTGAAACTGAAGCTGAAGCTGAAACTGCTGCTGAGAGAGGAGGGAGGATTGAGAGGTTAGAATAAAATCTCACGACAGGGTAAGATTTATAGATCTCCATCTCAGGCAGCGAGAAGGAAATGGAGTAAATCCCATGGCTATAACGGCAGAGAGTTACATTGATACATTAATGGAAGCACTCCGTTATTCTGAACAGCTAGTCAACCCAAACACACTTCACATGCACTCACTTAGTGATTTTTCTCACATTACACATATTAAAAAAACCCTGACTGGACAAAATGGAACAAATAAATTCGGATAAAGACCCAACAGAGATGCTTGCTAAAATGCTAAAAGTTATTTTCTTCTACTCAATATTAGCATTCAAATAGTTGTAGCAGCAAGGTGTTTACACAAGTCCCGAGCTGCACATCATTAGATCAATGTGCACATTATTTACATATCTCATTGGTAGCCAAATGCTAAAGACAAGCACCAGACAGGCTACGACAGCCCGCACGCTTCAGCTGCAGTTACACTTTAGTTTATTCTCCCGTGCAGCGAGGTACGGTGAAGAGCTTTGGTGCGTGCTAACCAGTCAGCGGAAAGGCAATACGTGATTGTGCGTCACGGTGTGCGGCGGTACAGTTGTCGCCTCACAGCGCCGGAGACCCAGGTCCGATCCCCGCTACGGGTGCTGTCTGCACGGAGTTTGTACCTTCTCCCCGTGACCGCGTGGGGTTTCTCCGAGATCTTTCGAGGCAGCGTAAATTCAATCAATGGAAGGGAGGTAGGTTCGTGTGATGGTCTGGGCTGCGTCCACAATCCGGCAATCATCAGGCTTTTCCAACCACTAACTACCCATTAGACAGACACAAAAAGCTGGGTAACTCAGCGGGACAGGCAGCATCTCTGGAGAAGGAATGGGTGACATTTCGGGTCGAGACCCTTCTTCAGTAACGGCATGTCTGTGTAAACCTTTCACAAGGCCAGCTGGTTCAGGGGACACAACACAACAAAAACGGCAAATTCCCTTCGATCTTGCAAAACTAGTAAAAGCGTTTGTGAGGATTAGCTTGGCCGTGCTTCCTGATCCAGCATTCTTGTTATCATCACAATAGTGGTGCAATATGCATCGGCCTGTAGTTGTAATTGATGGAGTCACAGAGTGATACAGTGTGGAAACAGGCCCTTCGGCCCAACTTGCCCACACCGGCCAACATGCCCCATCTACACTAGTCACAGAGTCATACAGTGTGGAAACAGGCCCTTCGGCCCAACTCGCCCACACCGACCAACATGTCCCAGCTACACTAGTCCCACCTGCCTGCGCTTGGTCCATATCCCTCCAAACCTGTCCGACTGTTTCTTAAACGTTGGGATAGTCCCAGCCTCAACTACCTCCTCTGGCAGCGTGTTCCATACACCCACCACCCTTTGTGTGAAAATGTTACCCCTCAGATTCCTATTAAATCTTTTCCCCCTTCACCTTGAACCTATGTCCTCTGGTCCTCGATTCCCCTACTCTGGGCAAGAGACTCTCCCCGATCTATTCCTCTTTTATACACCTCTGAAAGATCATGTATGGATGTATGTTCCTGCAACTAAATGGGAAATTAAAGCGTCACAACGAGCAGCACAGACTCACACCGCCTGCGCTGGGTCCGATGCCTCCGGGCACCAGGGTGACCCAGCGGTTGAGGTGCTGCCTTAACGTGCTTGCAGCATCCGAGGCCCGGTTTCGATCCCGACTATGGATGCTGTCTGTACGGAGTTTGCACGTTCTCCCCGTGACCACGTTGTATTTACACCGAGATCTTCGGTTTCCTCCCACATTCCAAAGACGTGCGGGTATATAATTGGCTTGGTGTATGTGTAAATTGTCACTAGTGTGTGTAGGGTAATGTTAGTGTGCGGGGAGCGCTGGTCGGTGCGGATTTGGAGAGCCGGAGGGCCTGTTTCCGCGCTGTATCTCTAAAACTAAAGCTGGGTTGTGAGACTAAGGAGGGACTTCCTTGTTTAAAGTACAAGGGCGAAGACTGAAGTTCTGACAAACACATCCACTGACAAACAAACCCATATCAGCTTTGAAGGCAGAATGAACCGTGGAGGAAAGAAACATTTTTAATGCAAAATTTATTCTTGGCAAGATCTGGGCAAAGATACCTTGACGGCAACACAATAATGAGATCCAGTCCCATTCCGCATTCCCTATATATCCAGCTCAGGACAGTTTAATATTATGCAATTAAAATGAAAACTGCTGGTTGAACCATTTTAGTTTAACACTCAGAGCTAATTAAACATACTGCATTTGCAAACATCGCCTTTGCTTCACTGAATATTTCATTATAATTTTCCACTTTAGCAGTGCAATAGCAGAATGATACACATCTGGCAGTGAATGACGGAGAACAGGTTCGTGTTCCAAAACACCTATCTTTCCATCTGAGTTGTGCCCCCGTTAGAATGGAAACAGAAACTAGAGGAAAAGATGCTGCTGCTGCCCTGAAACAACTTCAGGGTGTGGCTGTGTCTCTGTGTGTGACAAGACCAGGAGAGCAAGAGGGGGAACTCATAAGGTCATAAGTGATAGGAGTAGAATTAGGCCATTTGGCCCATCGAGTCTACTCCGCCATCCAATCATAACCTCTGACAGCCGTACTAATCAAGCATCTATCTGTCTCTGCCTTAAAAATATCCACTGACTTGGCCTCTTCAGCCTTCTGTGGCAAAGAATTCCACAGATTCACCGCCCTCCGACTAAAGAAATGTCGCCTCATCTCCTTCCGAAAAGAACGTCCCATCGTTCAGAGGCTGTGCCCTCTGGTCCTAGACTCTCCCACTAGTGGAAACATCTTCTCCACATCCACTCTATCCAGGCCTTTCTTTATTCCGTACATTTCAACGAGGTCCCCCCTCGTTCTTCTAAACATCAGTGAGTACAGGCCCAGTGCCGACAAACGCTCATCATATGTTAACCCACTCATTCCTGGGATCATTCTTGTAAACCTCCTCTGGACCCTCTTTAGAAGATTGAGGGGGGGTCTTATAGAAACTTACAAAATTCTTAAGGGGTTGGACAGGCTAGATGCAGGAAGATTGTTCCCGATGTTGGGGAAGTCCAGAACAAGGGGTCACAGTTTAAGGATAAGGGGGAATTCTTTCAAGACCGAGATGAGAATTTTTTTTTTCACACAGAGAGTGGAGAATCTGTGGAATTTTCTGCCACAGAAGGTAGTTGAGGCCAGTTCATTGGCTATATTTAAGAGGGAGTTAGATGTGGCCCTTGTGGCTAAAGGGATCAGGGGGTATGGAGAGAAGGCAGGTACAGGATACTGAGTTGGATGATCAGCCATGATCATATTGAATGGCGGTGCAGGCTCAAAGGGCCGAATGGCCTACTCCTGCACCTATTTTCGAAATTTCTATGTTTCTATGACCCTCTCCAGAGCCAGCACATCCTTCCTCAGATATGGGGCCCAAAACTGCTGCAAACAGCACTGCACTACAATGAAGATTCAGGAGAAGAGTGGTTTATTCCTTGTCCCAAAACGGAACGATGAAATTCTTACCTGCAGCAGCACAACAGAATATAATACTCTGTAGAACCCATAATAAACAACAACAAAAAGTTCAGCATATGTTAAAAAAAAGCTGAGAAATACATAAGCAATATTAGTGCAAAGTCGGAAATGATGCCCGTCTGTATAGTTTAGGGCCTGTTTGGAGATTGTAGTGTTTAATAGCCTGATGGCTGTAGGGAAGAAGCTGTTCCTGAACTTGGACGCTAGTTTTCAGGCTCCTGTACCTTCTTCCCGATGGCAGGGGTGAGATGAGAGCGTGGCCAGGGTGGTGTGGGTCTCTGATGATGCCAGCTGCCTTTTTGAGGCAGCGACTCCTGTCGATCCAAAGGAGAAGGAAATGGGGAAAGCACAGGAAAACAATTTATATTCAGGAGCTCATTTTCAGAAGAAAGCAATATTGCCAGGCCAGCTATGAGTGGTGCTGTTAACACAAGAAACTGTGAGCACCACTTTCCTTCAGGGAGGCATTCAAACCATTGATTGCTTATTTAGGGTATTGACACAAAGCAGTAAACTTTAACGCATTCTGCAAAATATTGCTCACTTTTTCCCCCAAAGGTGTAAATCGACGGCTGGTGAAGATTTCTGGCAGGTGTCAGTCACTTTCAGGTGGACCATGTTATTGAGTGGTGTCGAGACTAATTGAATTGTCCTCCTCTATGCCAGCTAACCTCTGCTGAGCAAACAACAGCTAGTTTTTGATCCATGTATATCCCGAGTTTCACGATCGACTTGGATATTGACGGGTTTAATTATGTGGACAAGAAATGATATTGCGCAGAGGCCAAGAGTGGCAGATACTGGTTACAAAGAGAGACACACAGTGCTGTCGTAACTCAGCGGGACCTGACCCCAAAGATTTACTTATCCGCCTTCTCCAGAGATGCTGTCCGACCGAAGACAGACACAAAATGTTGGTGTAACTCAGCGGGACAGGCAGCATCCCAGGAGAGAAGGAACGGGTGACGTTTCAGGTCGAGACGCCTTCTCTGGTCTGATGTCTGGAGACCCATTCCGTCTCTCCAGAGATGCTGCCTGTCCCGCTGAATTACTCCAGCATTTTGTGTCTATCTTCGATTTAAACCAGCCCTCTGCAGTTTTTTCCTACACACGCTGTCTGATCTGCTGAGTTACTCCAGCACTTTGTGTCAAATAATATTGAGCAATGTTTTAGTACCATGAGTTGTTGGTACCACCTGCACAGCGATCTGTACAATACACCTCTCGCGTACTGCTCCCTGATTTATGATTGATGGTTGACTATTAAGAAAGCTCTAATCATAATAAAATGTCCATAAACATCTAGGTCTATTACGCATGTCAAAAGGTCTCAGACTATTGGGCGCATCAGTAAAATACCAGTAACGGAATGTCTTAGAGTGATACAGCATGGAAATGGGCCCTTCGGCCCACCTTGCCCACACCGGCCAACATGCCCCATCTACACGAGTCCCAGCTGCCCACGTTTTGGTCCATATCCCTCCAAACCTGTCCTATCCGTGTACCTGTCTAACTGTTTCTTAAACGTTGGGATATTCCCAGCCTCAACTACCTCCTCTGGCAGCTCGTTCCACACACCCGCCACCCTCTGTGTGAAAAAGTTACTCCTTAGATTCCTTTTCCCCTTCACCTTGAACCTATGTCCTCTGGTCCTCGATTCCCCGGCTCTGGGCAAGAGACTCTGTGCATCTACCCGATCTGTTCTTCCCAATTAATGTACATTTAATGAGCTAATGTATATTTATTTTATTCAGGCAACGTTCAATCCTCTGTTCACTTTTCAGAATCAGAAGATTGAAAAGACAAGAGGCCATTTGGCCCATCATTGCTCTGCAGTCTTCGCAAGGCGTCCAACCCCAGCGACTATTTGCGTGCTAGCCACAGACGCAGATCTACAGAAGCGCAGTACAGTTGCTCCACACTCCTCAATCTCTACTCCTACTGCAACATCTTACTTTAAATATAGTAATAGACAATAGACAATAGGTGCAGGAGGAGGCCATTCGGCCCTTCGAGCCAGCACCGCCATTCAATGTGATCATGGCTGATCGTCCCCAATCAGTACCCCGTTCCTGCCTTCTCCCCATATCCCCTGACTCTGCTATCTTTAGGAGCCCTATCTAGCTCTCTCGTGAAAGCATCCAGAGAACCGGCCTCCACCGCCCTCTGAGGCTGAGATGATATCTACCTCTTTGATGAAACTCATACTTTCCTTGATGGGACTTTGCTGGCTTTACCGAGCACTAAATGTTATTCCTTTACTCAGTAAGTGCATTGCGAATGGCCCGATTGTAATCATGTACTGGCCCGCAGCAGACTGCAGGAGTACGTGCTGAGGGACGCACTGAAGCTCGGTGCAGCCAACGCCAAGGCTCGGTGGGGGAGGGCCACAGTCTAGGGTCCTTCCGCTGCTGGACATGGGGGGGCAGGTGTGGTGGAGACGCCCCTCAAAATAAGGGAAGGGATTCCACGCCTGTGGGCCACATGAGTGGCACGGGTGGGGGCCAAATTTGTGAAATTTGAGCAATGTACAGTGGCTTGCAAAAGTATTCATACCCCTTGAACTTTTCCACATTTTGTCACGTTAAAACCACAAACGTAAATGTATTTTATTGGGATTTTATGTAATGGACCAACACAACGTGGCTCATAATTGTGAAGTGGAAGGAAAATGATACATTGTTTTCAAATTGTTTTACAAATAAAAAACTGAAAAGTGTGGTGTGCAAAAGTATTCAGCCCCCTTTACTCTGATACCCCTAATAATATCCAGTGCAACCAATTGCCTTCAGAAGTCACCTAATTAGTAAATAGAGTCCACTTGTGTGTAATCTAATCTCAGTATAAATACAGCTGTTCTGTGAAGGCCTCAAAGGTTTGTTAGAGAACATTAGTGAACAAACAATGTTCCTTGGGCATCATGAAGCCCAAGGAACACACCAGACAGGCCAGGGATAAAGTTGTGGAGAAGTTTAAAGCAGGTTTAGGTTATAAAACAATATCCTAAGCTTTGAACATCTCACGGAGCACTGTTCAATCCATCATCCGAAAATGGAAAGAGTATGGCACAACTGCAAACCTACCAAGACATGGCTGTCCATCTAAACTGACAGGCCGGGCAAGGAGAGCATTGATCAGAGAAGCAGCCAAGAGGTCCATGGTAACTCTGGAGGAGCTGCAGAGATCCACAGCTCAGGTGGGAGAATCTGTCCACAGGACAACTATTAGCTGTGCACTCCACAAATCGGGCCTTTATGGAAGAGTGGCAAGAAGAAAGCCATTGTTGAAACAAAGCCATAAGAAGTCTCGTTTGCAGTTTGCCACAAGCCATGTGGGGGACACAGCAAACATGTGGAGGAAGGTGCTCTGGTCTGATGAGACCAAAATTGAAGTTTTTGGCCTAAATGCAAAACGCTATGTGTGGCGGAAAACTAACACTGCACATCACTCTGAACACACCATCCCCACTGTGAAACATGGTGGTGGCAGCATCATGCTGTGGGGATGCTTTTCTTCAGCAGGGACAGGGAAGCTGGTCAGAGTTGATGGGAAGATGGATGGAGCCAAATACTGGGCAATCTTGGAAGAAAACCTGTTAGAGTCTGCAAAAGACTTGAGACTGGGGCGGAGGTTCACCTTCCAGCAGGACAACGACCCTAAACATACAGCCAGAGCTACAATGGAATGGTTTAGATCAAAGCATATTCATGTTTAGAATGGCCCAGTCAAAGTCCAGACCTAAATCCAATTGAGAATCTCTGGCAAGACTTGAAAATTGCTGTTCACAGACGCTCTCCATCCAATCTGACTGAGCTTGAGCTATTTTGCAAAGAAGAATGGGCAAAAATGTCAGTCTCTGGATGTGCAAAGCTGGTAGAGACATACCCCAAAAGACTTGCAGCTGTAATTGCAGCGAAAGGTGGTTCTACAAAGTATTGACTCAGGGGGGCTGAATACTTTTGCACGCCACACTTTTCAGTTCTTTATTTGTAATAAAATTTGGAAACCATGTATCATTTTCCTTCCACTTCACAATTATGCACCACTTTGTGTTGGTCTATCACATAAAATCCCAATAAAATACATTTACGTTTGTGGCTGTAACGTGACAAAATGTGGAAAAGTTCAAGGGGTATGAAAACTTTTGCAAGCCACTGTATGTAGACTGTATTGAACAATTTGTATAGCCTCCGAAAATGTCGGATGAGTTTTTTGCACGGTTCATGTATTGTATATTTATTACCTGAATAAAGTCTATTTTGACATTTTTTTAAAATGTATTGTGTCTCCGCTGACTGGTTAGCACTCAACAAAAGAGCATCTTACATCTTGTCTTCCCCAATGTTCTGGAGATTTTTCCGTTCAATCATTTACACGGTTGCCTTCAGAGTTTGTTTTTCCCACACATTCTGCCAGCACAAGGTAGACAAAAGTGCTGGAGAAACTCAGCGGGTGCAGCAGCATCTATGGAGCGAAGGAAATAGGCAACGTTTCGGCCATTGGACTTTGTCTGTGGAACTGTGGAGCTTCATCTCTTCCTGCATTTGAGGCAGCAGAAGTCCGCAGCAGGGTGAGGAAGCCATCCGGTGCCCGCCCTAAAATGGCCGCATGCTCCGGGTTGGCGACAAGCTGCGGTGACTGAGGTTGCATTTCTGCTGCTGGCTCTGTTTGTTGTTGTTGGCCTGACCGAGGTTAGTTGACCGGGCTCTCCATGGCGAGGTGGTCAACATGGTGCGCGACAATGCTGAGAGCGATATTCTGCACTCTGTATCTTCACTACACATGTCGGTAATCAACCAGACCTAACCTTAACCCACGAACAACCAATTCTGGAACACAAGGAATCATTTACTAAAACTCCTTTTACTAAAACGTTAAGAATAAGGAGTGAGCCATTTAGAACAGAGACAAGGAAACACTTTTTCTCACAGAGAATTGTGAGTCTGTGGAATTCTCTGCCTCAGAGGGCGGTGGAGGCAGGTTCTCTGGATGCTTTCAAGAGAGAGCTAGATTGGGCTCTTAAAGATAGCAAAGTCAGGGGATATGGGGAGGAGGCAGGAACGGGGTACTGATTGTGGATGATCAGCCATGATCACATTGAATGGCGGTGCTGGCTCGAAGGGCCAAATGGCCTCCTCCTGCACCTATTGTCTATTGTCTATTGTCTATTGTCTATTGTCTATTGTCGTCCATATTCTTTCAGTGCATGACCAACTTGTTCACATCAGACTCGTAATTAAGACCGCGAGCTTTTGAAACAAAAGTCAAGATTTAACAGAAGGGTCTCGACCCAAAACG
This sequence comes from Okamejei kenojei, assembly GCA_035221665.1. Taxonomy (NCBI): domain Eukaryota; kingdom Metazoa; phylum Chordata; class Chondrichthyes; order Rajiformes; family Rajidae; genus Okamejei; species Okamejei kenojei. The sequence continues at coordinate 2,232,087 of CM069153.1, forward strand.
TCACCCGTTCCTTCTCTCCAGAGATGCTGCCTGTCCCGCCGAGTTACTCCGGCTTTTTGTGTCTATCTTCAAGATTTAACATTCTATTCTCTAGCAGCCCAACCCAGCGGTTAGCTTTTATGGCGCAAGGCCAAAGCAACCAAGTGCCATGATCATGGTATCACTGAACGAAACGGAACCAGATATTTTGTCACATACACATCCAACACTAAGTGAAATGAGATGCCGCTCGTCACAGCGGCAGTTCCTGCTCTCTTCCACACCATAACACCGCCGGGCTTAAATCAAAACCAAACCATCTCTTTCCATTTTGTTCTAACAATGCCACCCTTGCTGCCTACCATCTGTGATCACAGCATGCGCGAACTCAGCCCTCTTGCTGCTTTCACTATTAAATGTCACTAAATGCACTTACAAGCCGGCTTACGAGAACTGCTTCCTGTGATATGGGACCTCACCTCGGTAATTCTTTCAGAGGTACGTGGATAGAGCGGATGTGGAGAGGATGTTTCCACCAGTGGGGGAGTCTAGGAACAGAGGTCACAGCCACAGAATTAAAGAATGTTCCTTTAGGAAGGAGATGAGAAGGAATTTCTTTAGTCAGAGAGTGGTGAATCTGTGGAGGCCAAGCCAATGGATATTTTTAACGTAGAGATAGATACATTCTTGATTAGTACGGCTGGGGAGAAGGCAGGAGAATGGGGTTGAGGGCGAGAGTTAGATCAGCCATGATTGAATGGACTTGGTGGGTTGAATGGCATAATTCTGATAGATCTATGAACTTATGATACAGCATGGAAGCAGGCCGCTCGGCCCAACAGGTCCACGCTGACCATCGATCACCCATTCACGCTAGTTCTATGTTATCCCACTTTCTCATCCACCCCCTACACATTAGAAGCATTTTACAGTGGCCGAATATCTTGCAAACCCGAACGTCTTTGGGACGTGGGAGGAAACCGGAGCTCCAGGTGGAAGCCCACGTGTCACAGGGAGAACATGCAAACTCCACATAAGATAGCTCTCGAGGCCAGGATCGAACTTGGGTCTCTGGTGTTGTTCAGGCAGCGGCTCTTCCAGAATTGTCTTTGGTTTGAGTATTTGTGAAATATCTATATATATATGTAGAGCTCTAGATCTGTGAAGAGCTGTTTTTGCATGCCATCCAATCCATTCACATGTATCAAACTCAAACTCAAGTATAACACGTAGAGCAAAGGGGAAGATACAGAGTACATTCCTTCTGCAGTTGTACAGAGCCCTAGTGAGACCACACCTGGAGTATTGTGCGCAGTTTTGGTCCCCTAATTTGAGGAAGGACATTCTTGCTATTGAGGGAGTGCAGCGTAGGTTTACAAGGTTAATTCCCGGGATAGCGGGACTGTCATATGCTGAGAGAATGGAGCGGCTGGGCTTGTACACTCTGGAGTTTAGAAGGATGAGAGGGAATCTCATTGAAACATAGGATTGTTAAGGGCTTGGACACACTAGAGGCAGGAAACGTGTTCCCGATGTTGTGGGAGTCCAGAACCAGGGGCCACAGTTTAAGAATAAGGAGTAAGCCATTTAGAACGGAGACGAGGAAACACTTTTTCTCACAGAGAGTGGTGAGTCTGTGGAATTCTCTGCCTCAGAGGGCGGTGGAGGCAGGTTCTCCGGATGCTTTCAAGAGAGAGCTAGATAGGGCTTAAAGATAGTGGAGTCAGGGGATATGGAGAGAAGGCAGGAACGGGGTACTGATTGGGGATGATCAGCCATGATCACATTGAATGGCGGTGCTGGCTCGAAGGGCTGAATGGCCTACTCCTGCACCTATTGTCTATTGTCTATTGTACCACAAAGATGGACATGTCAAAGGGTTAGGGGGTGGGGGGGGGGGTGTTGGGGGGATTTCGGGGAATGGAGGGAAGGATGAAATTATAGGAAAATCAAATGTTCATGTCAAGAATGTTCCTGCATCCTTACTCTAAGGTGCCAGCTCTAGTTAAATTGGTTTAAATACATCACAATGTCACGTCCTTTCTGAGAGCTCAGGGAAGATTTACTTGTCTGACTTCGGGGGATAAAGGACATCGGTTTTGTAGAGAGACTGGATAAGTTGAAGCTGTTCTCCTCTAAGAGAAGGTTAAAGTGTGATTTGATGGGGGGGCGTTCAAATTTATGAAGGCTTTTGAGAGAGTGAATAAGGGCAAGCTGCTCCAATGGCAGTCGAGTCAGGCGCAGACTACAGATGATTGTCTGAAAAGCTGGGAAAATGATAAGAAATATAAAAGTAAATGACAAGCCTTCAATGGAAAAGGGTCATTTAACTTTAATAGAAATCCTATAAAAAATCTTAGCAAAACCGTGAGAATTGCAGGCAATTTTCAGAATCCTTGAATTTGGCTTCAAATACATATTTCTACATTATATTCGATTTGTTAAACATCGAGAGTGGGCTACTCAAACAAAGAGCAAAGCTGAATTCTAGACTAATTATCCGGAAACATGAATTCAAATCTCATCACTGTGGCAGGGGAATTTAAATTATATAATTAAATTATCCAAAATAAACGCTTTCTATCAGTACTCAAATTATGTTTCCATTAGTGGGAGAGTCTAGGACTAAAGGTCATAGCCTCAGAATTAAAGGATGTTAATTTAGGAAATGAGATGAGGAGAAATGTCTTTAGTCAGAGGGTGGTGAATCTGTGGAATTCATTACTACAGAAGGCTGTGGAGGCCAAGTCAGTGGATATTTTTAAGGCAGAGATAGATAGATTCTTGATTAGTACGGGTGTCAGGGGTTACGGGGAGAATGGGGTTGGGAGGCAGAGATAGATCAGCCATGATTGAATGGTGGAGTAGACTTGATGGGCCAAATGGCCTAAATCTACTCGCATTCATTATGACCCTATGACTAGGGCCCATGGAACGTTCAGACGTTTGGGAAACAACATGCGGGAAGAGCTTCTCATCCGTGCAGCGAGAAACAGAACTGGGGAAGTGAGAAAGGAAGATTTTTGTTTTAAAAAAGAGACAAAGTACTGGAGTAACTCAGCGGGTCAGGCAGCATCTGTGGAGAACATGGATAGGTGACGTTTTGGATCGGGGCCTTGTTCATTTTGAATTGCCAGCTTCTGCCAAACACATCGCCTGTACATTTGGGATTTGTGTAAACTTGTCCAAACACTGTTGTAAAACGTTCCTTTGTGTGGTTCAGTCGTGTCTCCACAGAGGTATTGTTCTCCAAGATGGTTCATGAGCCGTGTAATATAACTCGAGAAGAAGATAATCCATATTGAATCCAAATAAACGGTAACCCAGGTAGAATGAGTTTGCCCAGGGATCTCCACGGCTCAGAGGCCGTTACCACTTTGCTCAGTCAGGCAGCATCTGTGGAGAAAATGGATAGGTATATTTTACTTCAGAGTCATGTGAGTGACTTCGTGAAGACCCCGCCAGCACGCATGCGCGACATATGGTCGCTCGCATTGCAATCGACAAGCTGGGGGGGGGAGCGTGCTCCTCTGCCGGCAGCTTAAAAAGGACCAACAGGTAAGTTTTACTAACCTTGAGTTGGTTTGGTTTCTGTATTGTTTAAATCCCTTACAGAAACTTCGTAATGGAGAGAAGAAGCAAAAAGAAGGCTGCTTTCAAGCACGCCATTGAAGACCGCGGGACTTCGGAGCGAGGTCGGCAGTCAACATCCCAGGAGCTGACCGTTGATTTTCCGTACCTCGGGCCGGGAAGACAGCGCGGAAGTCGGGGAGCCCCGCTCAGTCGGGATCCCGACTCTCCACCGCCACAGTCCAGGAAACTGCGAACTGGCGGGAGGAGCGCGCGGGAGCAGGGTAGCCAAGACCCCGACTCCCCACCGCTTCAGTCCGCACGACCGCGGACTAGCGGCAAAGGAGTGCGGAAATCAGGGAGCCCCGTTCAAACCCCGGCTCACCGCCTCAGTCCGGAAGACCGCGGACTGGCGGCAGATCCGCCCGGGAGTCGTGTAGCCCCGCTGGAGCGACTGGCACCGACTTTCCGCCGCATCAGTCCAGAAGACCTCGGACTAGCGGCAGGACCCGCGCGGATGTCGTGTGGCCCCGCAGGAGCGGCTGGCAGTGACTCCCCACCGCCTCAGTCCGGAAGATCGCGGACTGGTGGTAGATCTACCAGGAAGTCGTGTAGCCCCGCAGGAGCGGCAGGCACCGACTCTCCACCGCTTCAGTCCGGAAGACCGCGGACAAGCGGCAGATCCGCGCGGGAGTCGTGTAGCCCCGCAGGAGCGGCTGGCACCGACTATCTACCGTATCAGTCACTTAGACATCACCTCGACGAGGTGCGGACTGGCGGTAAGAGCCCCATAGATTCATCAGAATCTGGGGAAGACGGCTTGCCGTTCGCAGATAGCGACGGCGGTGGCATAGCTCGTATGGAGCGGATGATGGAGCAGCTGCTCCAGAGGGACCTACTCCACCAGGAGCATGCGTCCCGTGGATCACTCAGGTCCACGACAGGCCCCTTTCCAGGGCTGTCCAACATCTCTCCCTCCTCGGAAGGGAGTGCCAGAAGTCAGGGATTACCTGACCTGGAAGAGGGGTTGACCGAAGTCCCTAAGTTGCATGGGATGCAGGAAGAGGAACCTCTGGGGATGGTGTCAAAATTGGCACATCCATCCCAGAAAGGGAAACCTCTTCAACCACGGCTAGCGGCCAGTATCAATTACCTGACCACACACCAGCTTCAGGAACAGGTAATTACGGAGACCACAGGCAAGTACCTGGCCCCGGAAAATTGTGTGTCATTGAATGTACCCACTGTCAACACACCCATATGGGGGAATATAAGCCCTGGGATAAGGGCACAGGAACTGAAAATCCAGAAAATCCTCAAATTACTGACTTCCGGGATTACTGCGTTTGCCAGGTCAATCGATGGTGTGGACATGACGGAAGAGCAGCGGGATGCCTTAGCCCTGCTCTGTAACACGCAATACAAAATTAATTGCTTCAGAAAAAGCTCTATCCGCCCCACACTCAACCCCAAATTGCGGGGTTGTGTAAGACCAGCGCTGTGCTGTCACCAAGCTTGTTGTTTGGGGATGACCTGCCCAAACAGGTCAAAGACCTAGATGAGGAAGCATGATAAAACCCCCTTCCCCTAGCAGGCCACCAGCATATCGACGGCAGCATCCATATTAACACCCAACAGGTCCCGGGGTTCAACCCGATAGAGTGACGGGTGCAAACCCAAAGGTCGCGCCTCATCCACAGAGGTCTTATTTAGGCCAAAGCCCAGAGCGACCCGCTTGGAAAATGTGTCAACCCCACACCCCAGCACCACAACAACCCAAGAACCAAGGACGGAAGGCCAAGCCAAACCAGTAACCATGGAGGTAAGGGGGTCTGGTTCCCTTGGGAATGCTGCATGCATAACCTCACTAGTGGGAGGTAGGTTGTGTCTGTTTGGGGATGCATGGAGTTCCATAACTTCTGACACTTTTATATTGCACAGTATTCGAGGTTATGAAATTGAATTTATAAACAGACAACTCCCCCCAGCTCAACATGTACCTAGCCGTAAATTTGTACTTTCTCGCAAAGAGAAAGTGGAAGGACTGTTAAGTTTATATACCAAGGGGGTTATAGAGAAAACGGTACACAAACCTCTTGAATTTGTATCTAACATCTTTACCAAAACCAAAAAAGATGGTGGATGTCGTATCATAATTGATTTAACTCAACTGAATACTTTTGTACAATATACCCATTTCAAGATGGAAACATTTGAAACTGCCAAGCAACTGATTTCCAGAGGGTACGTCATGGCCTGCATCGACTTAAAAGATGCATACCAAACAGTACCTATACGCAAAGATCACCGCAAATATTTAAAATTTGTCTGGATGGGGCAGTATAAAGCATTGACTAATGGACTTACAACTGCCCCCAGGTTATTTACCAAAATATTGAAACCAGTATCGGCATCTCTACGGAGACAAAACCACATAGTCATGGCCTATCTTGATGACATTCTGATTGTGGGGGAAACTTTGGAATTGGCTAAATTAGCTGTAACAGCCACCAAGTCACTATTTCAAAAGCTGGGGTTCGTCATCCATCCAGACAAATCCAAATTAACGCCTACTGTTGTTATGGTCTATCTGGGATTCACGATTAACACTAATCATATGATTATTACTTTCCCAAATAACAAAGCAGCAGATATTATAGAGGCTTGTATTAGCCTTGCTTGCGCCAGGAAACCGACTATTCGACATGCTGCTAAGGTAATTGGGAAACTTGTAGCTACATTTCCAGCTGCACGATTTGGACCGCTGCATTATCAAAATTTACAAAGAGCAAAAATCTCAGCACTAAAAACCAATGCTGGGCATTTTGATAGACTATGCAGCTACCAAACAAAGCAAGAAATGAGCTATGATGGTGGATTAACAGCATCCGAGACTGTTATAATCCCATCATAGTTACAAACCCTTCAGTCGTGTTGCAAACTGACGCCAGCGCTCACGGCTGGGGAGCTACAAACACCACGTGTCGGTAGCTCTCCAGCTCCCCTAGCCGGCACATACAACACATAGTCCTCCGCTAGTTTCGCCATCTCCAACGTGACCCCACCATTCGCCACATCTTCCCATCTCCCCACTGATCATCCCTTTTCCTGTCTCCAACGAACCCCCTCCTCGTGGACCCCCCCTCGTGGCCCTCCGGCTTTAGAACTTTATCCAGAACTGCCGTCGGGACATCAACCGCCTCGACTTCTCCACCCCCCTGTCTCACTCCAATCTCTCCAGCCCCGAACGTACTGCCATCGACTCACTCCGTAACAACCCAGACTGGGTTATCAAACCCGCCGACAAGGGAGGTGCAGTGGTAGTCTGGCGCGTCGATCTCTACAAAGCGGAGGCCGCACGCCACGCCAACACCTCAGACACTCTCCGTTGGCTCTGCGCATTCCATTCTCCAGGCCCCCATCCTCTCATCTTCACCATGGACGTCCAGTCACTCTACACCTCCATCCCCCACCAGGACGGTCTCAAAGCCCTCCGGTTCTTCCTCGACCAGAGGAGCAACCCATACCCGTCCACTGACACCCTCCTCCGCCTAGCGGAGTTGGTCCTTGCCCTCAATAACTTCTCTTTTGATTCCTCCCATTTCCTCCAAACACAAGGCGTAGCTATGGGCACACGCATGGGCCCCAGCTACGCTTGCCTCTTTGTCGGGTACGTCGAACAATCCTTGTTCTCGGCGTACCAGGGCCCCATCCCCGACCTCTACCTCCGTTACATCGACGACTGCTTTGGTGTCACCTCCTGCACCCACACACAACTGACTGACTTCATGCATTTCACCACCAACTTCCATCCGGCACTCAAACCGACATTTCCCCACCGTTCCTTGACCTCACCATCTTTATTGCAGGTGATACACTCCTGACCGACATCCACTACAAACCAACTGACTCCCACAGCTACCTGGACTACTCTTCCTCGCACCCTCTTCCTGTAAGGACTCCATCCCCTATTCCCAATTCCTCCATCTATGCCGCATCTGCTCCCAGGATGAGGTGTTCCACACCAGGTCATCACAAATGTCCTCATTCTTCAGAGAACGGGGATTCCCCTCCCCCACTATAGTTGAGGATCGCACCAGGGTCTCCTCCGTACTCCGTAACACTAACCTCTCTCCCCATCCCCCCACTCGCAACAAGGGCAGAGTCCCCCTGGTCCTCATCTTTCACCCCACCAGCCGGCACATACAACACATAGTCCTCCGCCAGTTTCGCCACCTCCAACGTGACCCCACCACTCGCCACCTCTTCCCATCTCCCCCCCCCCCTCGTCTGCCTTCCGCAAAGACTGTTCCCCCCGCAACTCCCTGGTCAATTCTTCCCTTCCCTCCCACTCCACCCCTTCCCCTGGCACATTCCCTTGCAACCGCAAGAGATGCTACACTTGTCTCTTTACCTCCCCCCTCCACTCCTTTCAAGGACCCAAGCAGTCCTTCCAGGTCTGACAGAGGTTCACCTGCACCTCCTCCAACCTCATCTACTGCATCCGCTGCTCTAGATGCCAGCTGATCTATATCAGTGAGACCAAGCGGAGGCTTGGCAATCGTTTCGCCGAACACCTCTGCTCGGTCTGCAAAAACCAGATATGGAACACCAGATATTGACCTCTTTGCATCCAGGTTGAACCATCAGATACCAACATATGTCTCTTGGGAACCAGATCCTGGGGCAGTGGCGATGGACGCTTTTTTGCTACATTTGGGGAAATTGTTCTTCTATGCATTTCCCCCTTTCTGCCTCATCAGTCGGGTATTGCGGAAAATCCAACTAGATTCTGCATCAGGGATTCTGATAATACCCGACAGGCCCACACAGCCATGGTTCCCGGTGGTCCTCGACACGGTGAAGGAACCATGGGTGCAGGTTCCTAAATGCCCGAACCTCCTGGCACATCCCATATCAGGGGAGAGTCATCTGTGCCGTGCTCATCTGAACCTGTTGGCTTGCAGGTTCTGTAGAGACCTTTGCTGGAATTCGGGCTGTCGAACAGGACCATGGATATCGTCACGGCATCGTGCAGAGAGTCCACGAGGGAGCAGTACCTTACCCATGTAAGAAAATGGGAGGCCTTCTGTTCCAGGACTAATATCACCTACGACTCTGCCACCATCACAGATGAGCTGGAATTCCTCGCGGGCCTTCACTATGACGAGGGCCTCAGCTACAGCGCCATCAACAGTGCTAGAAGTGCATTATCGTCCTACCTCAGACTTGGAGTGGGATCCCATCCGTTGGTGTCAAAACTTATCAGGGGTATTTTTAATTACAATCCTCTGAGACCACGATACACGGTGACCTGGGACATTGGGGTAGTGTTGACCCTACTCAGGAGTTGGTCACCAGTTTCGGAACTCCCACTGGCTAAACTCACCTACAAGGTGGTGATGTTGATGGTACTCATTATAGCTCAGCCGGCCCAGACCCTCCACAAACTAAAACTGGACAGGATGGTCTCGACCCCCACCAAGGTAACCTTTTTTATAGATGAGTTACTTAAACATCATAGACCTGGAACAACCGGTCTTAAATTGGAATTCCACACATATCCCGTTGATGTATGCCTCTGTATAGCCACCCATCTCCGACATTATATCAATGTCACTCAAAATTTAAGGAGAATGGAAACAGGTCTATTCGCAGTTTTAAAGCCCACATCACAGGGTAACTGTGCGGACAATTTCCAGGTGGCTCAGGGTGGTGTTGGATGCAGCAGGGGTATACGCTGATATTTTCAAATCTCATTCTACCAGGGCTGCGTCCACATCAGCGGCGAGGACCATGGAGGTACCCATGGACCATGTCCTCGCAACAGCGGGCTTGGCCAATGGAGACACGTCTCAACGGTTTTATAATAAACCTGTGGCCACTCCCACGACATTTGCAGATACTGTTTTAAGTTCTGTCCCCTGAACGGTCCCCGAACTCAGGGGTTTTTTGTTTGTATTAATAAATACATTATTGTTTTTCAGCTCTGTTTCAAGTCTGAAATACGTTAACATACTTCCTCCATCAGTTATTACGGCAGTGGATGTGATTCAGGGCATGAAATCACAGAGCTTTGAAATCTTCACGGTCACTCGAATTCCGAAGTAAAATGGTAAGATTAAACGAGAACTTATCAGTTTGATCCTTATTTTATGAGGAGTTATGATGAGGGATTTCGTGCCCTCCGCTCCCAACCCTCCATCATAAGGTCAATTGGTATATGGATTTCTCTTAATCTTACTATCTCCAGTCAGTGCTGCTATCTGTGATTTCACACCGCTGCTTTTAAGAATGCGTGCTGGCGGGGTGCTTCACGAAATCCCTCATCGTAACTCCTCATAAAATAAGGATCAAACTTCAAACTGGTAAGTTCTCGTTTAATCTTACTATTTTGGGTACCGACCCTTCTTTAGAGCGAAAACCAGTTACCATTCTTTCTGCAGTACATTGTAGAGAGTCATGGAGCCATGCACCAAGGAGACAGGCCCTTTGGCCCAACTTGTCCATGCTAGCCCTACTTGCCTGCGTTTGCCCCATATGCTCCAAACCTTTCCTATCCATGTACCTGTCCAATGTCTTTTAAATGTTGTTATAGCGCCTGCCTCAACTACATCCTCTGCCAGTTTATTTCATGTACACACAACCCTGTAGGTTGTAGGAGTATTTGGAGACACATTGTACTTATGGTCAAACAAAAAGTACTCGCTTTTCATTCCACAGAAGTTTTAATGGAATTTGAACTCTTATCCAGACTCTGGATTACTACCACCGTAACGTACCCAAAGATGCTTCAGTCCTCTTGTATAATCCCCATTTTTACCTTTAATTGAGTTTCTGCAAAACGTTTTTGAGCACTTCACATGTCACTTGAGTTCTTCGCATTTCACCCCCTCACTTGTCGAGTGTGAATGTGGCTTCAATGACAATGCTTTCAATAAAGTGTACAATTTTACACAGCATGTACAAACTTTTTGAACCATTATAAAACACAAAGTATAGGCCTTTAATCCTTCCCCCACTTACTAATGCATACAGTGCGCCTTTCAATCTCCACACAGGGTGGTTGTGCATTGTATATATGCAGGTGTTTCATAAAACATAGAAGAGCCCAAGCCAGTGGCTTCAGCACAAACACACTCTGAGGAGAACTTCAACCCAGCGAATGCCAATTGTTTTGTGGATGTCAGGAAATGAAGATTAATTTCCAAGATACTGCTGAGATCAGGGGAAGTTTCACAAGAGCATTTTTTTAAATGGCACATTGTTCCTATTTTCATTTGTACAGTATATTAGTTCTAAAAATGTGGAGCGGAGAACAAATCCTTACACCAGGGGACACGCAGGATATTAAAAATAAAGACATCCAAAATGCAAGACAGTAGGGAGGTGGCCAAGTCACAGAAACAGACCATTCAGCCCGACCAAGTTGCAAAATGGAGCTGGTCCCACATGCCTATATAGACAATAGACAATAATAGACAATAGGTGCAGGACTAGGCCATTCGGCCCTTCGAGCCAGCACCGCCATTCAATGTGATCATGGCTGATCATCCCCAATCAGTACCCCGTTCCTGCCTTCTCCACATATCCCCTGACTCCGCTATTTTTAAGAGCTCTATCTAGCTCTCTCTTGAAAGCTTCCAGAGAATCTGCCTCCACCGCCCTCTGAGGCAGAGAATTCCACAGACTCAACATTATATGTGGCAGATATCCTCCCTAATCTTTCCTATCCACATACCTGTCTAAAGGGCCTGTGCCATTTGGCCGATTTTTTCGGTGACTGTCCTATCCATGTACCCACATAGCAGGTCGCTGAAAAAACGGCGACTGGACCCCCCCCCCACGACAATGTCTACAACAACCTACCTCCTAGTCGGCGTCAAGCTACGGCAAGCTACCGACAACCGGCGCCCCACCCACGACCACACCTACGTCAACCTACGTCCACCCGCGGCAAGCTACGCTCCTCTGGGCGACAACTGAAGACAATTCAGTCGCCGGTACCTGCCGCCGGTTGATGCAGGTAGTCGCCAATGGAATTCGCCGGTCAGCACCGGCGACAACCTACATCAACCTGGTGGTGCAGCGGGTAGTGACCCGGGTTCGATCCTAACTGCGGGTGCAGCCTGTATGGAATTTGTGCCTTCTCCCTGTGGCTGCGTGGGTTTTCTCCAGTATCTCCGGTTTCCTCCCACATTCGGAAGATGTACAGGTTTGTACGTTAATTGGCTTCGGTAAAATTTGTAACTTGGCCCAAGTGTGTGTAAGATAATGCTAGTGTGTGCGAGGATCACTGGGTGGGCTGAAGGGCCTGTTTCCACACTGTATCTCTAAACTAAACTTCCTTGTGTTGTTATAGTATCGTTAGATTGTGGACCCAGGTATCTACAAACTCATAGACATTACATATCTTCTATGTACAGTAATCAGCCCATTAAGTTTAGTTTAGCTTATTTAGAGAAACAGCCCTTCGGCCCACTGAGACCATGCCAATATTCTATCCCACTTATCACCCACTCCCTACACACTCGGGGGCAATTTACAGAGGCCAAATAACCTGCAAACCCGCACGCCTTTGGGACGTGGGAGGAAACGTACATGGTCACAGGGAGAACGTGTAAACCTCATACACAGGCAGCCCCCAAAGATCAGGATTAAGACCGGGTCTTTGACACTGCGGCAACAGATCTACCCACTGCCATTGACCCGCACGCACCCACCGCTGTGAAGCCTTGATAGAATTGCTGATCTTTTTCCTCATTAGGAATGAAACCAAACGATATCTCCAAGGAAACCAAACGATATCTCCATTAATATTTCAAAAGTTATGCCCCAAAATGTCAATCATGCAAATGATGTCATGGGTGCTCCAAACACCCAATTAAATGCAATAGGCCAGACCTGGCAGAATGAAGCTGCACATTTTGTAAGAGAGTTTTACAAAGACGCTGTAATATAGTCGGGGCATGAATCTAAATAACCTGATGGAAACACCTTCTTTCTCCCTTGGGCCCTCCAATTGGAATGCATCACATACAGCGTCTGCCATGGAAACGGCACTCTCACATCCACTGAACCAGTGAGCAAGTTGTATCACTCCAGCCCACCAAAGCTCTGCCACTCAGCACTATAGTTTAGTCAGAAGTAGGGTCTCGACCCGAAACGTCACCTATTCCTTCTCTCCGGAGATGCTGCCTGTCCCGCTGAGTCACTCCAGTTGTTTGTGTCTATCTTTGGGGTTTAAACCAGCGTCTGCAGTTCCTTCCTACACAGTTTTGTTTAGTTTAGTGTAAAGATAATGCGCAGAAACAGGCCCTTCGGCCCACCTAGTCCGTGCTGACCGGAGGGACAATTTACAGTTACACCAAGCCAATTAACCTACACACCCACACGCCTTCGCACACACTCGGGGCAATTTACAGCCAGCCAACCAACTAACCAACACATTCTCGCGTCTTTAGGATGTGTGAGGAAACCAGAGCCCCTGGAGGAAACCCACGTTGTCACAGGGAGAACGTGCAAACTCCACACTGACAACCCGCTGTGCACATTTTCATTCAAGAGGCTAAAACATGATTCGACCCTCAACCAATGCAGAAGAAATATCCAGGTCATTTTTTTGAAAAACACACTATTAATTCTTAAACTTTCTTTAAACTAAACCAAATTCAAAAGTCATGTTGGGCTGAGTACAATTTACCAGGCTGGACTATTTTCGACCCTGAGCCTCGCTTGTTTCGTTTAGTTTAGAGATACAACGTGGAACCAGGCCCTTCGGCCCACTGAGTCTGCACTGACCAATGCGCACCTGTGCATTAGTTCTCACCTACACACCAGGGACAATGTACAGAAACCAATTAACCTACAAACCCGCACGTCTTTAGGGTGTGGGAGGAAACCGGAGCACCCGGAGAAAACCCACACGGTCACAGAGAGAACGTACAAACTCCAGATAGTACAGATAGCGCACATAGTCAGGATTGAACCGGGACCTCTGGCGCTGTAAGGCAACAGCTCCACCCGCTGCATAACTACGTCACCTTACTGTATCTCGGAAAGATAATACTGTCCTTAAAGTGGATCCAACGTCAGGTCAAAGTTACGATACTGGATGACAACAACATTAATGATGTGAGTAGCGGGCATACCCTTCTTCAGAGTAAAGAACCTATGCCCTCTGGTCCTGCTTCAGACTGGAGAAGGGTCTCAAGTCGAAACGTCACCCATTCCTTCTCTCCGGAGATGCTGCCTGCACCGCTGAGTTACTCCAGCATTTTGTATCTATCTTTAACCTACAAACCTGTACGTCTTTGGAGTGTGGGAGGAAACTGAGGATCTCAGAGAAAACCCACGCTGGTCACGGGGAGAGCGTATAAACCGTACAGACAGCGCCCGTAGTCGGGATCGAATCCGGGTCTCTGGAGCTGTCAGGCAGTGCTGCGCCACTGAGGAAATATTATGTAATAGAACCGCTCAGATAGTGACTTATATAAGCTAGGTAATTTGCAAGAGAAAAGCTTAAGGTTTTCAGAAACACATGTCTCCTAAAGAAATAAAGTGCAAAGAGACACATACAGGGAACAGATGAATCAAAACATAGAAACGCTAATCTGAACCTGCAAAGCTTAGTTTATTGCTTTGAGGCATTATAACACTGGAGGAAATTATATTTGATATAATTTTGTTTTGAAGAATGGATTGCTTCATGGGGCCTCTTTTCAGGCCAGAAGCCATCTGCCCTTTCTCTATGGCACATTCCTGAGTGTGAGGAGGGTTATGGCTGTTTATGCTGAATTGGAGACTGATTTCAAGGCTGAGAGATAATAGACTGTGGTTAGCTTTGGCTATGTTAAATTATAATGAGGTTGAGATAAGGGAAGGATGCTTGGAGTGGAAGAATCAGATTAATGGATTTGTGACCTTCCTTCTGTTTATAGAAAGTCGAAGAAGCAGATGTACTTTTGAGGTGAATGGTCTGAAGTTGTAAATTGACCCTGTATTCTGTAATATTTGTAAAAGGCCTTGCAGAGAGATTGAAAATCAATCTCCCAGAGAGTGCAGGAAAAGGGGAGGCTGTAATGTAGAATGAAGCTGTATCCTGGCAAAAAACACTTATCAATTATGTTAAAGAAGGAACTGCAGATGCTGGAAAATCGAGGGTACACAAATGCTGGAGAAACTCAGCGGGTGCAGCAGCATCTAAGGAGCGAAGGAGATAGGCAGTGTTTCGGGCCGAAACCCTTCTTCAGACTGATGGGGGGCAGTCTGAAGAAAGGTTTCCATCAGTCTGAAGAAGGGTTTTGGCCTGAAATGTTGCCTATCTCCTTCGCTCCATAGGTGCTGCTGCACCCGCTGAGTTTCTCCAGCATTTTGTGTACCCACACTTATCAATTAAGTTGACAGATTTACGACCCATGTATGCTTGGAGTTGGCAGGTGTGTGTGGGTTTTGAATTTAACTTAGAAGCTGTGTAAATCGGCGAACTCATAGTTAATGTTTTTAATACATAGGTAATAGTATTTTAAACTGTGTAAAATTATAGTGAAACCATTTATGAAATATATTGTGTCTTAGTAGGATTGTAAACATTAGACCTTGTTTAGATTTATAGAAATCTTTCTTCTTGATATGGAAAATGTGTTTTGTTTGTATGACTTGTGTAATAATTGTATTACATATGTATCTGATAATTTGAGGAGTGGTCTTTGATAATTGAGCCTACTGGGGCTATGCTTTGTTGAAATAAAATAATTCTGAACAAAGTTCTTCTTCTTCTTTCGTGTGGCGTGCACAGCCTAACGTTGTTGGACAACTTGTTCTATTTGATCTTCCGTTTTGTGCACGTTGAGTTGATTGCATTAGTCGAAACAGGGCGGGCCACATGATGGTTGCAATCTTCCACCCCTAAACAAAGTTAAACCACAGGCAAACAAAGGTTGTAAAATGCGGCCAGAGAAGGGGGGACTGCTGTTGTGAATCACCAGAGAGACTCAGATGATTGGTTACTAGTTTGTCATACCCTCTGTATCAGAAGTGTCTAATACCTATATAATGCTTTGAGTTTATACCAGAGTCACCAATTCCTTGGACCTGCCCTGGAGCTTTCAGCTCTGTGTTGGAGATTAGTCTCAAGATTAGTCTCAGCACTGAATAAAGAATGGATTTCAATAGCAGCAAGGGTTTGAATCAAGTTTTCTTGAATTAGATTGACAAAATAACTCAGTTTAACACCACCATGCTGCCAGTGATTAATACATTCTACAGGATAAATGGAAATAAACTATTTTTGTTGGCGGCACAGCCCAGAACAAGAGGGAACAATATTAAAACTGGAGCCAGTTAGTCAGAAAGCACAAGTGCATCCAAATCAGCAGAAGCTATTGGCAGAGAGGGACAAGACTGATTCTCATTAGGAAATGTTATGCAATTTGTTTGGAGAAAAAATGATTATTTGCTTGTGCTAAAAATGCGTCGTTAAACAACACTTTTCAATGGAGCTCTACTTAGAAACATAGAAACATAGAAAATAGGTGCAGGCCATTCGGCCCTTTGAGCCAGCACCGCCATTCATTGTGATCATGGCTGATCGTCCCCTATCAATAACCCGTGCCTGCCTTCTCCCCATATCCCTTGACTCCACTAGCCCCTAGAGCTCTATCTAACTCTCTCTTAAATCCATCCAGTGACTTGGCCTCCACTGCCCTCTGTGGCAGGGAATTCCACAAATTCAAAACTCTCTGGGTGAAAACGTTTTTTCTCACCTCAGTCTTAAATGGCCTCCCCTTTATTCTAAGACTGTGGCCCCTGGTTCTGGACTCACCCAACATTGGGAACATTTTTCCTGCATCTAGCTTGTCCAGTCCTTTTATAATTGTATATGTTTCTATAAGATCCCCCCTCATCCTTCTAAACTCCAGTGAATACAAGTCTAGTCTTTTCAATCTTTCCTCATATGACAGTCCCGCCATCCCAGGGATCAATCTCGTCAACCTACGCTGCACTGCCTCAATCACAAGGATGCCCTTCCTCAAATTAGGAGACCAAAGCTGTACACAATACTGCAGATGTGGTCTCACCAGAGCCCTATACAACTGCAGAAGAACCTCTCTACTCCCGTACTGAAATCCTCTTGTTATGAAGGCCAATATTCCATTCCCCTGAAACAGACGACAGAGCGATTTAATATAGAATTGATAAACAATCACAGGTCAAAGACTCACGCACAGCTTTGAACCCGTGACTGCCGCCCGAAAACAGAACAAACAATGCAGAAACAACTCTCCACAAACACGAAGCCCGATTAGAATTCACCACATCACAGATCTTGACAAGGGAAAATCAATCCAGCACGAGCTGGGACAAGGCCGGCTCTGGAAGCTTTACGTTTTCATCAATTGAAGATGCACATACACATATCTGCAGATGATACATAGTGTGACACAGTTTCCAGTCCCTGGTGTTTAGTACTGCTGCCTTCACAAGTGAGTCAAATCTCTTGAGCAAGAACAGTCAGAAACTGATCCACTAAGGCATTACGCTCTTTAAAAAAATATACTATCAAAAATACAAACACCTGTTAGGCAGGTCAACCAAGCCAATCTACAGACTGCTCTGTAAACATACTCCAGCAGAGGTGCATTTATCACCCATTCATTAAAACAAAGCGTGGATTCTTAAGGTAGATAAGAGATTTTTTTTAATGTGGGAAGTATCACTGAGTTTTTGATTTGGTTTTATTTTTGTTGCTAGATATCTTTGACTGTATTTTCTTGTGTACACACGCGGCTGTAGCAAGACATTGTGTTGGACCAGCGGCGAGACGCGGAGGGAAGAAAGAGCAAAAAAGATAGAAATGTCTGGAGAGAAGGCAAAGATGGATTCAACCCAGAGGCCTCGATTCATTTCTGTAAGGGAATATTCTGGGTTTCCGCAAATTCATAACATGTACGGAACGCATGCAATCGAAACCAGTCAGTGCAGAACCAATAACAGATTCAGGGTGCTGGAGTAACTCAGCGGGTCAGGCAGCATCTGTGGAGAACATGGATAGGTGACGTTTCACAGAGTGCTGGAGTAACTCAGCGGGTCAGGCAGCATCTGTGGGGAACATGGATAGGTGACGTTTCACAGAGTGCTGGAGTAACTCAGCGGGTCAGGCAGCATCTGTGGAGAACATGAATAGGTGACGTTTCACAGAGTGCTGGAGTAACTCAGCGGGTCAGGCAGCGGGTCTGGGACCTCTCTTCAGACCTATGAACGTATGAACTATGAACTGTCTTTGGTTACACCCAAGTTATTAGTTTATTGAATCTTCGTTTATTATATATTATCGTGTATAATATGTATTATGTTACAGGCGCGTTATGCTGCTGCAAGGAAGAATTTCATTGTTCAGTTGTCAGTCCATATGACAATCAAACACTCTTGACTCTTGAACATTACTATGTACGCAAAGAATTGAATGACCATTGCTGCCCTGAAACCAAACCGCAATCCAAAACTTTCCTCGAGCCACTGTGAGATTGCAACCATTCACATCTTTGAGACTTTAGGGAAACAGGCCCTTCGACCCAGCAGGTCCGCGCCGACCAGCGATCACCCCGTACGCTACCACTAGGCCACACACTAGGGACAACTTGCAGAAGCCAATTAACCTACAAACCCGCTCGTATTTGGAGTGTGAAAGGAAACCAGAGCACACAGGGAGAACGTGCAAACTCCGTACGGACAGCACCCGTAGGCAGGATCGAACCTGGGTCTCTGGCTCTGTCAAGCGGCCATATCTTTCATTTTTTTAACAATAATTCTTGTAAAATAATAAACTAAACTAAGATGGCGTGACGTGAGATGTTATCTGCACTCTAAGCAGTGAGGAATGGCATAATGCTCACCATATCTCAGGAGAAGCGGGTCACTCTCAGAGCTGCTGGGTGGAGCCATCCATCAACCCAATGGCAGGACTGACAGCCTACCTAGCTCTCAGATCAGATGTATCATATATCACCATGCCATGATGTATGGAGCTTCAATGAAGGCTGAGGAAACTCTGATCAGAAAACCAACGTCAACAATGTTTTAACTCTCTTTAAAGCAGCAAAGCTCAGGCAAGAACTTGGGAACGGCAACAGTCCCACCATGGTCTGCGTGTCAATACTATGTGACATCAGTCTGAAGAAGGGTCTTGACCTGAAGCGCCACCCATTCCTTCTCCCCAGAGATGCTGCCCGTCCCGCTGAGTTACTCCAGCATTTTGTGTCTATTTTCGATTTAAACCAGCATCTGCAGTTCTTTCCTACACACGATGTACGTGACCCTTCAGTGCCATACAGTCATAGACTCATAGAATGATTCAGTGTGGAAACAGGTCCTTCGGCCCACCTTGCCCACACCGGCCAACATGTCCCATCACTAGCCCGTATCCCACTAAACCAAACCTGCAAGATTCCTTACTGTGGCAACATGACCATGCCCAGCTGATGTCTCCCGATCATTAGGAGAGGAGGGGGCAAAAAAAGATCCAATGGTTTCTTAGACTCAGCCGTAGAGTCCTACAGTGTGGAAACAGGCCCTTCGGCCCACCTTGCCCGCACCGACCAACATGCCCCACCTACACTCGTCCCACCTGCCTGTATTTGGCTCAAATCCCTCTAAACTTGCCCTATCCTTGTGCCTGTACAAATGTTTTTTGAATATTGTGATAACCTCCTCTGGCAGCGCGTTCAATACACCTACCACCCTTTGTGTAGAAACATTGCCCCCCCCGGGTTCCTATTAAACTCTTCCCCCCTCACCTAAAACCATGGTTCGTGATTCCCCTATTCTGGGCAAATACTCAGCGAACCCCCTCTTTTGGCAAGTTTTCCCAGCAATAGGAAAAGACCCTCCGTGACACACTGGTCAACCTGAGGGGCCCCTTCAGCAACAGACCGGTCCCACCAAGATGCAGCACACAACGCCACAGGACATCCTTCTTCCCTGTGGCTATCAAACTGTACAACTCCCCCCATCTATCGTGGGGTAGACTGAGACTGAGACTGACTCCCCTCCCCCCAAACCCAATCTCTGCAGATCCCCCAAGCCTTTCCACTCGCCACTTTAATTTCGTGTTTCATGCACCTTGTGTTTTTGTGACCGTTGGCAGATCAAATTCCCTCCTGGGATAAATAAAGTACTATCGTATCGTATCGTATCTGCTGCGCACCTGTCCATACGGTAACTGTACAGAGGTGGTTGTGCAGTGGCACAGCAGGTGAAGCTGCTGCCTCACAATCTCAAAGACTCCGGCACAGCCCTGACCTTGGCTGCTGTCTGTGTGGAGTTTGCACGTTCTGCCTATGACTGCATGGGTTTCCCCCGGGTGCTCCGGTTTCCTCCCACATCCCAAAGACATAGAAACATAGAAAATAGGTGCCGGAGGCGGCCATTTGGCCCTTCGAGCCAGCACCGTCATTCATTGTGATCATGGCTGATCATCCACCATCAGTAACCCGTGCCTGCCTTCTCCCCATATCCCTTGACTCCACTAGCCCCTGGAGCTCTATCCAACTCTCTCTTAAATCCATCCAGTGACTTGGCCTCCACTGCCCTTTGTGGCAGAAAATTACACAAATTCACAACTCTCTGGGTGAAAAAGATTTTTCTCATCTCAGTTTTAAATGCACCCCCTTTATTCTTAGACTGTGGCCCCTGGTTCTGGACTCCCCCAATATTGGGAACATTTTTGCTGCATCTAACTTGTCCAGTCCTTTTATGATTTTATCATTTTAAAACATGTTGGTTTGAAGGTTAATTAGCCCTCTGTAAATTGCCTCCAGAGTGTAGGGAGTGGATGAGAAAGTGGGATAAGAAATGGGATAGAACTAGTGTGAACGGGTGATCGATGGTGGGCTGAAGGGCCTGTTTCTATGCTGAACTGGAAGCGTTCCGAACAGTCCAATATGCTGACAAGCTATTAAAACGACCTGGTCAGAGCTGGTCAGACCACATTTGGAATATTGTGAGCAATTTTGGGCCCCATATCTGAGGAAGGATGTGCTGGCTCTGGAGAGGGTCCAGAGGGGGTTTACAAGAGTGATCCCAGGAATGAGTGGGTTAGCGTATGATGAGCGTTTGTCAGCACTGGGCCTGTACTCGCTGGAGTTTAGCAGAATGAGGGGGGGGGAACCTCATTGAAACATACAGAATAGTGAAAGGCCTGGATAGAGTGGATGTGGAGAGGATGTTTCCACTGGTGGGAGAGTCTAGGACCAGAGGCGGATGTGGGGAATGTCTTTAGTCAGAGGGTAGTGAATCTGTGGAATTCATCGCCACAGAGGGCCGTGGAGGCCGAGTCACGGGGTATTTTTAAAGCGGAGATTGACAAATTCTTGATTAGTACGGGGGGTCAGAGGTTATGGGGAGAAGGCAGGAGAATGGGGTTAAGAGGAGAAGATAGATCAGCCATGGTTGAAAGGCAGAGTAGACTTGATGGGCCGAATGGCCTAATTCTGTTACATGAACTTATGAAAGACAACATGGCAATGGATCTACAGGGCTTCCGGCAGATCAACATGCGTGACATGTGGCTGCTATTCTGAATGAGGTGTGCAGAGCTGCCGGCTAGCTCTGTTGGAAACGTGGCATGTTTCATTCATGGCCCTGCTGCTGCATCTTATGTAAAGATGCCAAGGAGGACTTGGAATAAAATCGTGTGTGCGTGTGAGAATGTGTAACCGGGACCAGCCAATTTCACGGAAGCAACTCGGCAAATTATCACAGACAGAAATG
The DNA here is from genome assembly GCA_035221665.1 of Okamejei kenojei. Lineage (NCBI taxonomy): Eukaryota > Metazoa > Chordata > Chondrichthyes > Rajiformes > Rajidae > Okamejei > Okamejei kenojei. The sequence goes on from CM069153.1 coordinate 2,253,405, forward strand.
CAGCCTTTCTCCAGACAGCTTGCTTTATAAAATTACAATGTAAACTGCCCGCAGCGATGCAGAATTCATTAGGCACCTTGGCAAGACCAGCCACTACCAGAGGGATATCATGAAACTGTAAGCAAGCTTCAAGTCAGTGGAATATAGGAGCAACGAGCAGCTCTGAATAATGCATCATTCCAGGTATACACTTGTCTGTCTTTTCAACTCAGCCTTTTGCATCAACCAATGTTCTGCACCATCTATTTATTCAGAAATTAGCTCGGTTTAGCACAGCACAATGATAGATTCCCCAACATCTTCCATCCAAGTCAGTCTCCGCATTCTGCCTCTTCTGTAAGTATTTAAGAGACATCTGGGTGGGTACATGGACAGGAAAGGTTAAGAGGAATATGGGCCAAATGCGTGTAAATGGGTCTAGCTTAGATGGGGGCATCATAGACAATAGACAATAGGTGCAGGAGGAGGCCATTCGGCCCTTCCAGCCAGCACCGCCATTCAATGTGATCATGGCTGATCATCCCCAATCAGTACCCTGTTCCTGCCTTCTCCCCATATCCCTTGGTTCCGTTAGCCCTAAGAGCTAAATCTAACTCTCTCTTGAAAACATCCAGTGAATCGGCCTCCACTGCCTTCTGTAGCAGAGAATTCCATAGATTCACAACTCTCTGGGCGAAAAAGTCTTCCTCATTTCTATATTTCTATGTTTCTAAAAGAACAATCAATATCAGAAGTGCATTATAATTGGTTGCAAAGAGATGAATAGAGAGTATAATGACCATGGTGTTATGTTGAAGGTAGACACAGAATGCTGGAGTAACTCAGCGGGACAGGCAGCATCTCTGAAGAGACGGAATGGGTGACGTTTCGGGTCGAGACCCTTCTTCAGACAGAGAGTCGTGGGAAAGGGAAACGAAAGGTATATATGTAGACAGTGATGTAGAGAAATGGAACAAATGAATGAAAGATATGCAAAAAAGTAATGATGATAAAGGACACAGGCCATTGTTAACTGTTTGCTAGGTGAGAACGAGAAGCTGGTGCGACTTGGGTGGGGGAGAGTAGGAATGCCGGGGCTACTTGAAGTTAGAGACGTCAATATTCATACCGTTGGGCTATAAGCTCCAACTTGCGTTTAGCCTCACTCTGACAACGGAGGAGGCCCAGGACAGAAAGGTCAGTGTGGGAATGGGCAGGAGAATTAAAGTGTTTAGCAACCGGGAGATCCGGTAGGTTCAGGCAGAGTGAGCGAAGGAGTTCAGCGAAACGATCGTGCAGTCTACGTTTGGTCTCGCCGATGTATAAGAGTCCACATCCTGAACGACGGAAACAGTAGATGAGGTTGGAGGAGGTGCAAGTGAACCTCTGCCTAATCGGAAAGGACTGTCATAGTCCCTGGACAGTGTCGAGGGGGGAGGTGTAGGGACAGGTGTTGCATCTCCTGCTGTTGCTGGGGATAGTACTTGGAGAGGGGGTGGTTTGGGATGAGTTCACCAGGGAGTTGCGGAGGGAACAGTCTCTGCGGAAAGCGGAAAGGGGTGGAGATGGGAAACTGCGGCTAGTGGTGGGATCCCGTTGGAGGTGGCGGAGATGCTGGAGGATTGTGTGTTGTATGCGACGGCTGATGGGGTGGAAGATGAGGTCCAGGGGGGACTCTGTCCCTGTTGTGACTAGGGGCAGGGGGAGCAAGGGTGGAGCTGCGGGGGACCGAGGAGACACATGTGAGGGCCTCATCTATGATGGGAGAGGGGAACCTCCGTCCTCGAAAGAATGAGGACATCGTGGATGTCCCGATATGGATTGTGAAATACTTGTACCTCTGGCGTACCAGGCTCAATAGGGGGAGGTGGCAGTTAAGGCTGAGCATCATTTTGTGTCGATGAGAACTGTGAATCTGGGTGCACTCTCTCGTTAAGATACCACAGATTCCCAGGATGGCGGGACTGTCATATGCTGAGAGAATGGAGCGGCTGGGCTTGTACACTCTGGAGTTTAGAAGGATGAGAAGGGATCTTATTGAAACATATAAGATTGTTAAGGGTTTGGACACACTGGAGGCAGGAAACATGTTCCCGATGTTGGGGGAGTCCAGAACCAGGGGCCACAATTTAAGAATAAGGAGTAAGCCATTTAGAACGGAGACGAGGAAACACTTTTTCTCACAGAGAGTGGTGAGTCTGTGGAATTCTCTGCCTCAGAGGGCGGTGGAGGCAGGTTCTCTGGATGCTTTCAAGAGAGAGCTAGATAGGGCTCTTAAAGATAGCGGAGTCAGGGGATGTGGGGAGAAGGCAGGAACGGGGTACTGATTGGGGATGATCAGCCATGATCACATTGAATGGTGGTGCTGGCTCGAAGGGCCGAATGGCCTACTCCTGCACCTTTTGTCTATTGTCTATTGTCTAGTGCTGCTGCCCTGTCATGGATCTGTGCATGTGTATTCTGTTGTTCTGCCTAATGAGACAAATCAAAACAGCATCCCCCGATTCTGTTCCAAGACCTCGGTGTGTCAAATCTCCATTAATAACGCCCATATCACGTACCTTGGAGCATTGTGCTGTGAAAAGGATGAAATTAATGTGGCTTGTTGACACTCATTGGAATCTTTGGCACAGATTCGTAAAGGGAACTCTCATATTTCCACCACAATAGAAATGTGACAATCTCAGGCTGTGCCAAAGCTCTAGTCAGCCAATGACACTCTTCTGATGTGTAGACACTATTGTTATAAACATGTGATCATAAAAATCGAGAGCTATGATCATGAAGCCCTGAAACCTGCTTGGCCATTCAATGAGATCACGGCTGATCTACTCTGATGGGCGGCACGGTTGCGCACCGGTAGAGCTGCTGCCTCACAGCGCCAGGGACCCAGGTTCCATCGTGCCTACCGGTGCTGTCTGTACAGAGTTTGCACGTTCTCCCCGTGACCTGCGTGGGTTTTCTCATAGATCTACGGTTTCCTCCCACAATCGAAAGACGTGCAGGTTTGTAGGTTAACTGGCTTGGGTATAATTTAAATTGTCCCTAGTGTGTGTAGGATAGTGTTCATGTGCGGGGATCGCTGGTCGGTGCGGACTCGGTGGGCCGAAGGGCCTGTTTCCACGCTGTATCTCTAAACTAACCCACTGATTCCTCAAAAGTCTAAAAATTGATCTCAACCTGGAACAAAGTCAATGGTTGAGGTTTGAATTCACTGGAGTTTAGAAGGATGAGGGGGGGGGGGGTCTTATAGAAACATATAAAATTATAAAAGGCTAGATGCAGGAAAAATGTTCCCAATGTTGGGCGAGTCCAGAGCCAGGGGCCACAGTCTTAGAATAAAGAGGAGGTCATTTGAGACTGAGGTGAGAAAAAAACGTTTTCACCCAGAGAGTTGTGAATTTGTGGAATTCCCTGCCACAGAGGGCAGTGGAGGCCAAATCACTGGATGGATCTAAGAGAGAGTTGGATAGAGCTCTAGGGGCTAGTGGAGTCAAGGGATATGGGGAGAAGGCAGGCACGGGTTATTGATTGGGGACGATCAGCCATGATCACAATGAATGGCGGTGCTGGCTATCCTCCTGGACCTATTTTCTATCTTTGAGCTCTCTGGGGAGAGAATTCCAGAGTTCCACAGCGGTCTGAAAGCTATTTCCACATCTCATAGCGCACGGCGATCAATTTACACGCTAGTGTAAGCTGCCAAAAAGAGCAATGAAATAAATAACTGGATCGCATTTTTATTGAAGGACGCTGAGAATAAATTCCCTGTTCTTCATCAAAATGGCGACATGGGGTCATTTATCTCTGTCTAAGATGGCAGGTTAAGATGGAGACACAATGAACCGCAGATGCTGGAATCTAGAGCAAAACACAAAGTGCTGGAGTAACTCAGCAGGTCATAGAAACATAGAAAATAGGTGCAGGAGTAGGCCATTCAGCCCTTCGATCATGGCTGATCATCCAACTCAGTACCCTGTACCTGCCTTCTCTCCATACCCCCTGATCCCTTCAGCCACAAGGGCCACATCTAACTCCCTCTTAAATATAGCCAATGAACTGGCCTCAACTACCTTCTGTGGCAGAGAATTCCATAGATTCACCACTCTCTGTGTGAAAGTTTTTTTTCTCATCTCTTAAAATTCTTCCCCCTTATCCTTAAACTGTGACCCCATGTTCTGGACTTCCCCAACATCTGGAACAATCTTCCTGCATCCAGCCTGTCCAACCCCTTAAGAATTGCGTACGTTTTTATAAGATCCCCCCTCAATCTTCTAAATTCTAGCGACTAGCGAGGTCAGGCAGCATCTGGGAATGAACTGGATAATGCAACATTTCAGGTCGGGTCCCATCTTCAGACCATATAAGATGTTGGTTTAACATCTCATCCAAAAGACATGAACTGTTCTCCAAACTATAATTTCCAATGGAAAACAATACGTAGGTTCATCAGGTTAATTCCTGGGATGGCGGGACTGTCATATGCTGAGAGAATGAAGCAGCTGGGCTTGTACACTCTGGAGTTTAGAAGGATGAGAGGGAATCTCATTGAAACATATAAGATTATTAAGTGTTTGGAAACGCTAGAGGCAGGAAACATGTTCCTGATGTTGGGGGAATCCAGAACCAGGGTCCACAGTTTAAGAATAAGGGGTAAGCCATTTAGAACGGAGACGAGGAAACACTTTTTCTCACAGAGAGTTGTGAGTCTGTGGAATTCTCTGCCCCAGAGGGCAGTGGGGGCCGGTTCTCTGGATACTTTTAAGATAGAGCTAGATAGGGCTCGTAAAGATAGCGGAGTCAGGGGATCTGGGGAGAAGGCAGGAACGGGGTACTGATTGTGGATGATCAGCCATGATCACATTGAATGGCCCGAAGGGCCGAATGGCCTCCTCCTGCACCTATTGTCTACTGTGGCCTTTCATCGGAATAAACGTGGCACCCTCTGTAACTTTGAGTCGAGCCGGTGAAAAGATCTCAAGAGGCACGACTCACCCTGTATACATAGTCATAGAGTGATACAGTGTGGAAACAGACCCTTCGACCCAACTCGCCCACACCGGCCAACATGTCCCAGCTACACTAGTGCCATCTCCCTCCAAACCTGTCCTATCCATGTCCCTGTCAAACTGTTAACCGTAGGGATAGTCCCAGCCTCAACTACCTCCTCTGGCAGCGTGTTGCATTCACCCACCACCCATGTGTGAAACATTATGATGTCAATGGTTACATATACCGAGGTACAGTGAATTAATTGTTGTATACAGTTCAGTATACATAAACACACAGACACTTCTTAGATAGGATTCTCAGATTCTGTACCAGATCTTGACCACCGGTGCTGTCTGTATGGAATTTGTACATTCTTCCCATGACCTGCGTGGGTTTTCCATTCAGTTTTAAACCCCTGTCCCACGGTACGAGTTCATTCCAAGAGCTCTCCCGAGTTTGCCCTGATTCGAACTCGGAGATTTACGGTAATGGCCACTCGTCGGTACTCGGGGCTCTCGTGGACATTTTTCATCATGTTGAAAAATCTTCACGATTCTTCCCGTGCTTACCTGCCGTTAGCGAGTCTTCCCGAGTACCTGCCGTTAGCGTCACGAGCCGGTAAGAGACGTCCCCGAGCTCCGACGTACCCGCTACGTTCATTCTCCGTGCTCACCACGAGTTCGATTTTTTTTAAACGCAGGAGAGCTCTTGGAATGAGCTCGTACCGTGGGACAGGGCTTTTAGTTTTATTGTCACGTGTCCCGAGGTACAGTGAAAAGCTTTTGTTGCGTGCTAACCAGTCAGCGGAAAGACAATACACGATTACAATCGAGCCATCCACAGTGTACGGATACACGATAAGGGAATAATGAGCCAGACAAGCCATTTTATCGGGAAGCATCACCGTACGGTTTGGGAATGGCTCCGTCCAAGACCGCAGGAAATCGCAGCAAATTGTGGACGCAGCCCAGACCATCGCACAAACCAACCTCCCTTCCATCGACTCCATCTCCACCTCACGCTGCCTCGGCAAGGCCAGCAGCATCATCAAGGACCAGTCCCACCCCGGCCACTCCCTCTTCTCCCCTCTCCCATCGGGCAAGAGGTACAGAAGTGTGAAAACACACACCTCCAGATTCAGGGACAGTTTCTTCCCGGCTGTTATCAGGCAACTGAACCATCCCACCACACCCAGAGAGTGGTCCTGAACTACTATCTACCTCATTGGTGACCCTTGGACTATCTTTGATCAGACTTTGCTGGCTTTACCTTGCACTAAACGTTATTCCCTTATCGTGTATCTGTACGCTGTGAATGGCTCGATTGTAATCGCGTATTGTCTTTCCGCTGACTGGTTAGCACGCGACAAAAGCTTTTCACTGTACCTTGGTACACGGGACAATAAACTGAACTAAACCACAAACCACTGAAGGACATATTGAAGGACATTCCTTAGGACTTTTTGTTTAAGAAGGAACTGCAGGTGCTGGAAAAATCGAAGGTAGACAAAAATGCTGGAGAAACTCAGCGGGTGAGGCAGCATCTAAGGGATAGGTGATGTTTCGGGTCGAGACCCCGAAGGAATAGGTGACGTTTCGGGACGAGACCCGGGAAGCATCTATGGAGCGAAGGAATAGGTGACGTTTCGGATCGAGACCCGGGAAGCATCTATGGAGCGAAGGAATAGGTGACGTTTCGGGTCGAGACCCTTCCGGGTCTCGACCCGAAACGTCGCCTATTCCTTCGCTCCATAGATGCTGACTCACCCGCTGAGTTTCTCCAGCATTTTCGTCTCCCTTCTGAGCGCAGGAGGGGATATGGAAATTTGCAGAAAAGGCTGCCTTCTTTGCCTTGGTGACGTGCCACTGAACACAGTCCAAAATTGTGCTCATAACCAGAAATCCGATACCAGATTAGGGGAATTGCCAATTCTGGTAATTAAAAATTTCCGTGAGCCTGCCCAATATCCGTGGGGTTCTGTTGTGCGATGGTAACTGCAGTGTTTGACAGTTTCAACCACTGTACCCAGGAGCCAATTGTCATTTTTGCTCCATTCCAATTATGGTTGTGGAAAAAGCTGAGAGATTTCATGGCTGTGCGGCCCCCATAACCACAGGAAGCTGGCACGGAGTGAATCCACTAATGAAATTGTACACTGCCGCATCATTCTTCCACAGCAATGTGTCAGGGCTGCTGCTCATTTCCATTAGTTTCATCCGCACACAATATGCTTGCACAGGGCCCGAGCTATTGAGAAAGATTGTCAGCCAGGGCTTTCATTCCTTGGAGCGTAGGAGGACCAGGGGGCTGGCTCTATAAAACTGTGTGGGTAATAGATAGGGTGAATGCACACAGACTTTTTTTCCCCAGAGTAGCGGTAGCCAAGAACTACAGAACATAGGTTCACGGTTATGATTCAAAGAGAAAGATTCAAACTAACATGAGCAAATTTGCAGATGACACAAAGTTGGGTGGCAGTGTGAACTGTGAGGAGGATGCTATGAAAATGCAGGGTGACTTGGACAGGTTGGGGGTGTGTTAAGGGCTTGGACACGCTAGAGGCAGGAAACATGTTTCCGATGTTGGGGGAGTCCAGAATCAGAGGCCACACACAGTTTAAGAATAAGGAGTAAGCCATTTAGAACGGAGACGAGGAAACACTTTTTCTCACAGAGCGTGGTGAGTCCGTGGAATTCTCTGCCTCAGAGGGCGGTGGAGGCCGGTTCTCTGGATGCTTTCAAGAGAGAGCTAGATAGGGCTCTTAAAAATCGCGGAGTCAGGGGATGTGGGGAGAAGGCAGGAGCGGGGTACTGATTGGGGATGATCAGCCATGATCACAATGAATGGCGGTGCTGGCTCAAAGGGCCGAATGGCCTCCTCCTGCATCTATTGTCTATTGTCTATTGAATGCACACAGACTTTTTTTCCCCAGGGTAGGGGAAGCCAAGAATTACAGAACATAGGTTCATGGTTATGAAGGGAAAGATTTAGTAGTAAAAACACAGAATGCTGGAGTAACCTAGAGAACATGGTTTCGGGTCGCGACTCTTCTTCAGACCTGAAATGTCTGTGTTCTATCTGTGTTCTCCAGGGACGCTGCCTGACCCACTGAGTTACTCCAGCATGTTGTGTCATTCAATGGTAAACCAATATCTGCAGTTTCTTATTTCTACAAGGTTCGATAGGAATCTGAGGGTCAGCTGTTTCACGCAGTGGGTGGTGGGTACATGGAACGAGCTCCCGGAGGAAATACTTGAGGCAGGCACCATAACAATATTTAATAGACACTTGAACAGGTACAAGGATAGGAACAATTTGGAGGGATAATGGGACTAGCTTAGATGAGGCATCTCAGTAGAGAGCTTGCTGACCGGTTGCATCGTGGCTTGGTTCAGCAACTTGAGCGCCCAGGAACGGAAAAGACTACAAAAAGTAGTAAACACTGCCCAGTCCATCATCGGCTCTGACCTCCCTTCCATCGAGGGGATCTATCGCAGTCGCTGCCTCAAAAAGGCTGGCAGCATCATCAAGGACCCACACCATCCTGGCCACACACTCATCTCCCCGCTACCTTCAGGTAGAAGGTACAGGAGCCTGAAGACTGCAACGACCAGGTTCAGGAATAGCTACTTCCCCACAGCCATCAGGCTATTAAACTCAACTCAAACAAAACTCTGAACATTAATAGCCCATTATCTGTTTATTTGCACTTTATCTGTTTATTTATTCATGTGTGTATATATTTATATAATGGTATATGGACACACTGATCTGTTCTGTAGTCATGCCTACCATGTTCTGTTGTGCTGAAGCAAAGCAAAGAATTTCATTGTTAATTTTACTTCGGAGTCACGTGAGTGACTTCGTGAAGACCCCGCCAGCACGCATGCGCGACATATCATCGCGCGCATTTGCTAGACAAGCTGGTGGGGGGAGTGCGCTCTCTCCTCCAGCTCCTTCATAAGGCCGGCAGGTAAGTGCTTACCTTTACTCCCACAGGATGGACAAGGGCAAGCGAAAGGCGACGCTCTCGAGGAGCCGAGCTGCATCGACCAGCCAACGGCCTTTGTCCCCGGAGCTGCAAGCACCACCGGCAGCTTCGGGACGTGTGGGGGCAGGAATGCGGAAGTCGGGCGCTCCCGCTACTCATCACCTGAATGGTTCACCGCACCGGAGCTGGAGACTGGTGATCCAGACTTCGAGCCCCCTTCCCCCAAGAAAAGAGGGGGGAAACAGGTACGTGCCAAGGGGCCTCGCTCGTCACAAGCAACCCCACCCCGAGCTCCAGTAGACCCGAGGGGGCTGGGCCGGGGGACAGCTGCACTGCAGGGGAGCCCTACAGCTGTGCAACATCACGTACCACTGCCAGGGAGATCTGCCGTAGTGCAGTCTGGCAGCTCTACTGCTGCGTCGAGCAGGCCTGCAGGAGCAGGTGCCGCCGACAAAACACCCCGTCAGGCTGCGGTCAAGGGCGGAGGTGGCAGCAGTAGACGGTCGGTCAGCTCAGCTCTGGGAGCGGCCGACCATGCGCCTCCACGCCGAATATTGGGCGACAGTGGAGGTAAGCCTGCACGGACTCCGGGGAGCCAGGTTCCGGGGGCCGGCGCCGATCCAACTCACCTGCCTTCATATCAGACAGGTGGGCCGCCACAGTCTGGGAGAAGACAGACTAGCGGAGAGTCCGTGCGGGAGTCGTATGAGCCTACTAGGGCGGTAGGTCACGACAACCTGCCATTGGACCCTAGACAGCACCTTACAGAGGTGTGGTCCGATGGTGGAAGCCCCAGTGAGTTCGCAGGGCCTGGGGAGGTCGGCTTGTCCGCTGCACATAGCAGGGACGGTCGCATAGAGCGGTTGGAGCCCTTAGTGGAGCAACTCCTCCAGTGGGACCGGGAACGGGAAGAGCGGGACTCGCGGGCATCCACAAGCCGTGCAAGGAGCCCGCTCAGCATCTCGTCGTCTCCAGCCAGAAGTGCCAGCAGTTGCCCAGCTGCTGTGTTTGTAGACGACCCGGGACAGCCAGTGACCGCTGAGCCAGAGCATGAGGAGGATATGCTGGATGTGGTGGGTAAGTTTGCCGCTACCACCCAGACAGGTGAACCTCTGCACCACAAATTGGCGGGCACCATTGATTACCTGACTACGTACCAACTCCAGAGTCAGGTTCTCAATGATACCATAGAGAAGATAAAACCGCCCGAGAACTGCATCAACCTCAGTGTGCCCTTGGTTAATGCCCAGATCTGGGGACACTTGAGTACGGCCACCAGGATGCAGGATGTCCGCCTCCAACGTATCTTAAAGGTTCTCTCCACGGGCATAACGGCGTTTGCTAGGACCCTGGACGGGGATAATGTGTCCAGTGAACAACAAGATGCACTGGCACTCCTATGCAACGCCCAATATGAGATAAACTGCCTGCGTAAGAGCTCCATAAAGCCCACACTCAACCCCAAATTCGCGGGGTTGTGCCGACCATCAACCGCTCCACCGCCTCATCAGTTGTTTGGAGACCTGTCCAAAAAGGTGAAGGAACTGGACGAGGAGGCCAAAACAGCTGGCCTCATGAAACCTCCGACGGCCAGACTTCACCCATACCACAGGCAACAACCACACACAACCTAGAAACCACGACTGCTGGACAGGGCACAAAGGACCTATCCACCTCCACTTCCCCAAACACAACGGCCTTTTTTAGGGCAAGGCCAACAGCGGCCTGCATGGAAGATGCGGCCGCCACCCTGTCAACCTCCACAACGTCCACCCAAAACACCATACGTAAGGAACCGTCGCTAACCATGGAGGTAAGGGGGCCTGGTTCCTCTCAGACCGTAGCATCCCTCCTGCACAAATAGGTGGGCGATTGCGGGCCATTTTGGGAATATGGAACACTATCACTACAGATGAGAGTTTATTTTACAAAGTGTTCAAGGCTATGTTATAGAATTCATTGGTGGTAAACATCCCCCTACCCAGCATTCGCCTCATCGGAAATTTACACTATCCCAAAAAGAGGTGGAGGCAGGACATGCTGAAATTATACGGCTAGCAGCAAAGGGGGTGAATGGCAAGACAACGCACGAACCCCTTGAGTTTGTGTCCAACATTTTCACCAGAATTAAAAAAGATGGAGATGTCGGATTATAATAAACTTAACTGAACTGAACACTTTTGTACAATATACACGTTTCAAAATGGTTACTTTTGAAACAGCCAAGCAGTTGCTTTACCCAGGGTACTTTATGGCATGCATCGATTTAAAAGATGCATACTACACGGTGCCCATCTCTGAGGCTCACAGGAAATTCCTGAAGTTTGTCTGGAAGGACCAATTATGGGAATACAAGGCATTGCCCAATGGAATCACCACAGCCCCTAGGCTGTTTACAAAATTAGTAAAGCCTATATTAGCTCTTCTCCGACAACAAAATTACATGGTTATGGCAAATTTAGATGATATTCTTATAGTGGGTCAGACCCTCCAATTGGCTACACGGGCAGTGGCTGCAACTAAGGCTCTATTCGAGAAGCCAAGTCAAAATTGCACCCGGTACGGGTTATGGATTATTTGGGGTTCACCCTAGACACCAATTTAATGAAGATTACCATCCCAACCAATAAAGCTACTGCTATAATAGAAGAGTGCCACAGTCTTACTTGCGCCAGGGTACCGACCATTCGGCAAACAGCAAAAGTTATAGGGAAATTGGTAGCTACATTCCCAGCTGCACAATTCGGACCACTACACTACCGAAATTTACAAAGAACAAAGATCACAGCATTAAAAGCATATGCTGGGCACTTTGATCGACCAATCCGGTTACCACCAAAGGCTAGAACCGAGCTACAATGGTGGGTTGACAATATTAGTGAGTGTCGCAGACCCATCATAGTAAGCAACCCTGACGTTGTGCTACAGACTGACGCAAGCGCACAAGGCTGGGGAGCAGCTGATACGATGTCCAGTTGTGGTGGCAGATGGAACTCACATGAGTCTACATTCCTGGAGTCACACGGGATAAACTATGTAGAAATGCTGGGGGCATTTCATGGACTGCGGGCTTACTGTACTAACTCACGGGATTTACATGTCCGCCTCCAAATAGATAATACTACAGTGGTGGCTTACATCAATCATATGGGTGGTATCAGGTCGCTATCTTGTGATGAATTGGCTAATACAATTTGGCACTGGTGCATTGAAAGGAATATTTGGGTGACGGCGACCTATTTGCCAGGGAAGCTTAATACAGTGGCGGACACCAGGTCACGAGTATTCAATGACAACATCGAGTGGATGTTGAACCCCCAAATTTTTGGAGACATTATAGCTCACTATGGGACACCAGATATTGACCTTTTTGCGTCCAAGTTGAACCATCAGATACCAACGTATGTGTCATGGGAACCAGACCCTGGGGCAATAGCAATGGATGCGTTTTCTATCCATTGGGGGAAATGGTTTTGCTACGCATTTCCCCCATTCTGCCTCATCAGTCGGGTATTGCAGAAAATTAAACTAGACTCTGCAACTGGCATATTGATCATTCCCGACTGGCCTACACAGCCATGGTACCCGATGGTCGTTAAAATTTTAAAACAATCATGGATTTCGATTGGGAAACACCCCAAATTGATTACTCACCCCATTACGGGGGATAGTCACCCGTGCCATGGTCACTTAAACTTGTTGGCCTAAAGGTTCTAAAAAGACCACTCATCCAGGCGGGCATCTAACCACGAGCCATGGAACTCATCTCCGCATCATGCCGAGAGTCAACTCAGAAACAGTACCTCACCCAAATCAGAAAGTGGGAGGCATTCTGTGCTCGGACCAACAAGACTTCCAACACGGCAACGATACCTGATGTCCTGGAGTTTCTAGCTGGCCTCCATTTCGATGCTGGCCTCAGCTACAGTGCCATCAACAGTGCCAGGAGTGCGCTAGCCTCATACCTGGATATAGGTATCAGCTCTAACCACCTGGTGTCTAAACTAATGAGGGGAGTGTTCAACACCAACCCTCCACGACCCAGATATACAGTAACGTGGGATGTGGGGATCGTGCTGACCTTCTGAGGAGCTGGGCTCCAATGAATGAGCTACCCTCAAGGTGGTGATGCTGATGGCACTGACTACAGCCCAACGAGTCCAGGCGTTACAAAAATTGCGACTGGACAGCATGGTGGCCACCCCTGGTCAAATAAATTTCTTTGTCCAAGATTTATTGAAGCAGCACAGGCCAGGGGCGCATGGGCTGCAGTTGGAATTTCGGGCATACCCTGTAGATGCCACTCTCTGCATAGTCACCCATCTCCACCACTACATCGGGATTACAGGAGCCATCAGGATGAAGGAACAGGGGCTCCTCATCAGCCACAAACCTCCGCATCATCGGGTGACTGTACAGACTATCGCCAGGTGGCTCAGGGTGGTGCTGGATGCGGCAGGAGTTGCTACTAACATTTTAAAATCTCATTCCACTAGGGTTGCATCCACATCAGCGGCGAGGGCCATGGAGGTGCCCATGGACCACATCCTCGCCACTGCGGGCTGCGCCAGTGAGGAAACCTTTCAACGGTTCTACAACAAGCCACTGGTCGCCCCTTCGGGTCACGTGACTCCGAAGTAAAATAGTAAGATTAAACGAGAACTTACCAAGTTCGAAGGTTGATCTGTATTTTACGAGGAGTCGCAGTGAGGGATTTTGTGCCCCCCGCTCCCACCCTCTATCATAAGGTCAACTCGGAAGTTCTACGTTCTTCATCTTACTATTTCCAGTCATGGTGCGTTCTGTGATTCCACACCGCTGCTTTGAAGGATGCCGCGCATGCGTGCTGGCGGGGTCTTCACGAAATCCCCACCGCGACTCCTCGTAAAGTACAGATCAACCTTCAAACTTGGTAAGTTCTCGTTTAATCTTACTATTTTAATTTAAACATCTGCAGTTTCTTACTTCTACAAGGTTCAATAGGAATCTGAGGGTCAGCTGTTTCACACAGTGGGTGGTGGGTACATGGAACGAGCTGCCGGAGGAAATA
>CM069153.1:2272416-2323846 GCA_035221665.1 Okamejei kenojei
GGGCAAGATCATCTCTGACCCCTCTCACCCTGGCCACAAACGCTTTGAATCACTTCCCTCTGGAAGGCGACTCCGGACTGTCAAAGCTGCCACAGCCAGACATAAAAACAGTTTTTATCCACGAGTAGTTGCTCTACTCAACAGCCAAAAATCTGTAGCCTCCCTTTGATCTGGTATTTTGTTGGTTCACATGCTTGATCAATGGTGTTTTATCATTAATGTTTTATTATTATTAATGTTTAGTGTTTTCTGGGTCATTCGTAACTGTCACTGTATGTCATGTTGTTACTTGTGGGCGGAGCACCAAGGCAAATTCCTTGTATGTGAATACTTGGCCAATAAACTTACTTACTTACTTACATATACGAGGCATCTATCATCAAGGATGCCCACCATCCGAGCCGTGCCCCTTTCTCAAAGCTGCCGTCGGGCAGGAGGTGCACAAGCTCCAGTCCCTCACCACCCGGTTCAGGAACAGCTGCTTTCCTACGGCCATCAGGTTCTTGAACAGACCCCCACGACCCTAAACCCACCTCAGCAACAGAACACTATGGACCACCTCTTGTACTACTATTGACTTGGTTTTCTAATTATATTTTGCACTGATGTCTTGTCTTATGTATAGACTTTTTATTTTCACTATCTTGTAGAATTATGTGTGTAATTGATGCCTTTGTGTGTTGTCTAAGCTTATGTGCAAGTCAAGTCAGGTCACTTTTTATTTCTATAGCACATTTAAAAAACAACTCTCGTTGGCCAAAGTGCTTTACATTGGTGGAGGTACTAACGTTATACAACAGTGGTTCATAGATTAAGTACAGACATAAATACACACATATAGCCCTCCCTCAGAGGACGTCAAGAAAGGCGTGAGAGTAAAAATGAGTTTTAAGTCTCGACTTAAAGGAGTCGATGGAGGGGGCAGTTCTGATGGGAAGAGGGATGCTGTTCCACAGTGTAGGAGCTGCAACCGTAGGCGCGATCAGTCGCCCCTGAGCTCACGCCTAGACCGCGGGATGGCGGTGCTAGCAAGATTTTCATTGTAGGCACAAGGAACTGCAGAAGCTGGCTTACAAAACAAAAACACAAAGCGAGATCTCTGGAGAACATCGATCGGTGGCATTTTGGGTCTGTCCGTAAAGATAAACACAAAATGCCGGAGTAACTCAGCGGGGCAGGCACCATCTCTTGAGAGTAGGAATGGGTGACGTTCTGGGTCGAGACCCAGAGTCTGAAGAAGGGTCTCGACACAAAACATCACCCATTCCTTCTCTCCAGAGACGCTGCCTGTCCCGCTGGGTTACTCCAGCTTTTTGGGTCTGTCTTCGGTATAAGCCAAGATCTGCAGTTCCTTCCTACACAACTCCCATCCATGTTCTCCAGTTGCCGCCTGACCCGCTGAGCTACTCCAGCACCTTCTGAAAGGTTTCTATTGCACTTGTACATGTGACAGTAAACTTGACTTGACAGAAGCACCAGGCTGGTGAAACCAAGTTGTAATTTTAAACAAGTGAGTCCAGTTTTTATCCACGAGTAGTTGCTCTACTCAACAGCCAAAAATCTGTAGCCTCCCTTTGATCTGGTATTTTGTTGGTTCACATGCTTGATCAATGGTGTTTTATCATTAATGTTTTATTATTGTTAATGTTTAGTGTTTTCTGAGTCATTCGTAACTGTCACTGTATGTCATGTTGTTACTTGTGGGCGGAGCACCAAGGCAAATTCCTTGTATGTGAATACTTGGCCAATAAACATACTTGCGTACTTCATGGCAGAAGCACAACTCACACCACCTCCTGACATTAATAAATATATTGTGGATCTTATTGAACATTTAGCAGGGAGGGAGCCTGAGATCAGTGCACAAAGCCAGTGAGCACCTGGAGCCTATAATCCAAGTTACATTGGATTAAAATAACTTCTCTTCTTTTTTTCCTACTACTTAAATATTAATAAAAAAATAATTAAGACTGAAACCCCCTGGCAGGAAAATGTCGATAATCAATTGGGGAAAATAGGTCTCTGGCCTGAAGGAGTGGGCGATAGGAACAGAAATTAATAACATCGCGAATAAGAGTCAGACGTTTATCCCTGTGAGTCGGTTTGTTACGACTCTGCTCCATATCCCTATCTTAGATTTGTAATTAACAATTGTGCGAGCACGTTTTGTCATTTGCTGGACAGAGTTCCAAATCTCCCCTAACTATGCATTCAAAACTTTACGTCTGAAAACCCTGCTCAAGTTTAACATTCTTCCCAGAGGCCATTGTGACTGTAAACTCCCATCTCTCCAGGGACTAACTTTACTGAACCTTTTTACTGTTGTGTGTCTTTCAGGAATTGCAGGGTTTTTTTTATTTTTTTTCCTCCCACAAATATGAAATATGTGAATATAGAAACATAGAAAATAGGTGCAGGAGGAGGCCATTCAGCCCTTCGAACCAGCACCACCATTCATTGTGATCATGGATGATCGTCCCCTATCAATAACCCGTGCCTGCCTTCTCCCCATATCCCTTGACTCCACTAGCCCCTAGAGCTCTATCTAACTCGCTCTTAAATCCATCCAGTGACCTGGCTTCCACTGCCCTCTGTGGCAGGGAATTCCACAAATATGTGATTCTGTTCCATTCTGTTTTGTGTTTTTTTGCGAGCACTGCCACTTTTCATTTCACTGCACATCTCGTACGTGTATGTGACGAATAATCTTGACTTTGACATTCTATTCACTTGTCCCAGGCACCCAATATGTTTGTTCGCTGTAGGAACAGAATTTGGCCATTCGGCCCATCGAGTCCACTCCACCATTCAATCGTGGCTGATCGATCTCCTGCCATCGCCCCATATCCCCTGATACCCATACCAATCAAGAATCTATTATATCTCCACCTTAATCTGCAAGATTTCTCCTGAACTTCTAGAGGTGCACGGTAGCGAGCATTCTGACCGGCTGCATCGTGGCCTGGTTCGGCAACTTGAATGTCCAGGAGCGGAAAAGACCGCAAAACATTGTGACCACTGCCCAGTCCGTCACCGGCTCTGACCTCCCCACCATCGAAGGGATCTATCGGAGTCGCTGCCTCAAAAAGGCAGACAGCATCATCAGAGACCCACACCATCCTGGCCACGCTCTCATCTCACCATCGCCATCGGGAAGAAGTTACAGGAGCCTGAAAACTGTAACGTCCAGGTTCAGGAACAGCTTCTTCCCTGCAGCCATCAGGCTGTTAAACACGACAACAAATAACCTCTGAACTACAATAGACTGTTATTATAATTGAACTATATTTGTTTATTTGTTGAGTATGTGTGCGTGTGTATATATTCACACTGAACCTTTTTCTCCCGTTATGTACGATGTTTACGTATTCTGTTGTGCTGCAGCAAGTAAGAATACCATTGTCCTATCTGGGACACACAGCAATAAAACACTCTTGACCCTGGACATCATCACTACCCTCAACATCGCCTGTGTGTGAACCAGAACGATGAAATTCTTGCTACAGCGTTACGGGCGCATTAGATGCAATAACAACAATCTGCGTCCGCCTTCCCAAGCCGCTATCGGGCAAATGAATCCTCCAACCACAACTACCACGGACATGCCCTTCAGCAGGCCTGGATCGCCCACCCAGAGAGGAGGGAGTCGGACGGAGGGACGGTCAGCGGACTGGCTGCGGGAGGCAGCGCAGTGCCTTGTTGGTGGGGTGGGCCGCTGGTGGCCCTGACATAGCCTGGGGCGTCAGATTGGCCTTCCTGAGCGTGAATCCGCAGGAAGCAACTGGCTCGGAAGGACATAAAATCAGAACCTGCACGGAATACCTGGGGGAGTCCAATCTGAGGTTCCTACCTGGTTTATGGGGCCATCAGAAACGGACAACATTCGGAAAACACTTGAAAACTTCCATCCACGAATTCGAAGGAGTAAGCCATTTAGAACGGAGACGAGGAAACACTTTTTCTCACAGAGAGTGGTGAGTCTGTGGAATTCTCTGCCTCAGAGGGCGGTGGAGGCCGGTTCTCTGGATGCTTTCAAGAGAGAGCTAGATAGGGCTCTTAAAGATAGCGGAGTCAGGGGATATGGGGAGAAGGCAGGAACGGGGTACTGATTGGGGATGATCAGCCATGATCACATTAAATAGCGGTGCTGGCTCGAAGGGCCAAATGGCCTCCTCCTGCACCTATTGTCTATTGAAGCAGCTTAAATATCAGCTGGGAAGACAGAAGAACCAACGTCAGCTGAATGAAGCGAAAACATCTAGCATGGAAGCCTTCGTCACCAAGAACCAACCAAGATGGGTCGGTCATGTTGTTCGGATGGAAGACGAGCGTCTACCAAAGCAAACCTTCTACTCCCAGCTTAAAGAAGGCAAACGTAAAAGAGGCGGACAAAAGAAGAGATTCAAAGATGCCTTAAAAGCCAGCATGAAGAACATATTCATAGAAACATAGAAACATCGAAATTAGGTGCAGGAGTAGGCCATTCGGCCCTTCGAGCCTGCACCGCCATTCAATATGATCATGGCTGATCATCCAACTCAGTATCCCGTACCTGCCTTCTCTCCATACCCTCTGATCCCCTTAGCCACAAGGGCCACATCTAACTCCCTGTTAAATATAGCCAATGAACTGGCCTCAACTACCCTCTGTGGCAGAGAGTTCCAGAGACTCGCCACTCTCTGTGTGAAAAAAGTCTTTCTCATCTCGGTCTTAAAGGATTTCCCCCTTATCCTTAAGCTGTGACCCCTTGTCCTGGACTTCATGCCGTCTATGTTCTGTGGTGCTGAAGCAAAGCAAGATTTCATTGTCCTATCTGGGACACACGACAATAAACTCTCTTGAATCTTGAATCTTGAAGAAATGTGCAATCAACATCGACAATTGAGAAACCAATGCCAAGGACAGGAAATTCTGGCGAACCATCATCCCAGAAGGAACAGCGACCTTCAAAGCCAAGAGATGCGCAGAATTATAAGAAAAGAGAAAACGGAAAGAGAGGCAGCAACAGCCAAAGCCCGATCTGCCATCTGGAATTACCTGCTGTTGTGAGGTAAATGAAACTTTCACTACTTGTAATTTACTTAACTTTATTTAAGCTTTAAGCAACTTATTTCTTTAATACATTACTCAGAAACATCTGGCAAACATGGCTGATTCCGCAGGCCTTTCCCGCCCGAAATACTTTGCACATGCGCACACTCCGGGAATGTCCTGCGCATGCGCACACTCTAGAAGAGCCCCGCACATGCGCACATGCGCCCACTTCATTCTCCCCTCCTATTTATAAGTTGAGACGGTCAGGAGGTTTAATACATCTTGATGACCGTCGCAGAACTGGAGGTAATGGCGTTTCAATAGCTGGTGGTAGATATATTGCTTGGTCATCAACTTCACTCATATTGTTATTTAGATTTACAATGTTAGAATTTGTTATAGAAGTTTCCATAGGGGATGCTGGAAGTGTTGGAGGAAGTTCTCGATTAGTGTTATCAAGAAGTGACGGAGCTGATGGGGAAGACGGACATGGTGCAAGGTCACGAAGTTAGACAGTTGACAGGCGTCCATCCTGATACTTGATAGTTGCATAAGAAGGGTTGACATCAGTTAGTTCAACTTCTTCAACAAAAGGCTCGTTCTTATTTGATCGGACATAACGACGAAGCAACACGGTCCCAGGGCTAGTCAACCATGATGGCAGAGAAGTACCACTAGAAGAACGCCGTTTGAAGTTAAAGAACCGCTCATGTGGAGTAGTATTGGTAGCAGTTGACAGTAGAGATCTGATGGAGTGTAATGCATCTGGTAGAACACATTCCCAATGCTGATCTGGTATGTCATTTGACTTTAAAGCCAGTTTCACTGCTTTCCAAATGATTCCGTTATACCTCTCAACCTGACCATTTCCAATAGGGTGATATGGTGTTGTTTCACTTGTTGCAATTCCTCTCTTAGAAAGGTAGTCCTTTAAATCTTTCGACATGAATGAGGTGCCCCTATCAGAATGTATGTAACTTGGAAATCCACAGAAAGAAAACAGTTGATCTAAACATTTGATAACCATAGCGGCTGACATATTTGGACAAGGAAAAGCAAATGGGAACCTCGAATATTCGTCAACTAAGGTAAGTATATAAACATTTCGAGAGGAGGATAGTAAAGGCCCTTTGAAGTCAATACTCAAACGTTCCATAGGTTGAGTAGCTTTGATCAATCTTCCTTCTTCAGGACGGAAGAACCTTGGTTTTTGTTCTTGTAACTTTGAGGGTATGAGACGAGAATTGGCCAAGATTGACTGGCAATTAATTCTAAAAGGGTTGACGGTGGATATACAATGGAAGACATTTAAAGACTGCATGGATGAACTACAAAAATTGTTCATCCCAGTTTGGCAAAAGAATAAATCGGGGAAGGTAGTGCATCCGTGGATAACAAGGGAAATCAGGGATAGTATCAAAGCAAAGGATGATGCGTACAAAGTAGCCAGAAAAAGCAGCATACCAGAGGACTGGGAGAAATTCAGAGACCAGCAGAGGAGGACAAAGGGCTTAATTAGGAAAGGAAAAATAGATTATGAAAGAAAACTGGCAGGGAACATAAAAACTGACTTCAAAAGTTTTTATAGATATGTGAAGAGAAAGAGGTTAGTTAAAACAAATGTAGGTCCCTTGCAGTCAGAAACAGGTGAGTTGATCATGGGGAACAAGGATATGGCGGACCAATTGAATAACTACTTTGGTTCCGTCTTCACTAAGGAAGACATAAATAATCTGCCGGAAATAGCAGGGGACTGTGGGTCAAAGGAGGAATTGAGTGAAATCCAGGTCAGTCGGGAAGTGGTGTTGGGTAAATTGAATAGATTAAAGGCCGATAAATCCCCAGGGCCAGATAGGCTGCATCCCAGAGTACTTAAGGAAGTAGCTCAGGAAATAGTGGATGCATTAGTGATAATCTTTCAAAACTCTTTAGATTCTGGAGTAGTTCCTGAGGATTGGCGGGTAGCAAATGTAACCCCTCTTTTTAAGAAGGGAGGGAGAGAGAAAACGGGGAATTACAGACCAGTTAGTCTAACATCGGTAGTGGGGAAAACTGCTAGAGTCAGTTATTAAAGATGGGATAGCAGCACATTTGGAAAGTGGTGAAATCATTGGACAAAGTCAGCATGGATTTACAAAAGGTAAATCATGTCTGACGAATCTTGTGGAATTTTTCGAGGATGTAACTAGTAGCGTGGATAAGGGAGAACCAGTGGATGTGGTATATCTGGACTTCCAGAAGGCTTTCGACAAGGTTTCGACATTTCCCACATAAGAGATTAGTATACAAACTTAAAGCATACGGTATTAGGGGGTCAGTATTGATGTGGATAGAGAACTGGCTGGCAAACAGGAAGCAAAGCGTAGGAGTAAACGGGTCCTTTTCACAATGGCAGGCAGTAACTAGTGGGGTACCGCAGGGCTCAGTGCTGGGACCCCAGCTGTTTACAATATATATTAATGATCTGGATGAGGGAATTGAAGGCAATATCTCCAAGTTTGCGGATGACACTAAGCTGGGGGGCAGTGTTCGCTGTGAGGAAGATGCTAGGAGACTGCAAGGTGACTTGGATAGGCTGGGTGAGTGGGCAAATGTTTGGCAGATGCAGTATAATGTGGATAAATGTGAGGTTATCCACTTTGGTGGCAAAAACAGGAAAGCAGACTATTATTTAAATGGTGGCCGATTAGGAAAAGGGGATATGCAGCGAGACCTGGGTGTCATGGTACACCAGTCATTGAAAGTAGGCATGCAGGTGCAGCAGGCAGTGAAAAAAGCGAATGGTATGTTAGCATTCATAGCAAAAGGATTTGAGTACAGGAGCAGGGAGGTTCTACTTCAGTTGTACAGGGTCTTGGTGAGACCACACCTGGAGTATTGCGTACAGTTTTGGTCTCCAAATCTGAGGAAGGACATTATTGCCATAGAGGGAGTGCAGAGAAGGTTCACCAGACTGATTCCTGGGATGTCAGGACTGTCTTATGAAGAAAGACTGGATAGACTCGGTTTATACTCTCTGGAATTTAGGAGATTGAGAGGGGATCTTATAGAAACTTACAAAATTCTTAAGGGGTTGGACAGGCTAGATGCAGGAAGATTGTTCCCGATGTTGGGGAAGTCCAGGACAAGGGGTCACAGCTTAAGGATAAGGGGGAAATCCTTTAAGACCGAGATGAGAAAGACTTTTTTCACACAGAGAGTGGTGAATCTCTGGAACTCTCTGCCACAGAGGGTAGTTGAGGCCAGTTCATTGGTTATATTTAAGAGTGAGTTGGATGTGGCCCTTGTGGCTAAGGGGATCAGAGGGTATGGAGAGAAGGCAGGTACGGGATACTGAGTTGGATGATCAGCCATGATCATATTGAATGGCGGTGCAGGCTCGAAGGGCTGAATGGCCTACTCCTGCACCTAATTTCTATGTTTCTATGTTTCTATGTTTCTGATTCAGCACAGATTCTACATGAAGCACACATCATCTTCACATCTTCTGTAGAGAAAGGTAAGTTTTTGGAACGAACATAGTGTAACGAACGAGTGACTCCAGGATGACATAGCCCATTGTGAAGATCAGTGAGTGCAGAAGAATGAACTGAGGCACAAAATGCTCGGGTTAATGTATCCGGAGCAACATTATCCTTTACAGGGCGGTACTCAATTGAATAACTATATGCAGATAATTCAACCCTCCATTCATGAATTTTACTGTTCTTAATCTTTGTTCGTTTTCGATTATCCAACATAAAAGCTATTGAACGCTGATCTGATATCAAAGTGAAGTGCTGGCGAGCAAGGAAATGACTCCATTTTCTCACTGCTTCAATAATTGCTGTAGCTTCCTTTTCGACCGGTGGGTAGTGCAATTCACTACCTTGGAGAGTACGAGACATGAAAGCCACCGGTCGTCCTCCTTGATTTAATGTTGCTGATACTGCTAAATCAGAGGCATCACATTCAACAACAAAGGGGAGATCCTCGTCAATGGCGTGTAATGTCGCAGATTCCAATTGTTTCTTTAAAGAAGTAAAAGCACCAATTGCTATAGTCAAGGGGGAAAGATTTTGCTCTAATCAAAGGCTGAATTTTGTCAGAAAAATTTGGTATCCATTTTGCATAATATGCAAACATCCCAAGGACCCTTCGTAGAGAGTTTAATGTAACTGGAACAGGTATCTCTTGGAGTGGGCGGAGTCTTTCTGGATCAGGCTTGATTATACAATTTCCAACTCAATAACCAAGAATATTAATTGTTGACACTGATGTTATTGACTTAGCCTCATTTAATGTTAGATTTTTTAGAATGTACAACATCTAAAAAACCATTGTACATTTTCATCATGTTCAGCTTGGTCTTTTCCTGCAATAGTTATATTATCAAGATAAGGGAAAGTATCTTTAAGGTTTTCCTGTTCAACAAGTTTGTCCATCTCTCTCTGAAAAACAGCCACGCCATTAGTTACACCAAAAGGAACTCTGCAGTAGTGATATAATTTCCCATTTGCTTCAAACGCAGTGTATTTCTTCTCTGATTCCTTCAAAGTAATTTGGTAGTAAGCATTTTTTAAGTCAAAAGTAGAGAATATCTTATACTTAGCTAATGTATTGATAATCTCTTCTATTCGAGGTAGTGGATATGCATCAAGGTCCATGAACTGGTTTATAGTTTGAGAGTAATCAATGCAGAGTCTTTTCCTATGTCTCTCCAAGGGGTCCTTAACCACGACAACTCGTGCCCTCCAAGGGGAAGAGCTGGGTTCTATGATACCTTCTCGTAAAAGATTAGTTACTTCTGTGTTGATAAAGTTCCTATCATCTTTACTAAAGTGTCTTGATTTTGTAGCAATTGGCTCGCACTTGGAGGATAAATGAGTGAATAATGAAGGACATTCAA
Source organism: Okamejei kenojei (assembly GCA_035221665.1). Taxonomy (NCBI): domain Eukaryota; kingdom Metazoa; phylum Chordata; class Chondrichthyes; order Rajiformes; family Rajidae; genus Okamejei; species Okamejei kenojei. Next base: position 2,282,339 of record CM069153.1, read on the forward strand.
CAGATGCAGCAGAAACACCACACAATACTGGTGGCTTTGACAATACAAGGTCAGGCATAGATCCTTCATACATTATTTGACGTGATCTGTGCAGTTTCTGGAAATCCTGACCTAGAATTATATCGCTACACAAATTTTTCAAAATACCTAGACATACAGATTTACAGCTAGTTCTGTTCAGAATAAAGTCTACAATACAAGATCCTATAATTTGAGTGTTGAGAGTTGTCAGAGCCATCGAGATTTCCTTATTTGAAGGAATTATGGTTAGATTTAGACGAGACACAACTTGTTCACTTATAAAACTTTCTGAACTGCCAGAATCAAGTAATACATTAAGTGTGTGGCCATTGATGGATACCGTTGTAGCTGCATGAGACAAGCTCTGAGGAAATGCAGCTGTAATTGTACATAAAGAAGGAGTATACATGGCAGCAGTCACAATTTTTGTAGTTGCTTTGGACTTGCATACTCTAGAATATGTCCCTTCTTGCCACAACTATTACAAGTTGCCTCTCGAGCAGGGCATATCTCTCTCTTATGAATATTACCCCGCAAAAGTAACAGTTCCTTTTTGAATAATTATATGCAGCAGCAAGGGCACCCTTTATCCGTAGAGATTGTTTCAGTTTTCTCCATATTTGTACTTGGGTGAGATTCGTTAGTAGTAGTTGCAGCAGAATACACATTAGATGAGCCATAAGCATCTGAATGTTTCTGAGCCAAGTCCAAAGAGTAAGTTGATTGTAAGCTGACTGTAAATCCAAGGTTTTGTGTTCTAATAGTCTATGTCGTAGTAAAGGCGATGCCAAACCATTGATAAAAGAGTCTCGAATAACTTCCTGTCGATATTGATCAGCCGTAACTGCTTTGAAGGCACAGTCTTTACTAAGTCTTTGAAGTTCTTGTAAAAATTCATCAAGTGACTCACCAGGTTTTTGTTTCCGAGTAGCAAGGAGGTGTGGAGCGAATATCACGTTGGGTGTCTTAACGAAGAGTCTGCTTAGCACATCAATAGCAGAATCATAAGTTGTACGTTCCTCTATGTACTCGTATACATCAGAAGAGACGAAGCTTATTAATGTCTTAAGCCTGTCTGGTGCATCGTTGCCACACTCCTCAAAGAAGTTATTTAGTATACGAAGCCAGTGCTTCCAATTCTTTGCAGCAGCAGGTGAGTTGGGATCCAGATCCAAGCGTTGGGGTTTCAATAGTTTCTCCATCCCAAGTCGGACTGTTTGACTTGTAAGATAAGTTGCTTAAATTGTTGTGAGGTAAATGAAACTTTCACTACTTGTAATTTACTTAACTTTATTTAAGCTTTAAGCAACTTATTTTTTTAATACATTACTCTGTCCTGCGCTTGCGCACACTCTAGAAGAACCCCACACATGCGCACATGCGCCCACTTCACCTGTCCTGAATGTCGAAGAACTTTCAAAGCCAGGATTGGACTCATAAGCCGCCTGAGAATCCATAAAAACAACAGAACGCAGACCATCATCTTCGAACTCGAAGGATCGCCACAACGACGACAATGAAGACCGCTACCATCCTGATCGCAAAGAGAAACATGTGGCAAGCCTTAATGACTACATCCTCCATCGTGACGTGCTTAGAGGGAATGCTCCTGGCAAACTTCACTCCAACCTGATTCCTGGGATGGCACGACTTCCATATGAAGAAAGACTGGATAGACTCGGCTTGTACTCGCTGGAATTTAGGAGATTGAGGGGTGATCTCATAGAGACTTACAAAATTCTTAAGGGGTTGGACAGGCTAGATGCAGGAAGATTGTTCCCGATGTTGGGGAAGTCCAGGACAAGGGGTCACAGTTTAAGGATAAGGGGGAAGTCTTTTAGGACCGAGATGAGAAAATCGTTTTTCACACAGAGAGTGGTGAATCTGTGGAATTCTCTGCCACAGAAGGTAGTTGAGGCCAGTTCGTTGGCCATATTTAAGAGGGAGTTGGATGTGGTCCTTGTGTCTGAAGGGATCAGGGGGTATGGAGAGAAGGCAGGTACAGGATACTGAGTTGGATGATCAGCCATGATCATATTGAATGGCGGTGCAGGCTCGAAGGGCCGAATGGCCTGCTCCTGCACCTAATTTCTATGTTTCTATGTTTAACCTCACAGACTGCTTTAATCTACTGATATTCAACTTCAACCATTATCTTTGAACTCGAAGGATCGCCACAACATAAGGATTGACGACATAACAAGAGGATTTCAGTACAGGAGTAAAGAGGTTCTTCTGCAGTTGTATAGGGCTCTGGTGAGACCATATCTGGACTATTGTGTACAGTTTTGGTCTCCTAATTTGAGGAAGGACATCCTTATGATTGGGGCAGTGCAGCGTAGATTCACGAGATTGATCCCTGGGATGGCGGGACTGTCATACGAGGAAAGATTGAAAAGACTAGGCTTGTATTCACTGGAGTTTAGAAGGATGAGGGGATATTATTATTAGAAACCTTATTTCACAGAACAGACAGTCTTAGGTCATTTAAGACTGGAGTTCCCTGAGAAAAAACTTTTTTACCCACAGGTGGAGGCCAAGTCACTGGATGGATTTAAGAGAAAGTTGGATAGAGCTCTAGGGGCTAGTGGAGTCAAGGGATATGGGGAGAAGGCAGGCACGGGTTATTGATTGGGACGATCAGCCGCATGAGCATGAATGGGGGTGCTGGCTCGACTATCCAACGTTTATGAGAAACAGTTAGACAATGGATACATGGGGCCACAATAGGACATGGTTTTGTCTGAGGGATAATGGACCTTTCAAATTTATGAGCGCGGGCTGCTTTCCCGAGCGTGGGACTAGTGCAATAACTAATAATAATGCGACAATTTTATTTCTATAAGGTCTAAAAAGTGCTGGACCAACCACTGACCCTAGAGGAGCTGATTTCTGGCTCCATCCGCTCCTTTGACTCGAATAAAACTCCCGGAAGCGATGGCTTACCGGCCGAGTTGTATTTGGCTCTGTGGGACTGGATGGCTAACCGCCCGGACCTGCTAGCTGAAGTGTACAACGACATGCTTCTGCTGGTAGCATGTCAGACTCCATGAGGAAGGGCATCATCACCCTAATCTACAAGCAGAAGGGGGAGATGAAGGACATAAAGAATTGGAGACCCATAACACTCTTCATTGAATGTAGACTACAAGATCCTGTCTAAGGCCATCGCCAACCGGGTCAAGTCTGCTCTGGGACAGGTGATCCACCGGACCAAACCTGTGCTGTACCTGGCAGGAAAATCTCAGACAGATCCTTCCGAGCGCTGCTGAGAGATACCATCGCCTACGTGCAGGACAGACGGGTGGATGCCTGCCTAGTCAGCTTGGACCAGGAGAAGGTCTTTCGACAGGATTTCGCACACGTACATGAGGGACGTGCTCTCCAAAATGGGTTTTGGGGAGGGAATCAGGAATTGGATCAAACTGCTCTACACCAACATCCGTAGTGCAGTCCAAATCAATGGGTGGGAATCAGACAGTTTCCCTGTAAGGTCTGGAGTTAGGCAGGGTTGCCCTCTCTCTCCTGTCTTGTTTGTCTGCTGTATTGAACCTTTTGCTGAATCCATCAGGAAGGATGCTGGCATAAGAGGAGTGACATTGCCAGGCAGTGGGGGCATTCAAGTAAAGACCTCCCTGTACATGGACGATGTCGCTGTCTTCTGCTCGGATCCAGGGTCGGTTCGCAGACTGATTAGTATCTGCGACCAGTTTGAGTCGGCCACGGGAGCCAGGGTGAACCGCAGGAAGAGCGAGGCCATGCTCTTTGGCAACTGGCCTGACAGATCTTCCGTCCCCTTCACCATCAAGCCTGACTTCTTGAAGGTGCTGGGGATCTGGTTCGGGGGGGCTGAGGCATGTAACAAAAATTGGCTGGAGCGGATAGCCAGGGTGGGGAGGAAGCTGGAGCTGTGGAGGCAACGCTCCCTCTCCATAACGGGAAAGAATTTGGTCATCAGGTGTGAGGTACTCTCGGGGCTGCTGTACTTGGCACAAGTGTGGCCTGTCCCTCCCTCATACACCTCAGGGATCACCCGGGCCATCTTCCAGGTTCATCTGGGGGTCGAGGATGGACCGGGTGCGACAGGCCACAATGTACAAGTCGGCAGACAACGGGGGTAAAAGCGTGCCCAACGTCGCCCTCATTCTGATGGCCACCTTCGTGTGTGGCTGCATCAGGAGGAGTGTAGAGCCAAGGCACGTGAGCACCAAGTGTCACTACCTGCTGAGGTTCTACCTGTCCCTGGTGTTGAGAAGGAATGGGCCTGGTGCAGGTGCCATGCAATGTGCCAGTCAGCTGGACATTGCCGCCCCATCTGTCGTCTGTGGAAAGGTTCTTCCGGACCAACACCTTTGACCACATGTCCATCGGGCAGTGGTCAGCACAGAATGTCCTGCAGGCACTGCAGGGAAAGGACTCTATGGACCCGGTGGCGTGGTTCCCTGGGCAGACTGCCCAGCTTGTCTGGCAAAATGCCTCATCGCCAGAACTCACCAACAAGCACCAAGACCTGGCTTGGCTGGCGGTGAGGGGAGCCCTCCCAGTCAGATACCTTCCTGCACCGTCGGAACCTCACTGCCAGCTCACGCTGCCCTCGGGACGGCTGCTATGGAGAGGAGACGGTTGCCCACCTCTTCACAGAGTGTGGGTTTGCTAAAAGAGTCTGGAGAAAAATGCAAGGGTCCCTGGTACGCTTTATCCCGAACAGCTCCGTCACAGAGGACTCGGTGATTTACGGACTGTTCCCAGGGACACATTCAGAGGCTGACATCGAGTGCTGCTGGAGGGTCATCAACTCGGTAAAAGACGCCCTTTGGTCTGCCCGAGCATTGTTCACCACCCAGCAGAGCGAGATGTCCGTCAGGGAATGTTGCCGACTGGCCCGCTGCAGACTGCAGGAGTACGTGCTGAGGGACGCACTGAAGCTCGGTGCAGCCAACGCCAAGGCTCGGTGGGGGAGGGCCACAGTCTAAGGTCCTTCCGCTGCTGGGCATGGGGGGTACGGTATGGTGGAGACGCCCCTCAATATAAGGGAAGGTATCCCACGCCAGTGGGCCACATGAGTGGCACGAGTGGGGGACTGATTTGTGGAAATTTGGGAAAAAGAAATGTCTAAACTGTATTCATCAATTTGTACAGTCCCCGAAAATGTCGGATGGATTTTCCGCAAGGTTAATGTATTGTATATATTTATCATTTGAATAAAGTATATTTTGAAATTAAAAAAAAAAAAAATCCTGGCGTGGTACGGCCACAGTTCTGCGGCTGACGAGAAGGCTCTGCAGAGAGTCGTCCACACAGCCCAGAAGATCACCAACACACACCTGCCTGCCCTGGAAGAGATCTATGGCTCTCGTTGCCGGCGAAAGGCATCACGCATCCTAAAGGACTCATCTCATCCCGCACATCACTTGTTTGCCCTTCTGCCCTCAAGAAAGCGTTACAGGTCCATCAAACCACAGACCACAAGATTAACGAACAGAATCTACCCCAAGGCCATCACCACTCTGAACTCTGCACCGAATACACAGCCCCCTTAGCCAATATTTTGTACTGTCACAACACTATACTGTGAAATATTCCACATTCGGACATGACGTGATGTTTTTCTTGCCCTTTTTGCTGTTTTCATTGCAGCGTAGGTCTACAAGGTTAATTCCCGGGATGGCGGGACTGTCATATGCTGAGAGAATGGAGCGGCTGGGCTTGTACACTCTGGAGTTTAGAAGGATGAGAGGAGATCTCATTGAAACATATAAGATTGTTAAGGGCTAGAGGCAGGAAACATGTTCCCGATGTTGGGGGAGTCCAGAACCAGGGGCCACAGTTTAAGAAAAAGGGGTAAGCCATTTAGAATGGAGACGAGGAAACACTTTTTCTCACAGAGAGTGGCGAGTCTGTGGAATTCTCTGCCTCAGAGGGCGGTGGATGCCGGTTCTCTGGATGCTTTCAAGAGAGAGCGAGATAGGGCCCTTAAAGATAGCGGAGTCAGGGGATATGGGGAGAAGGCAGGAACGGGGTACTGATTGGGGATGATCAGCCATGATCACATTGAATGGCGGTGCTGGCTCTATTGTCTGTTGTTATTTATTCATCTGATACGTTACTAACTCCACTCGGGCAGTGCACCTGAAATTTCTTTGTATGAATTTACAATAACAATAAAGTATATTATTATTATTGTTATTATTATTAATATTTGTGCCAAGGAACTGAAGCTGTGGACCACCTCTACCTTGGTACGTAACCTTGATGCTGACAGGGGCATGTACATCAACCGGGCACAGAACGTTAATGCCCAGCTCACCATCTGACCCTCAGACAGACACAAAAAGCTGGAGTAACTCAGCGGGACGGGCAGCATCTCTGGAGAGAACGAATGGGTGACGTTTCGGGTCGAGACCATTCTTCAGTCTGATGAGCCGAAACGTCACCCATTCCTTCTCAGCAGAGAAAAGCACCTTCTGCAATTCCTTCCAACACTCACCTTCTTGCTCACTGCGTTGGTTGCAACTGACAGGTCATTATTTCATTGAACATGCATCCATATATGTATGATTTACCTGGAGAGCATAGAAAACAATTATTTTAATGCTGTATCCCGCTGGAAGGCGACTCCAGACTGTCAAAGCTGCCAGAGCCAGACATAAAAACAGTTTTTATCCACGAGTAGTTGCTCTGCTCAACAGCCAAAAATCTGTAGCCTCCCTTTGATCTGGTATTTTGTTGGTTCACATGCTTGATCAATGGTGTTTTATCATTAATGTCTTATTATTGTTAATGTTTAGTGTTTTCTGAGTCATTCGTAACTGTCACTGTATGTCATGTTGTTACTTGTGGGCGGAGCACCAAGGCAAATTCCTTGTATGTGAATACTTAGCCAATAAACGTACTTACTTATCTGGGCCAAACGTGGGCATGTGGGACTGGTGTAAATGGGGCACCTTGGTTGGCATGGGCATGTTGGGCCGAATGGCCTGTTTCTCTGCTCTATGACTCGATCGATGTGTAAAAAGGAACTGCAGGTGCTGGTTTACACCGAAGAGAGGCACAAAAAAAGCGGGACAGGCACGGCAGCATCCCTGGAAAGCAGAGAAGGAATGGGGTGACGTTTCGGTGTCTCGACCTGAAACGTCACCCATTCCTTCTTTTTAAGCGCATGAATTTGCTGCCTGTCCTCCCCTCTGATCTAACTTACCGTCAGCTCCTCGCCACTCCGCTCCGCCCAGCCCCGACCACCTGCTTCAGGCCTCAGGCTGCGGGCCGCCTCTAGGCCACGTCACCATGGCAACCACACGGCGCGCACTCCCACCTTCCTGCTCCTTCGGTTGTCCGGTCCCGTCCCGGAGGTTGATCCACCGCCCCCACACCCCATGTGGCCACGGGGATGGTCATTGTGTGATACAGCATGGAAACAGGCCCTTCGGCCCAACTTGCCCACTGCCCCCCTCCTGCCTGCACTTGGTCCATATCCCTCCAAACTTGTCCTATCCCTGTACCTGTTTAACTGTCTCTTAAACTTTGGGATAGTCCCTGCCTCAACTACATCCTCTGACAGCTTGTTCCATACACCCACCACCCTCTGTGCAAAAAAGTTACCCCTCAAATTCCTATCAAATCTTTTCCCCTTCACCTTGAACCTACTGTATGTCCTCTGGTCCTCGATTCCCCTACTCTGGGTAAAAGGCTCTGTGCATCTACCCGACTAGTCCTCTCATGATTTTATACACCTCTTTAAGATCACCCCCTCATCCTCCTGCGCTCCATGGAATAGAGACCCAGCCTGCTCAACCTCTCCCTATAGCTCACACCCTCTATAGCAATGTTACAAAATTTTGACATTTAAAAAATCAAGTCTGCAATTTATTCCATCAGATAAAGCATAAAAAGAATTTTAATTTGACACCTAATTCATTTTCTTATCTTCAGTATTAAAAAGTTATGGCCATTTTCATACTCGGAAATTAGCATCTTGTTCCCTATTGCTTTTCCATTGACTTGACACAAAAGCTGTGATCGAGGACAGTCAAAAGCCCATAACTTTCTTAAAAATTAAGAGAACTGAATGAAATTTTCAGTTTTACTTCGGAGTCATATGAGTAATTCCGTGAAGAAGCCCCACCAGTCCACATGCACGTCATATTGTGGTTCGCATGGCGAAGCACCGGACTGGCAGGGCATCACTCCTGCCGGCAGTACGTTTAAACCTAGAAGGTAAGTTTTGTATTACTTACCAGGGTTTGCTGTTCGAGCAGGAACCTCTCTTCACACAGGTTTCCTGCTAGATTTATGGGGAAGGCTGGCGAGTGAACCGGCTGTGGGGAGACCCTGGTTCCGACTGCGGGAGCGGATAGTCGGTAGATGTCGGGTTTGCAATTCCAGCCTGCTGTGGTGCCCGTGGAGGGGCGAATCAAGCAGGAACGTGATGTCACCACCAGAGTCGCTGACAGTGCGGTCAGCGGCTCACAGGCACGGTGGTCCCCAGGCACGGGGTGAAATCACCGATAAATCGATCGGCCTTAGTGGACTCCGGCTGCAAGGGTTCCCCTCTGGTAATAAGTGTGTATTTGCATGGAAGCTGTTGTCATTTTAACCCTTCACAGGTGAAGCTCCACACTCAAAAATTAATGTCCCCGCTTGGAGAAGGACACCATGCAGGGTCAGTACGCCTCAGGCACCGGATCTGTAACAGCGCGGGCCTATGGGACAGGCCGCGCCAGCAGCGCCTGGGGCAGGGCTGCTTAATATGTGACAATGCCGGCCTGTACGAAAGGCTGCACCAGCAGCGCCTGGGGCAGGGCTGCTTAATGTCTCCCTGTTGGAGGAGGAGACCATGACAGGTCAGTGTACTGCTGATACCGAATCTGTCACAGCGCCGGCCTACGGGAGAGCCCACGCCAGCAGCACCTGGGGCAGGGCTGCTTAATGTCTCCCTCTTGGAGGAGGAGAGCATGCCGGGTCAGTGTAATTCCGACGCCGAGGCTGAGGGTATAGCTGTGGAGCATACCCCAAGGGATGAAGGGCACGTGTCAGAGGTACCATTCCTGACAACAAAGTTGCCATCCCAACAGAATGTTCCATCCCGGTACAGGTCCCATTGGGGGCCGTATCAGCGCAGGTATCCTGGGGCCTGCGGCAGCGCCTGTTTAGGGCTGCCTACGAATCGCCCTCTCTGAGGAGGGGAGTGCGAGAGATCAGATGTAACTGACTCCAGACTCTAAAGATGTCGGTGGAACATACTGGAGCACACGCGTGCCGGCAGTGAACAGCGCTAACAGGGGGATATGAGAGCCAGCCGCCGAATCTTCTATTCAGGTAAGGCCTATTCAACAGGGAACACCCGATGGACGAAGCAAAAGCTGTCGGATCAATCAAGGCCAACGATGGGCAAAGGTTCATCGTTTCAGAACGCACCCCAGGCGTTCATCAGCAGTAAGCGGTTCACTGAAGCTGGTGGCAACACGATAGCTGGGCAGACGTTCTACGCTCCCCTACCAGTCCTACGCAATAAGGTGGATTCTGGCACTTCCGAAACATTAGTAAGTGGACCACTCACAAGTTGGTAATATTTACACTTGTTTGTACAACACACAAATGATAAAAGCATCTGCTTAGAGGCACTTAACCATGTAAAACTGCACAATACTAGCATTCCAAGCAAGTTTGGAATTAGGGCCAGAATTGTCGTTTAGGCAGGCTCCGTATAATAGCCAGAGTTGCCTTTGGACAACATTTATGAGGGATGCTCAGTATTATGGCCAGGATTGTCTTTTAAGACAGGCTCGGAAATCGGGCCAGAGTTATCGTGCGAGGCACCCATGGAATGATGGCAGGAGTGACCTGTTCATTATGGGAAATGGAGAATGTCGGTTAACTCGCATATGAACTTTCCGAATAGGAAACTTCTTTCCTGACTAACAACGGATTCATAAGGGTCTCAAAGATCCATTCTATGCAGTTCCCATTACAGAGATCATCGGAGGCATTGGAAATTATCAAAAGGCAATGATAACTGTACTAATAACAGTAAAACATTGCAATGTGGGATAAACTATTTACCCAGGTTATTTAACTAATTAATAAAATCGGTGTTTGGACTTAGAATTTAAAAACACTTGTTATGTCTTGTCTGGATGATATTCTAACGCTGTATTTTGTTAAAACCATCTGTGTCAGCCTCAAACTATATCTGAGAAATTGGGCTCATCCATCCAGTTAACTTTAAGTTGTTACCAAATAGACTTGTTGGTCATTGGGATTTACCTTTAACTATTAATAGCCTATGACTCTGCCCTGTGGCAGGAGATTGGAGTTAATAGAAACCTGTTATAAAGCTGACTTCTATTCATCAAGAGTAATTGGCAATATAGTAGCTGTGATTCAGCTGTGCAAGTCGGGGAACTGACATCGTGCAAAGTAGCGACCTCTCAAATGACATGTAGATCATTGTAAACAAGCTTATGCTATTACCAGCTGAAGCAACCTAAGTCACAATGAAGAACAAACAGTATTCAGCATTGCTCCAGTAGTTTGGTCAGTCGAATTTCAGTTATTTACAAACTGATGCTAAGAGCTCTAAGGTGGGAAATTGCAAATATCATCTCTAGTTGGAGGTGGAGGAGATTTGCATGTTGCCAATTCTTCAGTTGTTGGTATCAACTAACTATATACACTAGATGCACCCCATGGGTAAAGGGCTATTGAGCGAATATACATAATCTACATGCTCAGCTTCAAGTTGCTACACTACGGTGGTGGCATATGTTAGTCACATGGCATCAAGTAAAAGTATCCTGTAATAATTTAACTAACCTCCTCTGCCACTGGTGTATCATCAAGTTCAGATCGATGACAGCACAGAATAGGTATTGGATCACAAGGTATTATGAAAGTATGGTTCAATGGAACACCGAATATCGACATGTTGGTTTCATGCTTATTCACTGATTGCAAACATATGTGGCACAACAGTGGGGAGAGATACATTCTCGCTACAAGAAGGAGGAATGTTCTTTTATGTCTTCCTCCATTTTGCCTCATCAGTCGGGTCTTGAAATAAAGTCAGCAAGATCTCGCTTTAGTTTTCGTACTGTCTGACTGGTTATGCAGCCATGCTTCCTGCTTCCGTCAGGCATAATAATACAACGGTATATGGTTATTCTAAAAAACGAAAACTTTGCTGGTTCAAACTGCGGTTCAGCAAACCAGCCTCTGCATAATAAAACAATTATTGACTTACACATTCTGAATGGACTGCCATACGACTCAGGTTGTCACATCAATCCATGGATGTGCTTACTGCACAGTGCAGGGATAGCACCCAAAAAGCAGTACATTTCCTATTGACGAGATCGGAAGCGGTTTGTTTAATGTTAATGTTACATTTAATATGGTACAGATTACTGACGTCTTCCAGTTCATTCTTAAATGGTCTTTGACAATAATTCAGTTATAGGGCCACTAACTGTGCCCAACGTGCCTTCCCATCATATTAGCTGCAGCAAACGGGACCCACTCTGTCGAGTTTGTAAAAGATATCTTTAACACAAGTTCTCCCACTACAAGTATAGGCAGTATTGGATATTGACAGTGTGTTAACAATACTTCACCAGGGGGTTCCAGCTACATCCTTAGTCATGACACTAGTATCAGCACAACGAGGGCAAACATTGCAAACGCTGCGGCTAGATAGGATGGAAATGGCTGCAGATGCCGTTACGTTTTACATTTCTGATCTACACAAGCAGAGCAGACCAGGGGTGGCAGGATTTAAGATCATATTTCGGCATACCCCATGGGCTCATGTCTGTGTGTGAGGGCAGGCTTGCTATATTATATCAAGGCCACCAGAACCCTAAGAGGTGTGGAATCAGCATTGTTTATTAGTGACAAACAACCACACAAGGAAAGGTCGGTTCAGAGTATTTCAAGGTGGCTGAAGCAGGATCTGGACTATGCAGGTATTAACACTGACAATTTTACGTCTCATTCCACCAGGGCAGCATTAACATCAGCGGCCAGGGCAATGGACGTTCCCATCGACCATATCCTCGCGACCGCAGGATGGTCAACTGAATTGATTTTCAATTTTATTTTACCATAGGCCGATTGCTGACCCGGGCTATTTGCCCATTCTGTTTTGCGTCCACTTTAGCCTCCCCTGAGATAGAGGGGTTGCTATTGATTTTCTTTATTAACGTAAACCATTGAATCAATGTCATGGTTAATGCATTGTTGATTATTCACTCATCCTGAGTTAATCGATGCAGTGAGACGCCGGGATTTGAATCTGTGGCATGAAATCACAGAGCTTTGAACTCACGTGACTCCGAAGTAAAATAGTAAGATTAAAGGAGAACTTACCAGTTTGAAGTTTGATCTTTATTTTATGAGGAGTTACGTTGATGACTACGTGCCCTCCTCGCCCAACCCTCTCTCACAAAGGTCATCTGGTAGTTCTCAAGTTGCTGTTACCTGTGATTTCATACCACTGCTTTGAAGATTGACGCGCATGCGGACTGGCTGGGCTTCTTCACGTAATCACCAATGTAACTCCTCATAAAATCAGGATCAAACTTCAAACTGGTAAGTTCTCGTTTAATCTTACTAATATTAGAGATGGAAGCATTCTGAAACAAATATGAAACATCTTACTTGGATGACCTGAAATTAAACATATAATTAGTTGAAACTAAAACTAATTGTAGCTAGTTACACTGACCAACATTAACAGAAACGTTATTATTTGCAGTTTTAGAATTTTTATTTTTACGAGGATGTTTCCGTAACCGGCTCCCGTCCCCGCACTAGTGTCTTTGCTCCGATGTGATGGGATCTTTGGTGCGGAGACGGAACCCGGTTACGGAAATGGGGCCGAAATTTACCCGTGAATCTGCCCATGACCGTACCATGTCTTTTTCGTCGAGTGGTCTATCTTGCTCCCTATAGGGTCTTTGGCTGCAAGAACCCTTCTAAATGCTGAACCACTTTCACAAGCAGAACTCCAATGTCCACCTGTGGGAGTCATGTTACATTGCTGAAGCTGCAGGTTTGGGGACTGGAATGTTAACTATTCCAAAGCCTCGCACTGAGAACTCACCAACAAATAAATGAGTTTCAGAAAGTGCGAAAGTCAGAAAGACATTGTAATTGAGGTCAGATTTACTCCGACCACAGAATACCAAGCGTTTTACAAATGGCAAATGGGCTTGTATTCGAGTCCCTGGAGAGGGATTCACATCCACACAGGCTCTTGCCTCAGGTGACAGATCCGTCTCCAAAGCTGTCTCACCCCTGAGTCCCATTAGATTCAAAGCAGCAACTAAAAGAGTAAAAATCCAGTCTCGCAAAAATCAGCAGAACCTTCCGCAACTAAATCAGGGTGTGTGAATCACCCTCACCCTCATCACTAGACACACAGCTTGCAAACAGGCCCTTCTCATCTTTTTAAGAAGGAACTGCAGGTGCTGGAAAATCGAAGGTGGACAAAAGTGCCGGAGAAACTCAGCGGGTGAGGCAGCTACTATGGAGCGAGGGAAATAGGCAACGTTTCGGGGACGAAACCCTTCTTCAGACTGATGTAGGGTGTGGCGGGAGGGGAGCAGAAAGGAGAAAGGAAGAGGAGGAGCCCGAGGGCTGAGGAAGAGCTGAGAGGGGGAGGAGACAGCAAGGGCTACCGGAAATTGGAGAAGTCAATGTTTATGCCGCTAGGGTGCAGACTGCTCATCTGTACCTACCTGGTTTTGTTACTGAAGGTGGACGCAAAATGCTGGGGTTACTCAGCGGGACAGGCAGCATCTCTGGAGGGAAAGAATAAGTGACGTTTCGGTTTGAGGTTCTGTAACTGATTGACTCTGGGAGATTTTGGCGGCTCTGGAAATGATGGAATCCTTCTGAAACATCATGGGTGGCTCTTTGTTTCTATCCTGGGAAAGTATTCTTAGCAGGAATCCCCCGCATAAATAAATACTGTGGCTACATGAGCAGGTCAGAGGATGGGTATATGTATCAAGTGACTCACCTTCTCACTCCACAAGGTCTTTTCACCATCTTCAATGGACAAAAAGTAGTAAACACTGCCCAGTCAATCATCGGCTCTGACCTCCCTTCCATCGAGGGGACTTATCGCAGTCACTGCCTCAAAAAGGCTGGCAGCATCATCCAGGACCCACACCATCCTGGCCACACACTCATCTCCCCGCTACCTTCAGGTAGAAGGTACAGGAGCCTGAAGACAGCAACGACCAGGTTCAGGAATAGTTACTTCCCCACAGCCATCAGGCTAATAAACTCAGCTCGGACAAAACTCTGACACATATGGACACACTGATCTGTTCTGTATTCATGCCTACTATGTTCTGTTGTGCTGAAGCAAAGCAAGAATTTCATTGTCCCATCTGGGACACATGACATTAAAACTCTCTTTGAACTCTCTTGAACTCTTGAACCTTGCAAATAGTGAGTCTGGGCCTGTACGATTCCTGTTACTGAAGGGAATCAGTGGTCACCATTAGGTGATCTTGGGAGGATCAGGTGTTCCACTCAGCACAAGGGCTGATAATTTACATGGTTAACATAGGGTCGGGAAATGGAACTGACTGGCTTTTTGCTCAAGGAGGCAATAGTGGGCGGTACGGTGGCGCAGCGGGTAGAGCTGCTGCCTCACAGCGCCAGAGACCCGGGTTCCATCCTCACCTCGGGTGCTGTCTGTGTGGAGTTTGCACGTTCTCCCCGTGACCGCGTGGGTTTCCTCCGGGTGCTCCGGTTTCCTCCCACATCCCAAAGACGTGCGGGTTTGTAGGTTAATTGACCCTCTATAAATTGTCCCCTAGTGGATGAGAAAGTGGGATAACGTGGAACTAGCGTGAGCGGGTGATCGATGGTCGGCACGGACTCAGTGGGTCAAAATAGACAATAGACAATAGGCGCAGGAGGAGGCCATTCGGCCCTTTGAGCCAGCACCGCCATTCAATGTGATCATGGCTGATCATCCCCAATCAGTACCCCGTTCCTGCCTTCTCCCCATATCCGCTGACTCCGCTATCTTTAAGAGCCCTATCTTAAAGAAATCCAGAGAAACGGCCTCCACCGCCCTCTGAGGCAGAGAATGCCACGGACTCACAACTCTTTGTGAAAAAGTATTTCCTAGACTCCGTTCTAAATGGCTTACCCCTTATTCTTAAAATGTGGCCCCTGGTTCTGAACTCCCCCAACATCGGGAACATTTTTACTACCTCTAGTGTGTCCAAACCCTTAATAATCTTATATGTTTCAATAAGGTCTCCTCTCATCCTAAACTCCAGAGTGTACAAGCCCAGCTGCTCCATTCTCTCAGCATATGACAATCACGCCATCCCGGGAATTAACCTCGTGAACCTACGCTGCACTCCCTCAATAGCAAGAATGTCCTTCCTCAAATTAGGGGACCAAAACTGCGCACAATACTCCAGGTGTGGTCTCACCAGGGCCCTGTACAACTGCAGCAGGACCCCTTTGCTCCTATACTCAACTCCTCTTGTTATGAAGGCCAACATGCCATTTGCTTTCTTTACTGCCTGCTGTAGCTGAATGCTTACTTTCACATACCTATTTCCATGCTGTATTTATTAGTTAATTTCAATGCAATTCAGCACAGATTGAATGGGTTAAATGGCCTCCTTCATTGTTGTGTGAGATAGGTAAAACATAGCAATGACTTCAGGTGGAACAGAGTTAAAGCCCTGTCCCACGGTACGAGTTCGTTCCAAGAGCTCTCCCGAGTTTAAAAAAAATCAAACTCGTGGTAAGCACGGAGAATGAACGTAGCGGGTACGTCGGAGCTCGGGGACGTCTCTTACCGGCTCGTAACGCTAACTGCAGGTACACGGGAAGACTCGCTAACGGCAAGTAAGCACGGGAAGACTCGTGAAGATTTTTCAACGTGTTAAAAAATGTCCACGAGAGCCCTGAGTACCGACCAGTGGCCATTACCATAAATCTCCGAGTTCAAATCAGGGCAAACTCGGGAGAACTCTTGGAATGAACTCGTACCGTGGGACAGGCTTTTGAGAATGGGTGTTATTTAGTACAACCTGCTAAAATAAACAGCGTGTTGCCAGGAACTGCACATGTTGTGGAACTGTAAAAATGCTGGTTTAAACAGAAGATAGACACAAAAAGCTGGAGTAACTCAGCGGGACAGGTAGCATCTCTGAAGAGAAGGAATGGGTGACGTTTCGGGTCGAGGCCCTTCTTCAGCCTAGTTAGGGATAAGGGAAACAAGAGATATCGATGATGATATAGAGAGATACAGAACAATGAATGAAAGATATGTGAAAAAAACTAACGGTGATAAAGGAAAATTAAATAAGTTTATTGGCCAAGTATTCACATACAAGGAATTTGCCTTGGTGCTCTGCCCACAAGTAACAACATGACATACAGTGGCAGTTACGAATGACTCCGAAAACACTAAAATTTTTAATTAATAATAATAAAACAGGCTATTGTTAGCTGTTTGTTGGGTGAGAACAAGAAACTGGTGAAACGTGGGTGGGGGAGGGATGGAGCGAGAGAGGAATGCCGGGGCTGCTTGAAGTTAGAGAAATCAATATTGTGCAGTTGTTTATTTTTGCTGTGAGATTTGGAACTGATGAACAAGCCAAGCCAAGCCAAGTGGGCAGATTTTTATTTCCTTCCACAAAGGAGAAGGGAATCTGTGGCATCTTATTCCAGTAATGTTGAAAGTTAGTGACACGCTGTTATCCTATTCCAGCATATCTACCGGTAGCTGTCGGCATTGGAACAATTTAGGGCCAGCACTTACATCCAAGGAGACTGGCAGTAATTGGAAACTAGCTTTAAAACCTGCAGCCACGTTTTTGTTTTAAAAAAGATACAGAGGCAAGAATGAATTTCCATTTAAACAGCGCCTTTCACATCAGCAATCCCTCACGGAACCTAATTTAAAATCTTTCTACAGAACGTGGGTGTAGCAGCAATTATTGCCCTCGAGGTAGAAATAAAGATTTGATAGGTCATTACCTTAGAGTCGTACAACGCGGAAACAGGCCCAACTTGACTATGCCAAATAAGGTACACCATTTACTCTCGTTCCGACTACCCGTACCTGGCCCAAGTCCCTCTAAACCTTTTCTATTCATTTATCTGTCCAGTTGTCTTTCAAATGTTCTCTAGTTTAGAGATACAGCGCGGAAACAGGCCCTTCGGCCCACCGCGTCTGCACTGACCGGCGATCCCCGCACACTAACACTATCCTACACACACGGGGGCAATTTACACTTACACCGAGCCAATTAACCTACAAACGTGTGCACGCCTTTGGCGTGTGGGAGGAAACCGAATATCTCGGAGAAAACCCACGCGGTCACGGGGAGAACGTACAAACTCTGTACGTAGTCGGGATCGAACCTGGGTCTCCGGCGCAACAAGCGACTCTACCGCTGCGCCACCGTGCCATACAGTACCTGCCGTCTTCTACTTGCGTGTGCCGTGCACAGCCTTAGGTTGGAGGACAACTTGTTCTGTTTGATCTTAATTGATTGATTGCATTCGTCGAAACAGGGAGGGCCAGGTGAAGGTTGCAATCTTCCTCCCCAAGTACCTGCCTCAACCACCTTTTCTGGCAGCATGCTCCATCTGCACTCCACCCTCTGTTTGATAAAGTTGCCTCACAAGTTCCTATTACATCCATTTTGAATTGCTACAGGTAGACAAAAGTGCTGGAGAAACTCAGCGGGTGCAGCAGCATCTATGGAGCGAAGGAAATAGGCAACGTTTCGGCCCGAAACCCTTCTTCAGACTGCTATTGCTACAGTCCTTCTGGTGAAAATGTTCCTTCGGATATAATGTCTCTACCAGAACAAACCCTTTCCTTTCACAGATGTTGAGTTCCTCCAGCAGTTTGATTTGAAGTCAGCCTAAAAATCCGATGGAGTGCTTGAGATGGAACAAGGAGATTGAAGGTGTCGGAAGTCCCAAGTGGACTATACCTGAGGATATATTGGCTGTGCAGAGTCCCGAAGATCGGGGAAAACAGGACTGGATTCTGCAGAGGTTGATAGTTTAGGGGCAATTTGATCGGGATATTGGGACAAGCAACATGGGCAAAACATTGGACCCAACTGTAAATGAAAAGCAAAATCCGCATGTGTGTGTGAATAAAATACTGCTTGACCTGCAGAGGATTTCCCGCATTTGCTAGAAATATGTTAGAAAATAGACCTGGAACTGCCAAGTACTGTTTTGTGAGAAGTGATGTTGGGATGCAGAGATTGCAAGAGATTTAGAACTGTTCACTGCCAATGGAAATAGACTGATGTTGAATCAGTCATTAATTTTAAATCGAAAACTGAAGAGGCTTTCGTGACCCAGAGGCAATGGGGAGAAGAAACAGCTGCAAACATCGCACACTAAAAGAGTGGTTTGGCTCACCTTATATCCTTGCTCTTTTAGTGCCTTGGCCCGCCTACACACTACTTGTACACTCCAGCACAGGTCTTGCACACCAGTTTCTTGCACATTCGAGGTACCTTACAGCTTTGTTTTGCATGCTCTTCAATCAGATCTGATAAAACCATACATAACTACAGTCATCAAACTCAAGTGCATATGTTAATAGGCAACAGATAATAGACAATAGACAATAGGTGCAGGAGTAGGCCATTCGGCCCTTCGAGCCAGCACCGCCATTCAATGTGATCATGGCTGATCATCCCCAATCAGTAGCCCCGTTCCTGCCTTCTCCCCCATATCCCCTGACTCCGCTATTTTTAAGAGCCCTATCTAGCTCTCTCTTGAAAGCATCCAGAGAACCGGCCTCCACCACCCTCTGAGGCAGAGAATTCCACAGACTCACCACTCTCCGTGAGAAAAAGTGTTTCCTTGTCTCTGTTCTAAAAGGTGAGGAAACTGTGGCCCCTGGTTCTGGACTCCCCCAACTTCGGGAACATGTTTCCTGCCTCTAGCGTGTCCAAGCCCTTCACAATCTTATATGTTTCAATGAGATCCCCTCTCATCCTTCTAAACTCCAGAGTGTACAAGCCCAGCCGCTCCATTCTCTCAGCATATGACAGTCCCGCCATCCTGGGAATTAGCCTTGTAAACCTACGCTGGGCTCCCTCAATAGCAATAGTCAGGGGTTATGGGGTGAAGGCAGGAGAATGGGTTTAAGAGGGAAAGTTGGATCAGCCATGATTGAATGGTGGCGTAGACTTGATGGGCCGAATGGCCTAATTCTGCTCCTACCACTTATAGACATGAACTTATGAAGTCCAATAGGTGGAGCAAAGGGGAAGATACAGAGAGCAGAATCTAGTTCTCAGCATTGTAGCGCATCAGTTCCACACACAAAGCCCACTGTCCGCAACGGGGTAGCGGTGAATCGGACAGTAGCCTAGCTTATGGAAGGGCCGTTCAGAAGCCTGATAACAGAGGGGAAGAAGCTGTTCCTGAGTCTGGTGGTGCGCGCTTTCAAGCTTCTGTACCTTCTGCCGGACGGGAGCGGGGAGGAGGAGGAATGACCGGGGTGGGACAGGGACAGGGACAAGTCTGTGATGATGTCGGCTGCTTTCCCGAGGCAGCGTGAAGTGTAGATGGAGTCGATGGTGGGGAGTGTGTGACGGACTGGGCCCCATCTACAATGGTGGGGAGTGTGGTGTAGATAGAGTCGATGGTGGGGATAGACACAAAATGCTGGAGTAACTCAGCCTTGGGGAGCAGGGAGAAGGAGGAATGACCGGGCTGGGACAGGCTCTACAGCTCCAGGCCTTTGCACTGTACAGGCCCTTCTCAGATTCCTGTTCCTTGCACGTTCCAAAGCCAGTTCTTTTCACACTCATTCCTTGCACTTTGTAGATCAATCAAATGACAGATTTCCGCACACACTGGGCTGTTGCACACTTCAACTTCGAGGCTTTGCATATCTGAGGTTCCATGCACACTCTAGACCCTTACACACCCAAACTGCATGCATGCTCAGGCCCTTGTACACGCCACAGCTTGCACACTTGTTTCTTGCACACTTCAGATCACTGGACACTCCTGCGATTAATTTTGTGTACATTCAATGTACAGGCTATTTACAGGGATGTGAGCATGCATTTTACTTGGAATTGGACCAGTTTCGTGAGGTATGAGCTGGGATGACTTGAGCTGCCAATGTACGTAACTGAGGGGTGTGTTAGCGGACTGAGGGGTCGTGAATCCGAGGAAGACCGCTGCGTTTGGTAATGGTTCTGTCACTCACCAAGAAATCCCTGGTTATTTTTTCACGAATGACTTGTACATCCAGAGCTTCCACGCACACAGTGCTTGTAGTTCAGTGGAACATGAAGCAGGGGAGGAAAGTAATGCTCAGGTCGACGTTGCAGCTACAGAGAACTCCCTCTATGCTGGAAGCATATTTACATGGTTTCCGAAGAAGGGTCCTGACCCGAAAAATGCCATCTAGATATTTTCTCCAGAGTCGCTGACTGATCAATAGACAATAGACAACAGACAATAGGTGCAGGAGTAGGCCGTTCGGCCCTTCGAGCCAGCACCACCACTCAATGTGATCATGGCTGATCATCCCCAACACTACCCCGTTCCGGCCTTGTTCCTGATCCGCTGTTACTCCAGCTTTTAGTGTCGATCTCCAGAAACAGAAAAATAGAATGTGAAGGGTTACGGGCCTGTCCCACTTGGCGATTTTCCCGGTGACCGCCGGCATCATTGACTGACGTATCAGGCCACCGAAACATTCGCGGTGTGACGCGGCGGGATGACGTAGGCCGCGCGGCGTTTCTTTCAAGTGTCGCGACATTTTTCTTGTCTCCGCTGGATTCTGAAATGGTCTAAGTCATTTGGCGACTTTGATAAGACGCCGGCAGTTTCCGAAAAAAATCACCAAGTGGGCCAGGCCCTTTGGACGGAGAGAAAAGCTCCCTCCACCCTGCGATCTCACACACAATGTTATATCATGGCATCCACAAGCTGGCAGATAGATTTATTCCCACTAAATGCCTGTGTAGACAATCTGTGTGGTGCTATTCCTCCAGAAGCACCTGCCTGGTTATAATTGCCGGCACTACCAGTCCATGAAAGGCCAAGGGAGTGAGGAAGTGAGCTGCCTATTGCACCATCCAAACTCAGCCATCCATCCATCCATCCTAGGGGCCGCTGCCATATCTTGCCATATCCACCGCATCATGCATTAATTCACTTCCCTTTAAAATGCTGTCAGGCTTAGCAGCTGCTCCATGTCAGTCATGCCCCTCTCCCGGAATCCATTCCCAACCACCGGGCTGCAGGTTGCTCCGGATGAACCAAAGTGTGGATGGTTGCATCAGTTCGGCCATGTCATCTGCTGGAAAGTGAGAGAAAGTGCGTACGCCCCAACGCTAACCACGGGATCAACGCAACTGGAATAGCTGATGATCTGAAATTGAATCCTAAACGGCCTATCCCACTTGACCGGCATTCGCGCGCCATTTACGCGACCGGCTAGCACGTGGGTAGTGTGTGGGTAGTGTGTGGGTAGTGTGTGGGTAGTGTGTGGGTAGTGTGTGGGTAGTGTGTGGGTAGTGTGTGGGTAGTGTGTGGGTAGCGCGTGGGTAGTGTGTGGGTAGTGTGTGGGTAGTGTGTGGGTAGTGTGTGGGTAGCGTGGGACGGGCGCATGGAGTGGCGTGGAGGTGTGTGGACTCCGTGTTGCACTTAAGACTGAAGAAGGGTCTCGACCCGAAACATCACCCGTCCCTTCTCTCCAGAGATGCTGCCGGTCCCGCTGAGTTACTCCTGCATTTTGTGTCCATCTTCAAATGACGTCACGCGCTCCAGACGGCTGTGCGGGTGCACGATGACACTACCGGCCTGTCGTGTAAATGACGGCCAAGGGGACAGGCCCTTCAGGGCTGCAACATGTTCAGATAGGAGACGAGATGCTGTTCCTCGAGCTTGCAGTCGTAGAGTCATCCAGCACAGAAAACGGCCCTCAGACCAACTCGTCCATCCACTACGTTCATCATCTAAGCCAGACCAGCCTGGCCGCATTTGGCCCATCTCCCTCGAAACCTTTCTAATCCATCCACCTGTCCAAGTGTCTTTTACACGCTAATGTTGGGCTTTAGCAGAACGCTGAGTGTGATAATAATAATAATAATATCTTTTATTGTCATTACACATAAGTGCAACGAGATTTGGTTTGCAACTCCATCCAATGTCATAACTTAAACGACTAATAACATTTAGGTTTAGATAGACCGAGAACAAGGTTTGTAAAAACGAACATTGGACCAGTAAAATCAACACAGATTAAAATGCGAGGCCGGGGGTCGAACCGTCCATTACAAGGGTGAGAGGACTCTTTATGTATGCTGACGGCCTTCCTGAGTTGTCTGAGTGGTCTCCAAATTTGAGGAAGGACATTCTTGCTATTGAGGGAGTGCAGCGTAGGTTCACCAGGTTAATTCCCGGGATGGCGGGACTGTCATATGCTGAGAGAATGGAGCAGCTGGGCTTGTACACTCTGGAGTACAGAAGGATGAGAGGGAATCTCATTGAAACATATAAGATTGTTAAGGGCTTGGACACGCTAGAGGCAGGAAACATGTTCCCGATGTTGGGGGAGTCCAGAACCAGGGTCCACAGTTTAAGAATAAAGGGTGAGCCATTTAGAACGGAGGCGAGGAAACACTTTTTCTCATAGAGAGTGGTGAGTCTGTGGAATTCTCTGCCTCAGAGGGCGGTGGAGGCCGGTTCTCTGGATGCTTCCAAGAGAGAGCTAGATAGGGCTCTTAAAGATAGCGGAGTCAGGGAATATGGGGTATGGATATGGATATGGGATATCATTCCCTTGGCATATGCCCCCACACCCCCCCCCCCAGCCCCCCAGGATACGGCCCACATGGGCATTGAGGGTCAGTGTGTGTGTGGGTCAGTGTGTGTCTGCGTCAGTGTGTGTGTGTGGGTCAGTGTGTGTGTGTGGGTCAGTGTGTGTGTGGGTCAGTGTGTGTGTGGGTCAGTGTGTGTGTGTGGGTCAGTGTGTGGGTCAGTGTGTGTGTGTGTGGGTCAGTGTGTGTGTGTGGGTCAGTGTGTGTGTGGGTCAGTGTGTGTGTGTGGGTCAGTGTGTGGGTCAGTGTGTGTGTGGGTCAGTGTGTGTGTGGGTCAGTGTGTGTGTGGGGTCAGTGTGTGGGTCTGTGTGATAATTAATGCTTTGCAGAGCACGGGCTGAGTTTTGGCATCTTTGATTTATAAAGGCACCTGGCAAAGATTTCAGAATGAATTTTGCTCTTTATGGAAATCCAGATCTAAGCAAAAATGTCTTTTGCTGAATAATGTCGGGCTGTTCAGAATTCCACTGCAATGCTATTTTAAAAGACTGTTCCTGTCGGTTTGAAGGAGCAACGTTGCATACATAATGAGAAATGGACAGAGCTGAGGAACTACCAGCTATTTCATGTTCGCACCTTCAGCAGTGAGTTCCCTCATAACCCTTGTCCCAAACCTCAAACATTAACTCTCCATGAAGTGCAGAGAGGATGCGGTGTTTCCCACCATGTGAGGCAGGTTGTTCAGTCTGAAGAAGGTCCCTGACCCAAAACGACATCTAGAGTCATAGAGTGATACAGTGTGGAAACAGGCCCTTCAGCCCAACCTGCCCACCCCGGCCAACATGTCCCACCTACACTAGTCATAGAGTGATACAGTGTGGAAACAGGCCCTTCAGCCCAACCTGCCCACACCGGCCAACATGTCCCATCTACACTAGTCCTACCTACCTGCATTTGGCCCATATCCCTCCAAACCTGTCCTATCCATGCACCTGTCTAACTGTTTATTAAATGATGGGAGAGTCCCAGCCTCAACTACCTCCTCTGGCAGCGTGTTCCATACACCCACCACCCTTTGTGTGAAAATGTTACCCCTCAGATTCCTATGAAATCTTTTCTCCTTCACCTTGAACCTATGTCCTCTGGTCCTCGATTCCCCTACTCTGGGCAAGAGACTCTGTGCATCTACCCGATCTATTCCTCTCATGATTTTATACACCTCTATAAGATCTCCCCTCATCCTCCTGCCCTCCAGGGAATAGAGACCCAGCCTACTCAACCTCTCCCTGTAGCTCACACCCTCTGGTCCCGGCAACATCCTCGTGTTAGAAAATAGGTGCAGGAGGAGGCCATTTGGCCCTTCGTGTCCATTATCTGTCCATGTTCTTCAGAGATGCTGCCTGACCTGCTGAGTTGCTCCAGTGCTTTGTCATTCCTGTCTGGACTCCCATACCGTATGGCTCCTCCGATTCATCCACCACCCAATGCCAAGGTGGCAGGGTCGGGCACTGGGCCAGTTACACCTGGCATCTGTGGAGAGGGAAGGAGAGGGTGTGACAGGCAAGAGGTTACGTAAAACCAGTCGACGTCTGGTGTGAGCGTTTGCTTCCGAGCACGCCGCAGGGCGTAATCCTGACAGACCGGCCTCTCCCACTATTCCCAGAGTCAGGCAAGCTAATACAAAGTGTGGACTTTAAACAAAATCACATCCATAATTTCCGCAGGCTGCAGTCATTAATTTGTCAGTTGCATTGTTTTATGCGTCGAGGTGATGTGAAAAACGACACATCAAATCAAAGTGGAGCGGGAATGAACAGGGTAATCCTTCAATGACTGGGCAAGGTTAGCCACTCCAGCAACGCGGGGCTTTGTGACTCGCCTGTCACTCTCTGCGTTTTCCGCGTTAATCAATACATACATTTTTTTTTAAGAGAACAATCTCCAACATAAACAGCCTAATAAATCTAAAATTGTAATGTACCGAAGGCTGGATTTCGCAGCCAATTCTACTGCTTGCAATGAAAATGTTCTAGCTCAATAACTTTCCAATTTATCAAATGGAATTAAGCACACTGCTATTCTGCATAGCTAGTATATATATATTTCTGTGTTAGAGCTGTCTTTATGTTGGACTGTTGCGGGGACTGGAGAATGGATGGCCATAATTGGCTTTGATTCCAATTGTTACAATGTTAAATGGAATAAGATTTTTGCTGAACACTGGGTGCATAACGTGGTTCCAAACTCACTTGTTCACAGATGATATCTTTTGATTGCTGAAGGAGTGAAAATATTCAAGAGGAACTGGAACAGAAGTGGGACCGCCACGACCACATTCTGGGTCTCATCACTGGAAGTATATTTCTGTCAAGAGAGTTTATTGTCGTGTGTCCCAGACAGGACAATGATGTTCTTGCTTTGCTTCAGCACAACAGAACATAGTAGGCATGACTACAGAACAGATCAGTGTGTCCGTATACCATTATATAAATATATACACACATCAATAAATAAACTGATAACGTGCAAATAAACAAATAATGGGCTATTAATGTTCAGAGGTTTGTTTGAGGAGTTTAATAGCCTGATGGCTGTGGGGAAGTAGCTATTCCTGAACCTGGTCGTTGCAGTCTTCAGGCTCCTGTACCTTCTACCTGAAGGTAGCGGGGAGATGAGTGTGTGGCCAGGGTGGTGTGGGTCCTGGATAATACTGCCAGCCTTTTTGAGGCAGCGACTGCGATAGTCATAGAGTGGAACAGGCCCTTCGGCCCAACTTGCCCAGACTGGCCAACATGTCCCAGCTACACTAGTCCCACCTGCCCATGCTTGGTCCATATCCCTCCAAACCTGTCCAATCCATGTACCTGTCTAACTGTTTCTTAAACGTTGGGATAGTCCCTGCCTCAACTACCTCCTCTGGCAGCTTGTTCCATACTCCCACCACCCTCTGTGTGAAAAAGGTTACCCCTCATAATCTTATTAAATCTTTTCCCCTTCACCTTAAACCCATGTCCTCTGGTCCTCGATAGCCTACTCTGGGCAAGAGTCTCTGTGTATCTACCCAATCTATTCTTCTCATGATTTTATACATAAGTCTCTTTCAGATGATTTGGTGTTTTTATAAGGGTGTGAATGAAGTATGGACACCAGGTGCTGGAGTAACTCAGCGGGTCAGGCAGCATCTGTGGAGAACATGGATAGGTGACGTTTCACAGAGTGCTGGAGTAACTCAGCGGGTCAGGCAGCATCTGTGGAGAACATGGATAGGTGACGTTTCACAGAGTGCTGGAGTAACTCAGCGGGTCAGGCAGCATCTGTGGAGAGAAGGAATGGGTGACGTTTCGGGTCGAGACCCTTCTTCTGCCTGATGAAGGGCCTCAACCTGAAACGTCACCCATTCCTTCTCTCCACAGATGCTGACTGTCCCGCTGAGTTACTCCAGTATTTTGTGTTTCTCTTAACTGTTGAGATTTGCAAGATGTTCCCCAGCTCATTCAGTGTCAGTCGGCAGCTGCAGCTGAAGGTGAGGGCAGCACGGCAGTTCCCAGTGCCACGAAACTGCATCCCTCCATGGCAGCTGGGGAAATTTAAACTCACTCAAAACGGATGTAAAGTGCTAGTTTCAGTAATGACTGCCATGAAGCAATCAGTTTGTCATAAAGATCCATCTGGATCGCTAATGCGCATCAGGGACGGAAATCTGTCAACTTACTGGGGCTGGCACACCTGTACCTGCACACTCACACAGGTGGCTGTCTGGGACCTATTCCGTCATACGCTGAGAGAATGGAGCGGCTGGGTTTGTGTACTCTGGAGTTTAGAAGGATGAGAGGGGATCTTATATAACATATAACCATATAACAATTACAGCACGGAAACAGGCCCTCTCGGCCCTTCCAGTCCGGTGCCGACCATTTGTTTTCCCCTAGTCCCATCTACCTGCACTCAGACCATACCCCTCCATTCCCTTCACGTCCATATACCTATCCACTTTACTCTTAAATGTTAAAATCGATCCTGCCTCCACCACTTCTGCTGGAAGCTGATTCCACACAGCCACCACCCTCTGAGTAAAGAAGTTCCCCCTCACGTTACCCCGAAACTTCTGTCCCTTAATTCTCATGTCATGCCCTCTTGTTTGAATCTTCCCTACCCTCAATGGGAAAAACGTATCCACGTCAACTCTGTCTATCCCTTTCATCATTTTAAAGACCTCAAATCAAGTCCCCCCTTAACCTTCTGCGCTCCAAAGAATAAAGACCTAACTTGTTCAACCTCTCTCTGTAACATAGTTGCTGGAACCCTGGCAACATTCTAGTAAATCTCCTCTGTACTCTCTCTATTTTGTTGACATCCTTCCTATAACTAGGCGACCAAAATTGTACACCATACTCCAGAATTGGTTTTACCAATGCCTTGTACAATTTTAACATTACTTCCTTACTCCTATATTCAATGCTCTGATTTATAAAGGTCAGCACTGGTCACCGACTATTGAAACATATAAGATTGTTAAGGGTTTGGACACGCTAGAGGCAGGAAATATGTTCCTGATGTTGGGGGAGTCCAGAACCAGGGGCCACAGTTTAAGAATAAGGAGTAAGCCATTTAGAACGGAGACGAGGAAACACTTTTTTTCCCAGAGAATTGTGAGTCTGTGGAACTCTCTGCCTCAGAAGGCGGTGGAGGACGGTTCTCTGGTTACTTTCAAGAGAGAGCTAGATAGGGCTCTTAAAGATAGCGGAGTCAGGGGATATGGGGGAGAAGGCAGGAACGGGGTACTGATTGGGGATGATCAGCCATGATCACATTGAATGGCGGTGCAGGCTCGAAGGGCCGAATGGCCTCCTCCTGCACCTATTGTCCATTGTCTATATGCCCGACCTCTCTTGGCAAGGGCCTCGGTGGAAGGGCGATAAATACTGGACTGACTGTCAGCTCCATAAGTAAATACAAATCTTCACAAAGAACACAATCCCGGGCAGTAATCCCACTCGTTTTTGGCAGGAAGCAAACTGCCTTTTTCTGAGTTGTGACACGAACTGTTCCTCTGGCGATTTACGGAGTGTAATTTAATGTGGGGAGTGCGAAGAGGTTACAGGCAAATATCAGGAGAATTATCGCCTGGCACTGACTCCCGACCCTGGTGTTCAGCTTGAGGATGCTGCCAGTTATATTACTTGCCGTTCTCAGAGCGGAGACTGCTGAGGGAAGCTGGTGGCACAAGGGAAATTGGTTTTGGGGAGCTTTGATGAATGTGTTTTGGTCCACAGAAGATGACAAGAAGTATGAACACAAATAAATATGAGAGTGAGGCAGGGTTGCAAAGGTTAACTGCAGAAGGCATTCACTCTGGATTTGTTGAATTGTAAGGTCTAATGTCCCTTCAATCCATGCCCTTTAGTATTTGACATTCCCACTCTGGGTAAAAGACTCGATTATCCACTCTATGACTGGTGGTGAATCTGTGGAATTCACATTGCCACAGACGGCTGTGGAGGCCAAATCAATGGATATTTTTAAGGCAGAGATAGACAATAGACAATAGACAATAGACAATAGGTGCAGGAGTAGGCCATTCGGCCCTTCGAGCCTGCACCGCCATTCAATGTGATCATGGCTGATCATCCCCAATCAGTACCCCGTTCCTGCCTTCTCCCCTGACTCCGCTATCTTTAAGAGCCCTATCTAGCTCTCTCTTGAAAGCATCCAGAGAACCAGCCTCCACTGCCCTCTGAGGCAGAGAATTCCACAGACATATCCTTGATTAGTGCGGGTGTCAGGGGTTATGGGGAGAAGGCAGGAGAATGGGGCTAGGAGAGAGAGAGAGAGAGAGAGAGATCGATCAGCCGTGATTTAATGACGGAGCCGACTCGATGGGCTGAATGGCCTAATTCTGCCCCTATCACATGAACATGAAGTTATGAACAACCTTTGCCTCTCATATTTTCAGCAGGCTTCCCCTCACTCTCTGCGTAGGAAGGAACTGCAGATGCTGGTTTCAAACGAAGATAGACACAGAGTGCTGGAGTAACTCAGCGGGTCAGGCAGCATCTGTGGAGAACATGGATAGGTGACGTTTCACAGAGTGCTGGAGTAACTCAGCGGGTCAGGCAGCATCTGTGGAGAACATGGATAGGTGACGTTTCACAGAGTGCTGGAGTAACTCAGCGGTCAGGCAGCATCTGTGGAGAACATGGATAGGTGACGCTTCGCAGAGTGCTGGAAGTAACTCAGCGGGTCAGGCAGCATCTGTGGAGAACATGGATAGGTGACGCTTCACAGAGTGCTGGAGTAACTCAGCGGGTCAGGCAGCATCTGTGGAGAACATGGATAGGTGACGCTTCACAGAGTGCTGGAGTAACTCAGCGGGTCAGGCAGCATCTCTGAAGGAAAGGAATAGCTGACGTTTCGGGTTGAGACCCTTCTTCACACCCATGTATCTGAAGATGGGGTCTCGACCCGAAACGTCACCTTTTTTTCTAGAGATGCTCTCCTGATGCTCTCCAGAAGGATGAGAGGGCATCACATTGAAACAAATAAGATTGTTAAGGGTTTGGACACGCTAGAGGCAGGAAACATGTTCCCGATGTTGGGGGAGTCCAGAACCAGGGGCCACAGTTTAAGAATAAGGGGTCGGCCATTTAGAACGGAGACGAGGAAACACTTTTTCTCACAGAGAGTGGTGAGTCTGTGGAATTCTCTGCCTCAGCGGGCGGTGGAGGCAGGTTCTTTGGATACTTTCAAGATAGAGCTAGATAGGGCTCTTAAAGATAGCGGAGTCAGGGGATATGGGGAGAAGGCAGGAACGGGGTACTGATTGGGGATGATCAGCCGTGATCACATTGAATGGCGGTGCTGGCTCGAAGGGCCAAATGGCCTACTCCTGCACCTATTGTCTGTTGTCTATTGTCTATTGTCTGACCCGCTGAGTTACTCCAGCTTTTTGTGTCTATCCCCTCAATGTCTGATGGCACAGAGGAAATGATCCAAGTTTGACCAACCTCTCCTTATCAGTTATCACTAACACTGCCTGATCAGTGAACGTTATGTGTATTCCTCCCCCATAAGGCCTTCTCCCCTTCCTGTAATGGGGCAACTGCAGCTACAGATAATACTCCCCATGCAGGCTCAGCAGAGTTTTATACAGCTGTAACGTGACATTCTGAGGCTGAGCCACGTTAAGGAATTGAGTAGAAGCGCAGAGTCTCTTGCCCAGAATAGGGGAATCGTTGACCAACGGACGCTGGTTCAAGGTGCAAAATATTTAACAGGAATCCGAGGGGTGAAGGGGAAAAGATTTCATAGGAATCTGAGGGGCAGCTTCTTCACACAAAGGGTGGTGGGCGTATGGAACGAGCTGCCGGAGGAGGAAGTCGAGGCTGGGACTATCCCAACGTTTAAGAAACAGTTGGACAGGTACACGGATAGGACAGGTTTGGAGGGATATGGACCAAGCGCGGGCAGGTGGGACCGGTGTAGCTGGGACATGTTGGTCGGTGTGGGCAAGTTGGGCCAAAGGGCCTGTATCCATGCTGTATTACTCTATGGCTCAAGAAGGAACTGCAGATGCTGGAAAATCGAAGGTAGACAAAAGCGCTGGAGAAACTCAGCGGGTGCAGCAGCATCTATGGAGCGAAGGAAATAGGCAACGTTTTGGGCCGAAACCTTTCCGGGTTTCGGCCCGAAACGTTGCCTATTTCCTTCAGGGATTCGGCCCGAAACATAGAAACATAGAAAATAGGTGCAGGAGTAGGACATTCGGCCCTTCGAGCCTGCACCGCCATTCAATATGATCATGGCTGATCATCCAACTCAGTATTCTGTACCTGCCTTCTCTCCTTACCCCCTGAACCCTTTAGCCACAAGGGCCACATAACCATATAACCATATAACAATTACAGCATGGAAACAGGCCCTCTCGGCCCTTCCAGTCCGTGCCGACCATTTGTTTTCCCCTAGTCCCATCTACCTGCACTCAGACCATACCCCTCCATTCCCTTCACGTCCATATACCTATCCACTTTACTTTTAAATGTTAAAATCGATCCTGCCTCCACCACTTCTGCTGGAAGCTCATTCCACACAGCCACCACCCTCTGAGTAAAGAAGTTCCCCCTCACGTTACCCCGAAACCCCTTAATTCTCATGTCATGCCCTCTTGTTTGAATCTTCCCTACCCTCAATGGGAAAAAACGTATCCACGGTCAACTCTGTCCCTATCCCTTTTCATCATTTTAAAGACCTCAATTCAAGTCCCCCCTTAACCTTCTGCGCTCCAAAGAATAAAGACCTAACTTGTTCAACCTTTCTCTGTAACAAAGTTGCTGGAACCCTGGCAACATTCTAGTAAATCTCCTCTGTACTCTCTCTATTTTGTTGACATCCTTCCGATAATTAGGCGACCCAAAATTGTAACACCATACTCCAGAATTGGTCTTACCAATGCCTTGTACAATTTTAACATTACTTCCCTACTCCTATATTCAATGCTCTGATTTATAAAGCCAGCACACCAAAGGCTTTCTTTACCACCCTATCTACATGCGATTCCACCTTCAGGAACTATGCACAGTTATTCCTAGATCCCTCTGTTCCACAGCATTCCTCAATTCCCTACCATTTACCATGTATGTCCTATTTTGATTTGTCCTGCCAAGATGTAGCACTTCACACTTAACAGCATTAAACCCCATCTGCCATCTTTCAGCCCACTTTTCCAAATGGCCCAAATCTCTCTGTAGACTTTGAAAATCTACTTAATTATCCACAACACCACCTATCTTAGTATCATCTGCATACTTACTTATCCAATTTTCCACCCCATCATCCAGATCATGATGTACATGACAAACAACAGTGGACCCCAACACAGATCCCTGAGGCACCCCACTGGTCACCAGCTTCCAACCTGACAAACAGCCATCCACCATTACTCTCTGACATCTCCCATTCAGCCACTGTTGAATCCATCTTGCTACTCCGCCCATTAACACCCAAAGATTGAACCTTCTTAACCAACCTTCCATGGGGAACCTTGTCCAAGGCCTTACTGGAAATCCATATAGACAACATCCACTGCTTTAACCCTCATCAATTTCCCTAGTAACCGCTTCAAAAAATTCAAGAAGATTTGTCAAAAATGACCTTCCAGGCACAAATCCATGTTGACTGTTCCTGATCAGACCCTGTTTATCCAGATGCTTATATATATTATCTCTAAGTATCCTTTCCATTAATTTGCCCACCACTGACGTCAAACTAATAGGTCTATAATTGCTAGGTTTATTCTTTGAACCCTTTTTAAACAATGGAACAACATGCGCAGTACGCCAATCCTCCGGCACTATTCCCGTTTCTAATGACATTTGAAATATTTCTGTCATAGCTCCTGCTATTTCTAAATCTAACTCCCTCTTACATATAGCCAACGAACTGGCCTCAACTACCTTCTGTGGCAGAGAATTCCACAGATTCACCACTCTATGTGTGAAAAATGATGCAATGTTGCCTATTTCCTTCGCTCCATAGATGCTGTCGCACCCACTGAGTTTCTCCAGCAATTTTGTCTACCTTCACTCTATGACTCTCTATCTGTCTGTCTGTCTGTCTGTCTCTCTCTCTCTTTGTCAAATTGAATATGTATCTCAGCGCGATAATGGATTCCTGCAATGATCTGTTTGTGATGCTGTGGGAGGGTCAGAGGATACTGATTAACTTGAGTTGGACGGGAAGATCGTCTTCCAAAATAGCAAAAGAAACTGGTTCGTGAAATTTAATATCAGTGATCTCTCTATAAATATTTAACAAATATCTAAGCTCCTTCCTCTAGGTAAGGAGATTTATTTAATAATGTCCCCTCGATTTGAGTGTTTGCAAATGTAATGCAGAAGGCACTTTGGCTGCACGCTGTGATTGATGAGGTTGGAATGTATGTATTAATGCGTCTCGGGAAAGACATTTAAGCACAGGAAACATTGCATCAATTTTTATAGCAGTGTTTACCTAGTGTGGAGGGGACAGGTCAGCAAGAATAAGAGGCCTCGAGGCATGTGTTGTGGCAGGCAAGACACCAAACGGAAACAATCTCTGCCTCAGAGGGCGGTGGAGGCCGGTTCTCTGGATGCTTTCAAGAGAGAGCTAGATAGGGCTCTTAAAGATAGCGGAGTCAGGGGATATGGGGAGAAGGCAGGAACGGGGTACTGATTGGGGATGATCAGCCATGATCACATTAAATGGCGGTGCTGGCTCAAAGGGCCAAATGGCCTACTCCTGCACCTATTGTCTATTGTCTAATACAGAATATGGTGTTGGGGAAGGGAGGGGGGTTTGTGGGCGCAGCAATATTTTCTTGAAGGGTTGAGATTTACATTATTTTTTCTTCTTAAAATCCCAAACACTCGCGTTGCAAGATTTTCATGAATAAAAATTCTCACTGTAAAGTCATTAAGTTAATACCATCCATAACCCATCAGCACATTCCAAATTTAAATAAAGCTGTCAGCTTAAACTCGGTTCTGATGGAAGAGAATGAAATTCAAAGAATTGCAGATGCTGGAAATGTAAAAGAGACCTGCTGGGGACACTCAAGCCTCACCTGGAGTTAATATTGTATTCCAGCCGCTCGCATGCTGGATTTCTCTTTCCATATCAGTCATCCCTTGCTGAGGAAGATGCAAGGAGTTGTAGGATCTCAGCGGGTCAGGCAGCATCTATGGAGGGAGTGGACTTGTGACATCTTGGGTTGGGATAGACACAGAATGCTGGAGTAACTCAGCGGGACAGGCAGCATCTCCGGAGAGAAGGAATGGGTGACGTTTCGGGTCGAGTCTGAAGAAGGGTCTCGACCCCTTAACATCACCCGTTCCTTTTCTCCCGAGATACTGCAGGTCCCGCTGAGTTACTCCAGCATTTTGTGTCAATCGTTGGTGTAAACCTGCATCTGCAGTTCCTTCCTACGCATCTTGGGCTGGGACCCTCCTTGAGACCGATAGATGCTTCCTCAGACTTGTCTCGTTTGGACAAACTAGATGCAGGAAAAATGTTCCCAATGTTGGGCGCAGTCTTAGAATAAAGGGGAGGCCATTTAAGAGTGAGGTGAGAAAAAAAACGTTTTCACCCAGAGAGTTGTGAATTTGTGGAATTCCCTGCCACAGAGGGCAGTGGAGGCCAAGTCACTGGATGGATTTAAGAGAGAGTTAGATAGAGCTCCAGGGGCTAGTGGAGACAAGGGATATGGGGAGAAGGCAGGCACGGGTTATTGATAGGGGACGATCAGCCATGATCACAATGAATGGCGGTGCTGGCTCGAAGGGCAGAATGGCCTCCTCCTGCACCTATTGTCTATGTTTCTATGTTTGTCTGAAATGTTGACTGTTTCCCTCCCCACGGATGCTGACTAATCAGTCTGAAGAAGGGTCTCGACCCGAAACGTCACCCATTCCTTCGCTCCATAGACGCTGCCTCACCCGCTGAGTTTCTCCAGCATTTTTGTCCACCTTCGATTTTTCCAGCATCTGCAGTTCTTTCTTAAACAATCAGCCTGAAGAAGGGTCCCAACCTGAAATGTCGTCTATACGTTCCCTCCACAGATGCTGCCTGACCCCCTGAGTTCCTCCAGCACTTTGTGTTTCCCTCAAGATTCCAGCATCTGCTCATCATTGTGCCTCCCCCTGAGAGGTTGGCTGAGCTTGTTTGTCTGCCTTCAAAAAGGCACAACAGAGGATGTACTTCCTGCGGCAGCTGAGGAAACACAATCTGCCACAGGCAATGATGGTCCAATTCTACACGGCCATCGTAGAGTCTGTCCTCACCTTCTCCATCATGGTCTGGTTTGGCTCAGCCACCAAGCACGGCACCTGGAGGCTGCAGCGAATCGTCCGATCAGCAGAGAAGGTTGTTGGCTGCAACCTTCCCTCCATTGATGAACTGTACACTGCAAGGGCCAGGAAGCGAGCGGGCAAGATCATCTCTGACCCCTCTCACCCTGGCCACAAACTCTTTGAATCACTTCCCTCTGGAAGGCGACTCCGGACTGTCAAAGCTGCCACAGCCAGACCATAAAAACAGTTTTTATCCACAGGTAGTTGCTCTACTCAACAGCCAAAAATCTGTAGCCTCCCTTTGATCTGGTATTTTGTGGTTCACATGCTTGATCAATGGTGTTTTATCTTTAATGTTTTATTATTATTAATGTTTAGTGTTTTCGGAGTCATTCGTAACTGTCACTGTGTCATGTTGTTACTTGTGGGCGGAGCACCAAGGCAAATTCCTTGTATGTGAATACCTGGCCAATAAACTTACTTACTTACTTACTTACTCTCTGGGTGTGTAGGACCTGCCCAGCCTGACCTGCCGGTCATGCCTGCATTGACATTGACATCTCCCACCATCTTTGGTCTGCGTTCTCACTATCTGACTGCTCCCATTCACTCGTTGAGGTTGAGCAGGCTGGGACTCTATTCCTTGGAGCTCAGGAGGATGAGGAGTTATCTTAGTGAGGTGTAGACAATCATGAGAGGAGTCCCTTGCCCAGAGTCGATGAATCAAGAACTAGGG
This sequence comes from Okamejei kenojei, assembly GCA_035221665.1. NCBI lineage: Eukaryota > Metazoa > Chordata > Chondrichthyes > Rajiformes > Rajidae > Okamejei > Okamejei kenojei. Next base: position 2,317,726 of record CM069153.1, read on the forward strand.
GACATAAGTTTAAACATAGCAACATGGAAAATAGGTGCAGGAGTAGGCCATTCAGCCCTTCGAGCTATTCAGCCGTTCGTCATTCAATATGATCATGGCTGATCATCCAAAAGCAGTACCCCATTTCTCCCCATATCCCTTGATTCAGTTGGCCCTAAGAACTAAATCCAACTCTCTTGAAAACATCCATTGAATTGGCCTCCACTGTGGGAGAGAATTCCACAGATTCACAACTCTCAGGGTGAAAATGGATTTTTCCTCATCTCAGTCCTAAATGGCCAACCCCTTACTCTTAAACTTTGACCCCTGGTTCTGGACTCCCCCAACATCGGGAACATTTCCCCTGCATCTAGCCTGTCCAATCACTTAAGAATTTTATATGTTTCTATTAGATATCCTCTCATCCTTCTAAATTCCAGTAAATATAAGCAGGAGGACAAAGATTAGGGGTGAGACAGGAAAAGTGGGAACCGCAGGTTGGTGTTAGCTGAGAGAGGGCAGGAACACTGATGAAAGTTGGCACGGTGGCGCAGCGGTAGAGTTGCCGCCTCACAGCACTTGCAACGCCAGAGTCCTGGGCTCAATCCCGACTACGGGCGCTGTCTGTACAGAGGGGGGGGGGGGGGGGGGGGGGGGGGGGGGGGGGGGGGGGGGGGGGGGGGGGGGGGAGGGGGGGGGGGGGGGGGGGGGGGGGGGGGGGGGGGGGGGTTTGCACGTTTCCCCCGTGGACCTGCGTGGGTTTTCTCCGAGATCTTCGGTTTCCTCCCACACTCCAAAGACGTGCAGGTTTGCAGGTTAATTGGCTTGGTGTAAATGTGAAAATTGTCCCTAGTGGATGTAGGATAGTGTTAATGTGCGGGGATCGCTGGTCGGCACGGACCCGGAGGGCCGAAGGGCCTGTTTCAGCGCTGTATCTCTAAATAACCTTATCCACTGAGTGTTTCCAGTTGACCTTGCCCGGAGATCTTTGAACCCCTTTGAAAATCTCTAGCAAAATCTCTCCTGCTTTTTGAGACAAGACACAGACGTTGTTCACAATGGTGATGCTATGTAGCTCCGGCGATCCAGGTTCAATCCTGATCGCAGCTGCTGTCTATGTGGAGTTCTCCTGGTCACTGGGTTCTCCACTTGAGAGGCAAAGATGGCGTAGATCATAAGCGATAGGAGTAGAATTAGGCCATTCGGCCCATCACGTCTACTCCGCCACTCCATCATGGCTGATCTACCTTTGAATCACTTCCCTCTGGAAGGCGACTCCGGACTGTCAAAGCTGCCACAGCCGGACATAAAAACAGCTTTTTTTCACAAGTAGTAGCTCTACACAATTACCAGAAATCTGTAGCCTCCTTGTGCTCTGGTATTTTATTTCTTTCACATGTTTAATCGATAATGTTTTATTATTAATGTTTTATGTGTCATTCCTAACTGTCACTGTAGGTTATGTTGTCAGGCGGAGCACCGAGGCAAATTCCTGGTATGTGAATACTTGGCCAATAAACATTCATTCCTTCATCTCTCCCACCTAACCCCATTCTCCTGCCTTCTCCCCATAACCTCTGACACCCGTACTAATCAAGAATCTATCTGTTTTTGCCTTAAATATATCCTACAACCTTCTGTGGCAAAGTCTTCCAACAGATTCACCACCCGGTGACTAAATACAGTTCTCCTCATCTTCTTCCTGTAAGAATGTCCTTTGATTCTAAGGCTGTGACCTCTGGTCCTAGACTCTCCCACTAGTGGAAACATCCTCTCCACATCCACTCTATCCAAGCCGGGATAGTCTGAGCCCTTTTCCCAGGTGATCCTGCCAAAGACTAAAGGGCAAAGATTTAAGGGGAGAGGAGGGAAGTATTAGCACGCATGCACTTTACCTTGGTGCACGTGACAATAGACTAAACTGAACTGCTAAAAGTATTAGTATGATAAATGTGAGTACAGGGCATGTTTGTCTACATCGAGTTTTCACCCAGAGAGTTGTGAATCTGTGGAATTCTCTGCCACAGAAGGCAGTGGAGGCCGATTCACTGGATGCATTCAAGAGAGAGTTAGATTTAACTTAGGGCTAACGGAATCAAGTGATACGGGGAGAAAGCAGGATTGTGGATGATCAGCCATGATAACATTGAATGGCAGTGCTGGCTTGAAGGGCCGAATGGCCTCCTGCTCCTTTTACTTTATGCTTCTATGAGCGGTGGGTGCCTTGAACCCACTGCTGGGGAAGTGTGATGTAAGCTGATATTATGGCAGTGTTTAAGAATCGTTTAGACAGACACAGGAACAGGTAGGGAGCGGAGGGAGATAGATTCTGTCGAGGCACATGGGATTAGATTAAATTGGCAGGGTGCTGGGTGCAGGCACAGTGGGCTGCAGGCTTGCCAATGTCTGCGCTGAGGTGGTATCGCAGCTGTGAGGCTCCCTTCAATCCTCTGCTGTGTTTACACTGTGGCATCTGTGCTGTCCTGTCCTCCCCGCTGTCAATTCCCTTGTGCAGTCCGCGTGACTCGAGAGGCTGGTTCCTCCAGAGGACCGCAGCATTTTCAACATCCCATTTTCCCCGCCCCGCCCCCACCCCCCCAGACGTTCAATCACCTGGCAATCCCAGATCCACCTGCGCTTTCGACTGCATGTGCGTACGAAGGAACTGCAGACGCTGGTCTAAACCGAAGATACACACAAAGTGCTGGAGTAACTCAGCGGGGCAGGCAGGGTCTCTGGAGAGAAGGAACGGGTGACCTTTTGGGTTGAGACCATATCTTCTGCTCCCAAAGCATGTTGCGATGCATTCCGACAAAACGCTTTCCACAGCGCCGCTGGGGGAAAAAAGACCCCGTTGGTCAGAAGTTCTAGGGGCAGTATTAGGCCGTTCGGCCCATCAAATCTACCCCGCCATTCAATCATGGCTGATCTATCTCTCCCTCCTAACCTCATTCTCCGAATGAGCTCCCTTGACAAACAGTGTAGAGCTAGCAATGCCTTGGTACTGTAACAGGCAGCGTCTCTGGGGAGAATGAATGGGCGACGTTTCGGGTCGAGACCCTTCCTCAGGCTGAGAGTCACGGGAGAGGGAGACAGAGAGATATGGAAGGGTAAGGTGTGAACCCTGCAGATCAAAGGGGACGAAGTAGAAGGAAAATGTAGAATAGATCATTGGTAACTGACAAGGAGGCTGACAAAGATAAAATGTCCTCTGGAGGGCAGTCAAACTAGGATGGGGGGGGGAGGGTAGGAAAAAGAGGAAAAGCAAGGGTTACTTGGTTACCTCCATGTCCCTCTCTCCCCTACATCAGTCTGAAGAAGGGTCTTGACCCGAAACGTCGCCCATTCCTTCTCTCCAGAGATGCTGCCTGTCCGCTGAGTTACTCCAGCATTTTGTGTCTGTCTTCGGTGTAAACCAGCGTCTGCAGTTCCTTCCCACACAATAAATTGCTGGCATCATTTTTTACTCTACACGGTTTGTCAAGGGAGCTCCCGTGCCTGTGAGGGAGCAGGGCATGAAGCTGGACCCCGTCACATTTCACTGTAAGTGCAGCCTCACGGAGCAACATGGACAATGTCACTGTGCTTTAGAAGAACAAGGGGGGACCTCATCGAAATGTACAGAGTAGTGAAAGACCTGGATAGAGTGGGTGTGGAGAGGATGTTCCCACTAGTGGGAGAGTCTAGGACCAAAGTTCATAGCTTCAGAATTAAAGGATGTTCCTTTAGGAAGGAGATGAGGAGGAATTTATTTAGGTGGTGAATCTGTGGAATTCTTTGCCATAGAAGGCTGTGGAGGCCAAGTCAGTGAATATACTTAAGGCAGGGATAGATAGATTCTTGATTAGTACGGGTGTCCGAGGTTATGGGGAGAAGGCAGGAGAATGGGGTTAGGAGGGAGAGACAGATCAGCCATGATTGAATGGTGGAGTAGACTTGATGGGCCGAATGGCCTAATTCTGCTCCCATCACATGATCTTATAATTTATGCTTTCTGCAGTGTATCCTAACCTCAGGACAGATCCTCACAATCCATTCTGAAGAAGGGTCCGGTTTCCTCCCACAATCCAACGATGTACAGGTTTGCAGGTCAATTGGCGGCAGGTAACCAGTGTGTGTGTGTTAGGGTCCCCTTGTTAATGTGCGGGGGGGGGGGGGGGATCGGGGCGTGTCGCTGGGTGCGATGTCGGACTGGGTGGACCGAGGCCTGTTACCGAGCTGTATCTCTAAACTAAATGAGTGACAGGCTGATCCTATTCTGTGATTGGGTTACATATATGTACACAGCTGGGATTGAATAGTGGAGTTTAGGAGGTTTATAGAAAGAATCACAGATGCTTTGGAAAGGCGCAGGCGATATTTAGGAGAATAAGATTAGAGGGCATTAGCTATGAGGAGAGACCAAGAGACAATAGACAATAGGTGCAGGTAGTAGAGCCCATTAGGCCTTCGGCCCAGCAGCATCGGCCGGCCATTCAATGCGATCACGGCTTGAACATCCCCAATCAGTACCCCCGATCCTGCCTTCTCCCCCACCCATATCCCTGGGACTCTCCGCTATCTTTAAGAGCCCTATCCTAGCTCTCTCTGAAAGCATCCAGAGACCCTGCCTCCACTCGCCCTCTGAGGCGGAGAATTCACAGACTCACCACTTGCTGGAGAAAAAGTGTTTCCTCGGCTCGGTTCTAAAGGGCTGTACCTCCTTATTCTTAAACTGTGGCCCCTGGTTTTCTGACTCCCCCAACATCGGGAACATGGTTCCGGCCGCGGTGTGTCCAAACCCTGAACAATTTATATGGTGTCAATGAGTTCCCCTCTCATCCTGCAACTCAGATGTCCAGCCCAGCTGCTCCATTCTCTCAGCGATGGCAGTCTATGGGGAGAGGTTGATGGACAGGGATGGCGGGGCCTAAATGGCCCGAGATTGAGGGAGACCTGATCATAAATAGAGTAGACGTCAACCGGCCCCGGTCCTGGGGAGAAATGCTCAAGGACTAGAGGGTTGAAGAACCTTTAAGAGAGAGGGGCAGAATTTTTAAAGGAGTCTGAAGAAGGGTTGTGGGGCCCGAAACTTGCCTAGTGCGTGGCGCCAGAATACGGCTGCACCCGCTGAGTTGTCTCCGCACCGTGGCGACCGTCGAATTGAAAGGAGATGTGCGGTGCGGGGGTTCGTTTTCGACGGAGGTGGGGGGTGCCTGGAACCCCTGCCAGGGGGGCGGGGGGGGGGGGGGGGAGCTAACTCATCGTGGGGGGGGGAAGAAGCTTTTAGACAGGCACGTGGAGGTGCAGGGACGGAGCGGGTGTGGGACCAGTTCCGCAAGGAGCTATTGGAACCGGGCATCACGTGAGGCACAGATGTTGTGGACCAAAGAGTCTGTTCCAGTGATGTTCGGCTCCTGGGTTCAGATCCAGGAGTTCTGCGGGTGTAGATAAGAATTAAGAGGCCCAGGAGGACAATGCTGCGAAATCGCACCGGGACATCTGAAGGGCGTATTATGGAAAAAAGGTCCCAGAGCTAGGAGTGAGTTCACATGCTGGGAGGTGTAATCAAGGTGCAGGAGGATTGATACATAAGTCCCACAGATACCCAGCAGTGAAAGGGACTGTAAAGGGTTCCAAAGAGCAGGCTTGTGTTGGATGAGGCCATCGCTGTGTGACTGACCTGGCCGCCCGCCTGCCCATTGACCCCTGCCCGGTAAGCGGTAAGAATGAGACGCTGGCAAGACAAATAGACAATAACAATAGGTTGCAAGGAGTAGGCCATTTGGCCCTGCGAGCCAGCACCGCCATTCAATGTGATCATGGCGACCATCCCCAATGACGACCTTCGTACCGCTGCACGACAGAGAGCACGAACGCATGGCATCGCTGTGTGGTATCGCAGCGGCACGGAGAGGAGAGCTCTTCAGCGCGGGGTCCACAGAGAATGGGGACACCCGCTACCGCCGGGGAATGCTACTACACACGGCGCCTCAGAAGGCCGGCACAGCCATAAAGACCCTCTCACCCTTGGAATCGACTGTTTCGAACGAACTCTCTTCAGCAGATGTTACAAGGCCTTCTACGCCGCACCACCAACCTCAGGAACAACGTCAGTCCCCAAGCTATAGCGGCGCGGAACCGCCCGGCGGAGTGGTTGTGG
>CM069153.1:2324346-2329346 GCA_035221665.1 Okamejei kenojei
GGGGGGAGTAGAGGGGGTGGGGGTGGGAGTGAGGGGGTGGGGGGAAGTAGAGGGGGTGGCGGGGGACGGGGGGAAAGTAGCGGGGGTGGGGGTGGGAGTAGGAGGGGGTTGGGGGGGAGTAGCCGGGGAGGGGGGGGGAGGGGATGTAGAGGGGGTGGGGGGAAGTAGAGGGTTGGGGGGGAGAGTTGTAGCGGGGGTGGGGGGGGGGGAGTTAGAGGGGGTGGGGGTGTGGGACAAGTTGAGGGGGTGGGGGGAGTAGCGGGGTGGGGGGGGGAGAGCGGGGGGGGGGGGGGAAGTAGAGGGGTGGGGGGGGGGAGTAGAGGGGTGGGGGTGGGAGTAGAGGAGGGTGGGGGGAGAGGGAGTAGTAGCAGGGGTGGGGGTGGGTGAGTAAGCGTAGCGGCGGGGTGGGGTTGGGAGTAGAGTGGGGGCGGGTGGGGGGGGAGTAGCCGGGTGGGGGGGGGAGAGTAGCGGGGGTGGGGGGGGTTAGTAGAGGGGGTGGGGGGGGGAAAGTAGAGGGGGGTAGAGGGGGATCGCGGGGTGGGGGGAGTAGCGAGGGTGGGGGGGGGGGTAGCGGGGGTGGGTGGGGGAGTAGAGGGGCTGGGGGGGAGTAGAGGGGGTGAGGGGTAGGGAGTAAAGTAGAGGGGGCTGGGGGGAGGTAGCGGGGGTGGGGGTGGGAGTAGAGGGGGGGGTGGTGGGGGGGTGGGAGTGAGTAGAGGGGGTGGGGGGAGTGGGAAGTAGAGGGGGTGGGGGTGGGAGTCGAGGGGGTGGGGGTGGGAGTAGGGGGGTGGGGGTGGAGTCGAGGGGGTGGGGGTGGGAAGTAGAGGGACTGGTGGGGGGGGTGAGAGTAGATGGTAGTGGGGGTGGGAGTAGAGGGGGTGAGGGGAGAGTAGAGGGTGGTGGTGGGGGAGTAGAGGGGGTGGGGGGTGAGAGGGGGGGGTGGGGGGGAGTAGAGGGGGTGGGGGGGGGAGTATGAGGGGGGTGGGGGGTGAGTAGAGGGGTGGGGGGTGAGTAGGAGGGGTGGGGGGAGTAGAGGGGGTGGGGGGAGTAGAGGGGGGGGGGTGTTGGTACGAGGGGGTGTGGGTGGTGAGTAGAGGGGGTGGGGGGGTAGTTGAGGGGGTGGGGGTGGGAGTAGAGGGGGTGGGGGGAGAGTAGAGGCGGGGGTGGGGGTGAGTAGAGGGGTGTGGGGGGGAGGGGAGTAGAGGGGGTGGGGGGGGAAAGTAGAGGGGGGTGGGGGAAGGAGTAGAGGGGGTGGGGGGAATAGAGGGGGTGGGGTGGTGTCGAGGGGGTGGGGGGAGTAGGGGGGGGGGGGGGAAGTAGAGGGGAGTGGGGGGGAGTAGAGGGAGTGGGTGAGTAGAGGGGGTGGGGGGAGGGCGTAGAGGGGGGTGGGGGGGGAGTAACGGGGGTGGGGGGGGAGTAGAGGGGGGTGGGGAGGGAGTAGCGGGGGTGGGGGGGGTAGTTGAGGCGGGTGAAGGGGGGGGGATGAGGGGGGGAAGAGGGGGAAGTAGAGGGGGTGGGGGGGTTGTAGCGGGGGTTGGGGGGGAAAGTAGAGGGGGTGGGGGGGGTGTAGCGGGGGTGTAGGGGGAAGTAGAGGGGGTGGGGAGGAAGTTGAGGGGGTGGGGGGGTTTGTAGCGGGGGTGGGGGGGGAGTAGAGGGTGGTGGGGGGAAGTAGAGGGGGTGGGGGGGTGTAGAGGGGTGGGGGGGGGGAGATGTAGAGGGGTGTGGGGGGAAGTAGAGGGGGTGGGGGGTGTAAGGGGGGTGTGGGGGGAGTAGAGGGGTGGGGGAAGAGTAGAGGGGGTGGGGGGGAGTAGAGGGGGTGGGGGGGGAGTAGGGGGGTGGGGGGGAGTAGCGGTGGTGGGGGGGGGAGTAGAGGGGGGTGGGGGGAGTAGAGGGAGGTGGGGGGGTGTAGCGGGGGTGGGGGGGGGAGTAGGGGGGTGGGGGGGAAGTAGAGGGGGTGGGGGGAGTAGTAGAGGGGGGGTGGGGGGGGAGTAGAGGGGGTGGGGGGGGAAGTAGCGGCGGGGGAGGGGCGGGAGTAGGGAGTGGAGTAGAGGGGCGTGGGGGGGAGTAGCGGGGGTTGGGGGGAGTAGTAGCTGGGGTGGGGGGGTCTGTTGTAGCCGGGGGTGGGGGGGAAGTAGTGGGGGTGGGGGGGAGTAGTAGCGGGGGTGGTGGGGGGAAGGGAAGTAGAGGGGGTGGGGGTTATGTAGCGGGGGGCGTGGGGGGAGTAGAGGGGGTGGGGGAAGTAGAGGGGTGGGGGGGTGTTGGGGGGTGGGGGGAAGTAGAGGGATGGTGGGGGGGGAGAAGAGGGGGTGGGGGGGAGAGTAGAGGGGGTGGTGGGGAGTAGCGGGGGTGGGGGAAGTAGAGGGGTGGGAGGGGGTGTTGCGGGGGGTGGGGGAAGTAGAGGGGGTGGGGGGAGTGCGGGGGTGGGGGGAAGTAGAGGGTAGGTGGGGGGGTTGTAGCGGGGGTGGGGGGGGAGGAAAGTAGGGGGGTGGGGTGGGAGTAGAGGGGGTGGGGGGGTATGGTAGTTAGCGGGTGTGGGGGGGAGGTGAGGGGGGGTGGTGGGGGGGGGGAAGTAGCGGGGGTGGGGGGGGTAGCGGGGGTGGGGGGGGTGGGTGGGTGGTAGTAGCGGGGGGTGGGGGGAAGTGAGAGGGGGTGGGGGGGGAGAGTAGAGGGGGGGGTGGGGGGGTGTAGCGGGGTGGGGGGGAAGAGGGAAGAGCGGGGGTGGGGGGGGTAGGGAGTAGCGTGGGGTGGGGGGGGGGGTGTAGAGGGGTGGGGGGGTTGAGAGGGGGGGGGGGGGGGGTTGTTGCGGGGGTGGGGGGGTAGTAGCGGGGTGGTGGGGGGGGGGGAAGTTGCGGGGGTGGGGGGGGTAGTAGAGGGGGTGGGTGGGGTGAAGTAGGGTGGGGTGGGGGGGGAAGTAGGGGGGTGGGGGGTGGGGTAAGTGGAGCCACACACGCACGCACACACACACGCACACGCAGACACACACGACGCACACGTCACACTCATCACCCACGCACACACGCACGCACACAGCACGCACACTCACACGCACGCACACACGCACGCAACACGCAGCACACACACACGCCGCACACCACGCACGCACACACACACGCGCACACACACGCACGATCGCACACACCAGGAACACACGCACGCCGCACGCACACACGCACGCAACATACGCACACGCAGACGCACACACGCAGCACTCACGTACGCGCACACGTACGCACGCAAACACACATGCATACGCACACACGCACGCACACACCGCACCACACACACGCACGCACACACACACCGCACACGCACGCACACGCACAGCTCACCGCACGCCCCACCACGCACGCCGCACACACCGCTCGCACACACACGCACCGCAAACACACACACGCGCAGCAACACGCCGCACGTCCACACTGCATGCACGCACACGCACACGCACACAAATGCACCACGCATGCCACCACAGACACGGCACGCACCACACGGCTATGCACACGCACACCACAGCACACACACACGCACGCACACGCACACAAAATGCAAATGCATGCACACACACACGCACCACAAACGCATGCACACGCCACGCACACAACACACGCACACGCACACACACACGCACGCAGACACTACAACACGCACGCAGACACACACACACGCACGCAGACTGATTGAATGCATGTGACTTGTGGGTCCGAATGGCCTAATTCTTTAAAATCTCTTATGATGTTCTGAATGTCCAGGTAGCTGTGTCGTCTTGCGGTGTTCTGCAGTTGGATTCCGATCTCTGCTGTAAGCACCCAAGTGACCTTGAGCCAGAGTACAAATAGACTCACACGCACCGCCACCACCACACACTTACACACACACACCCACGCACGCACACGCACACGCACATGCACACACACAAACACGCAGACACACACGCCGCACACACGCTACGCACACACACACGCACGCAGACACACACGCCACACGCTCGCACAACGCACGCACACACTCGCACGGCACACACGCACGCACGGAACACCCGCCACGAACACACACACGCAGCACACACATACGCAGACACACACGCAAGCACGCACACGCACACTGCAGCACTAACACGCACGCACACCGCACACGCAGCATAGCACACCACGCACGCACCACTCACACGCGCAGCCACACACGCCACACACCGCACTAAATGGCAACCCACACGCACGCACACACACACGCACGCACACACGCACGCACACAGCATGCACGCACACACACACGACGCAATAACACACACGCACGCACACACACTCACGCCGCACACACGAACGCACGCACACACGGCACGCACACACACACACACCATGCACACGCACGCACCCAGCACGTGCACAACGTACGCACACACACACACCGCACGCACACACACATGCATAGCACACAGCACGACACACAAACACCGCACGCAGGACACACATGCACGGCTCACGCACACACACATGCACCAACGCACCCACGCACACACGCCACGCAACACGCACGCACATGCATGCAAAACACACACGCATGCACACACCACGCCAGCACTACACCACACGCACACCACACGCAACGCAACACACGCACACGCACACACGCATGCCCACACGCACGCACACACACGCATGCCCACACACACGCACGCACACACACGCACGCACACACACGCACACGCACACACACACACGCACACGCACGCACACGCACGCACGTCCACACACGCACGCAGACGCACACGCACACAAATGCACACACGCATGCACACACACACACGCACGCACATGCATGCACACGCACACACACACGCACACACACACGCACGCACGCACACGCACACAAATGCACACACGCATGCACACACACACGCACGCACACGCATGCACACGCACACGCATGCACACACACGCACACGCACACGCACACACACGCACACACACTCGCACGCACACACACACATGCACACACACGCACAC
>CM069153.1:2334346-2389168 GCA_035221665.1 Okamejei kenojei
TCCCCCCCCCCCCCCCCCCCCCCCCCCCCCCCCCCCCCCCCCCCCCCCCCCCACCCCGGCCTCAATGCGGTGGCATTCCACGCCTCCGTGCAAGGAGCGTCGCAAGTGGCATTATCCCAATCCCCTCATTATAACATTCGTGCCCTCCCCGCAACCTTACCCCGGGCCAGACTCCCCAAACACTGTGAAAGGAGCTCTCCCCCCCCCCCCCACCCCCCGGGAAATACAGTATTTAAAAACATAAACACAAAATGTACTTAACAACATTATTGGTACACAAGCTTACTAACACACACTTAAAATATTGACAAACCATATTTGAAAACCCCGCCAAGAAACTTGCTCTGCGCATGCGCAGTAGACCGATGCACATGCGCAGTGCTGCAAAGGCAGAATTTCTGCTGCCTTCAGCCCCGATTATCATTGACGGCTTCAGGCAGCGCTGACGGCACGTGGGTTGCACAGAGCTTCCCGTGTTACAAGCGCTGCGGATGAAAGGCGCAGAGAATTATGGCTACCTAAGAGATCGATCTCTTACATAGGCATCATTCTCCCATGCCTTTACTATTTATATTTAGTTATTACCATGTTATAATTTTAGTCAGGGTAGGCAGTGCCCACCATTATTCCACCACTCACCCATTCCCCAATGCAACCTGTTCCCCTACGCAATATTCTACCGTGGTGGGGAAGAGGGAGGGGTGTGTGGGGGAGGGGGGGTGGTGTGGTGTGGGGGAGGGGGGTTGTGGGGAAGGGGGTGGTGTGGGGGAGGGGAGCGGGTTGGTGGGGTGGAGGAATGGGGAGGGGTGTGTGTGAGGAGGGGGGTGGGGGGCAAGGGGGTGGTGTGGGGGAGGCGGGTGGTGTGGGGGAGGTGGGGCGTGCGGGACGGGTGGCGTGTGGGGGGAAGGTGGGGTGGGGGATAGTGTGGGGAGCGTGGGTGATGTGGGGGGTGGTGAGGTGGTGAGGAGGTGTGTGTGTGTGGGGAGGAGGGGGAGGGGGAGGGGGAGTGTGGGACTCCACTCTGCGGCCACTGGCCACGGCACCACATAGCACCTCCCGACGCCACACAGCGACTTTCCCGACTCCACTCTTGCGGGCTCAATCAGCACGGCTTGTTTACTCAGCCCCGCCTCCGGGGCTTTGTTCTCCAGCGGGTGCCAGAAGGGGCATTATCTTCATGGTGAATTCCACTGATCGGAACAAAACTGGGTGGAGAACAGTGATTAAGGTGGCAAAGAAATCCTAGCGATAAACTGTACCGTTTTTGCGCAAATTAAAAAAAAAAGCAAACTGGAAGTGGTCAAGATGAGAGTTTTAGTAATAGTATAGATAGGTGCAGGAGTAGGCCATTCGGCCTGTCGAGCCAGCACTATCATTCAATATGATCATGGCTGAACATCCAAAATCAGTACCCCGTTCCTGCCTTCTCCCCATATCCCTTGATTCCGTTAGCTCTAAGAGCTAAATCTAACTCTCTCTTGAAAACATCCAGTGAATTGGCCTCCACTGCCTGTTGGTGAAGCTGTGGAAGGCACTATACAAATGCAGGTTGGGACATGGTTTTCTGGCCAGTCTGTCTGTCTGCAACATTCTCCTCCTGTTGCCATCAGTTATGTTTATTGTCCTGGTTTAGGGTTATCATGCTAGACTGTAAGACATCGCAGCAAATTGTGGACGCAGCCCAGACCATCGCACGAAACCGACCTCCCTCCCATCGACTCCATCTACACCTCACGCTGCCTCGGCAAGGCCAGCAGCATCATCGCGGACCAGTCTCACCCCGGCCACTCCCTCTTCTCCCCTCTCCCATCGGGCAAGAGGTACAGAAGTGTGAAAACACACGCACACCTCCAGATTCAGGGGCAGTTTCTTCCCGGCTGTTATCAGGCAACTGACCCATCCTACCACAACCAGAGAGCGGTCCTGAACTACTGTCTACCCTATTGGTGACTATTCATTGCATGAAGATGCTGAGAAGTGTATTCAGCTCTGGCTGAACAACTTCTAATCTTGTGTGTGGACTCGAGAAGAAGAAGATTGGTGACTATCTTTAATCGGACGTTGCCGGCTTTACCCTGCACTAAACGTTATTCCCTCATCCTGTATCCGTACACTGTGAACGGATCGATTGTAATCGCGTATTGTCTTTCCGCTGACTGGTTAGCACGCAACACAAGCTTTTCACTGTACCTCGGTACACGGGACAATAAACTGGACTGAACTGTTAATTTCACGTGTACCAAGATACAGAGAGTATCTTGGGTTTGTACGCTATCCAATTAGATCAGATAATACTATCCATATACACAGTCAGGTCAAACTCCAGTCCACTAGGCAGAGCAAAGGGGAAGATGCAGAGAGCAGAATCTAGTTCTCAGCATTGTAGCGCATCAGTTCCACACACAAAGCCCACTGTCCGCAATGGGGTAGAGGTGAATCGGACAGTACCCCAGCTTATGGAAGGGCCGTTCAGAAGCCTGATAACAGAGGGGAAGAAGCTGTTCCTGAGTCTGGTGGTGCGCGCTTTCAAGCTTCTGTACCTTCTGCCGGACGGGAGCGGGGAGGAGGAGGAATGACCGGGGTGGGACAGGGACAGGGACAAGTCTGTGATGATGTCGGCTGCTTTCCCGAGGCAGCGTGAAGTGTGGATGGAGTCGATGGTGGGGATTGCAAATTCAATGCTAGCATTTATTTCAAGAGGGCTGGGCTCCATCTACAATGGTGGGGAGTGTTTAAAAAAGAACTGCAGATGCTGGAAAAATCGAAGGTGGACAGAAATGCTGGAGAAACTCAGCGGGTGAGGCAGCATCTATGGAGCGAAGGAATCGGTGACGTTTATGGGACTCGACCCGAAACGTCAGCTATTCCTCCGCTCCATAGATGCTGCCTCACCCGCTGAGCTGTGGTGGGGAGTGTGGTGTGTGCCACATCCACAACTATTTGCGGTCAAGGGCAGTGTGTAGTGTGTGTGAGCTGCTGTTCCGTGCCTGCTGAGAGGAGTTGTCAGAGACTTGGACATTCTGTAGCTTTGAATTGAAACACCAGTGGTGAAGATTCTGCCAAATCCTACAAACTAGCAGGCAGGCGATTAAAGCTGCATCAATGTTCTCTCCCGGGGCAACAGCAGCAACAGCGGCAGCTTCGATCGCACGCAACCCTCAGTGGCTGGGCTACTGACGGAGCGCCGCTCTGTGGGGTGAGGGGGTGTGGGGGTGTGAGGAGGCGGGGTCCAGGAGGGCGGGGGTGAGGGGTGTGAGGGGGGGGTGGGGGTGTGAGGGGGCGGGGTGAGGAGGGCGGGGGGTGTGAGGGGCGGTGTTGAGGGGCGGGGGTGAGGGGGTGAGGGGGTGAGGGAGGGTGAGGGGGGGTGAGGGAGCTGTGGGGGGGTGGGGGGGGTATGGGTGAAGGGGGGTGGGGATGAGGGGGAGTAGGGGTGGGGGCACACTATGGTTGCGGAATTACGATTCCTAGCCAGCTTTCGCAAACGACCACAAGTTCCTGTTTCAGCCGCTTGCAGCTCATTTACTGGGCTCAACTGCATATTAAACTATGGAAATTATCCTCATTATTATTCACACCTATAATAAATTAGAAAAATCTGTTTGCAGCTACTTAAAGTTGCAAATGTCAGAGGCTGAGTTGAGTTAATCCCTGCAGCGTAAACTAGACCTGAGTTTACTTTCCTCGTAGAAAGACAGCATGGAAACAGGCCCTTCAGCCCACTACAGCCGTGCCAACCATCCATCACCCAAAGACGTGCGGGTTTGTAGGTTAATGGGCCCTCTGTAAATTGTTGAGTTACTCCAGCACTCTGTGAAACGTCACCTATCCATGTTCTCCACAGATGCTGCCTGACCCGCTGAGTTACTCCAGCACTCTGTGAAACGTCACCTATCCATGTTCTCCACAGATGCTGCCTGACCCGCTGAGTTACTCCAGCACTCTGTGAAACGTCACCTATCCACGTTCTCCGCAGACGGGCAGCATCTCTGGAGAAAAGGAATAGGTGACGTTTCGGGTCGAGACCCTTACGGGTCTCAACCCGAAACGTCACCTATCCCTTTTTTCCAGAGATGTTATGTGACCCGCTGAGTTACCCCAGCACTCTGTGAAACGTCACCTATCCATGTTCCCCACAGATGCTGCCTGACCCGCTGAGTTACTCCAGCACTCTGTGAAACGTCACCTATCCATGTTCTCCACAGATGCTGCCTGACCCGCTGAGTTACTCCAGCACTCTGTGAAACGTCACCTATCCATGTTCCCCACAGATGCTGCCTGACCCGCTGTTTCCTCCCACACTCCAAAGACCTACAGGTTTGTAGGTTAATTGGGCTCAGAAAAAATTGTAAATTGTCCCTTGTGTGTTTAGGATAGTGCTAGTGCACGGGGGGATCGCTGGCCGGCCGGACCCGGTGGGCCGAGGGGCCTGTTTCCACACTGAATCTTGTGTCTGAAGTCAGAAATACAGCGCGGAAACAGGCCCTTTGGCCCACTGAGTCCGTGCCGACCAGCGACCCCCCCGCACACCAACACTACCTTACACACATTGGGACCATTAACAACTTACAGAGGCCAGCCAACCTGCAAGTCTGTACGTGTTTGGAGTGTGGGAGGAAACTGGAGCACCCGGAGACAACCCATGAGAACGTACAAACTCCGTACAGACAAAACCCATAGTTAAAGCCCTGTCCCACGGTACGAGTTCATTCCAAGAGCTCTCCCGAGTTTGCCCTGATTTGAACTCGGAGATTTACGGTAATGGCCACTCGTCGGTACTCGGGGCTCTCGTGGACATTTTTCAACACGTTGAAAAATCTTCACGAGTCTTCCCGTGCTTACCTGCCGTTAGCGAGTCTTCCCGAGTACCTGCCGTTAGCGCTAAGAGACGTCCCCGAGCTCCGACGTACCCGCTACGTTCATTCTCCGTGCTCACCACGAGTTTGATTTTTTTTAATACTCGGGAGAGGCCTTGGAATGAACTCGTACCGTGGGACAGGGCTATTAGGATCGAACCCGGGTCTCTGGCGCTGTGAGGCAGCAGCTCTACCCGCTGCGTCACGCTGCTGACCCATAAAATCTCTAAACTAAAGTTCCATGTGTCAGTTCAGTTTATCAGTTCAGTTTATTGTCCCGTGTACCGAGGTCCAGTGAAAAGCTTTTGTCATGTGCTAACCAGTCAGCGGAAAGACAATACACGATTACAGTCCAGCCGTTCCAATCTTGAACTAAAAGGTTACTGCAGTTTACAGTACATAAAAATGTAGACAATAGGTGCAGGAGTAGGGCCATTCGGCCCTTCGAGCCAGCACCGCCATTCACTGTGATCATGGCTGATCATCCCCAATCAGTACCCTGTTCCTGCCTTCTCCCCATATCCCCTGACTCCGCTATCTTTAAGGATCTAGCTCTCTCTTGAAAGCATCCAGAGAACCGGCCTCCACCGCCCTCTGAGGCAGAGAATTCCACACATTCACCACTCTCTGGGAGGAAGGTGTTGGGCGTGTGTCTGCGGTGAGGGGAGTTTGCAGAATATGCGCTCGCTGGAGTGAGAGCGTGAATCGCGGGCAGCGACGTTCTGGGGGAATTATCTGTTTATGAGTGACGTGCGGCGCTCACAATATTGGCGCTGGCTGTCACAACAAGCAATCCCAGCTGGTGCGAGCGGAACAGTGGCAGTAAGCGTTCAGAGTGAGAGACGTGGCTGACACAAACTGCTAGAGTAACTCAGCAACGGAGATACAAAGCCATGTCCTTCACACTAGTTTGTAAAGAACCAATGTCTGGTTACTGACTGAAGGTAATGCTGCAGCCAATGACAGTAGATGATGACACAAAAAGCTGGAGCGACTCAGCGGGACAGGCAGCATCTCTGGAGAGAAGGGACGGGTGACGTTTCAGGTCTCGACCCGACGTACATGGTAAATGGTAGGGAATTGAGGAATGCTGTGGAACAGAGGGATCTAGGAATAACTGTGCATAGTTCTCTGAAGGTGGAATCGCATGTAGATAGGGTGGTAAAGAAAGCCTTTGGTGTGCTGGCCTTTATAAATCAGAGCATTGAATATAGGAGTAGGGAAGTAATGTTAAAATTGTACAAGGCATTGGTAAGACCAATTCTGGAGTATGGTGTACAATTTTGGTCGCCTAGTTATAGGAAGGATGTCAACAAAAATAGAGAGAGTACAGAGGAGATTTACTAGAATGTTGCCAGGGTTCCAGCAACTATGTTACAGAGAAAGGTTGAACAAGTTAGGTCTTTATTTCTTTGGAGCGCAGAAGGTTAAGGGGGGACTTGATTGAGGTCTTTAAAATGATGAAAGGGATAGACAGAGTTGACGTGGATACGTTTTTCCCATTGAGGGTAGGAAGATTCAAACAAGAGGGCATGACATGAGAATTAAGGGACAGAAGTTTCGGGGTAACGTGAGGGGGAACTTCTTTACTCAGAGGGTGGTGGCTGTGTGGAATGAGCTTCCAGCAGAAGTGGTGGAGGCAGGATCGATTTTAACATTTAAAGGTAAAGTGGATAGGTATATGGACGTGAAGGGAATGGAGGGGTATGGTCTGAGTGCAGGTAGATGGGACTAGGGGAAAACAAATGGTCGGCACGGACTGGAAGGGCCGAGAGGGCCTGTTTCCGTGCTGTAATTGTTATATGGTTATATGGTCTGCAGTTCTTTCCTGCACAGTCTGAGAGTTCTTCTCTCAATGCAACAGACAAGGGAAAGGTGAAAAGCAGGATATTGTACGGAAATAGTCCACCAATCCTGCATGCAAAACCAGCCATGTTTTGGTGCCAATTAACCATTGAGCATTGGAGCATTGGCAGAAGGACATCTCCTACTGTCAGGCACACCCAGACAGGGAGCAAGGTCATGTGATAGGGAAATAATGAGGCCATTCAGCCCATCAAGTCTACTCCGCCATTCAGTCATGGCTGATCTATCTCTCCCTCCTAACCCCAATCTCCTGCCTTCTCTCCATAACCTCTGACACCCGTACTAATCAAGAATCTATCTATCTCTGCCTTAAAAATATCCATTGACTTGGCCTCCACAGCCCTCTGTGGCAATGAATTCCACAGATTCACCGCTCTCTAAAGAAATTCCTCCTCATCTTCCCTTTATTCTGAGGCTATGGCCTCTGATACTAGACTCTCCCATTAATGGAAACATCCTCTCCACAACCATCTATCCAAGCCTTTCACTATTCTGTCAGTTTCAATAAGGTCCCCCCTCATCTTTCTCGATTTTATTTGGGGCCCAAAACTGCTAACCTTATCCATTGACTTGTTTAAGAAAGAACTGCAGATGCCGGAAAAATCGAAGGTAGACAAAAATGCCGGAGAAACTCAGGGGGTGAGGCAGCATCTATGGAGCGAAGGAATAGGTGCTGTTTCGGGTCGAGACCCTTCTTCAGCTGACTTGGTCTGCGGCCAAGAATTCCACAGATTCACCGCCCTCAGGCTAAAGTATCTCGAGATAAAAAGATTCTTAATGAATCAATATTATATACTGATACGAATATACGATATTACAGAAAGAGAGGTTCTTGTAATAAATGATGATATTAGTGTGAAGTGGTGGGTGTTCCTGAAGTACATTTATATATTAGTCCAACCACTGTGATTTACTGGAATATTAAAACCAGCCAGTCGAGTGTTACTGGGACAACTAATTACATCAATGTCAAGCACTGGGATGTCACCAGAATACATTTTTAGTGAGTTCAACTTCAGGTGATGCCGTTTCTAGAATAGATTATTAATATCAGACAGTGATTGTTCTTGAATAAATCATTATATTAGCGTTAGACAGAAGGAGTTACTGGAATACAATAATATTAATAATTGGCAGTGGAGAATTACTCCAACGTATTATTAAACTAATATTAAGCAGTGTGATTTATTGTAGTGCATGACTATGCTAATATCAGGCAGTGACCAGTTACTAGAATATATATTATGAGACAATTCTGACTGCCGGCTACTGCAATATATTGTTGTATTAAAATCTGGCAGTGGTTCACAAGGTCACAAGTGATAGGAGCACAATTAGGCCAAGTGTGCTCCGCCATTCAATCATGACTGATCTATCTCTGCCTCCTAACCCCATTCCCCTGCCTTCTCCCCGTAACCCCTGACATTCATATTGTCTGGGGAATTCTCTGCCTCAGAGGGCGGTGGAGGCCGGTTCTCTGGATGCTTTCAAGAGAGAGCTAGATAGGGCTCTTAAAGATAGCGGAGTCAGGGGATATGGGGAGAAGGCAGGAACGGGGTACTGATTGGGGATGATCAGCCATGATCACATCGTAGGGCCAAATGGCCTACTCCTGCACCTGTTATCTATTGTCTATTGTCACCCGCACTGATCAAGAATATATCAATCTCTGACAAAAATATCCACTGACGTGGCCTCCACAGCCTTCTGTGGCAAGGAATTCCACAGATTCACCGCCCCCTGACAAGGGAAAGTCGAACAGCAGGGTCTTGTACAGAAATAGTCCACCGACCCTGCATTCAAAAGGCGCCATGTTTTGGAGCCAATCAACTATTGGCAATTGTACCCTTGACAGAAGGACGTCCCCCTCCGTCAGCCACACCCAGGCAAAGACATTCCTCCTCGCCTCCTTTCTAAAGGAACGTCCTTTAATTCTGAGGCTGTGCCCTCTAGTCCTGGACTCTCCCACTAGTGCAAACATCCTCTCCACATCTACTACACATTATATTCATATTATATATCAGATACCAGAATATATTATGTTTATAGTTTTCACAGTAACGATATATCTATAGTATTTATATCAGGCAGTGAGTATTAAAGAGAAGATTATTAGTTTAAGGTGAGGATATGCGAGATTACATTATTACATTGAACAGGTCGAGGATGCAACTGAAATATGTTACTGTATTAATGTCAGATTATGCTTGTGTCTGGAATAAATTATAATATTAATACCAGTCAGTGTGTGTAATTAGAATCAAATATTATTACACCTATGGCAGCTGGAATACACTAATGTATTCGGGCAGTGTGGAGATATTAGAATACATTATAATATTAATATTGGTCAGTGGGATGTTACTGGGATATATTTTTACATTAATATCAGGCATTATGATTTGTTTGCAACAGTGCACTGTATATTAACCATGGCCATTGTGAAGTTTCTAGAATACATTATTATTATATTAAAGCCATCCCATGCAGTATTACTGGAGAGCGATTCAGGTAGTGTGGGGCCAGCACGGTTTTCGAAACAGCTCCATCCAAGACCGCAAGAACGTTGTCACTTGCGGGCGGAGCACCAAGGCAAATTCCTTGTATGTGAATACTTGGCCAATAAACATTCGTTCATTCAAGAAATGGCAGCGAATTGTGGACGCAGCCCAGACCATCGCACGAACCAACCTCCCTTCCATCGACTCCATCTACACCTCACGCTGCCTCGGCAAGGCCAGCAGCATCATCAAGGACCAGTCTCACCCCGGCCACTCCCTCTTCTCCCCTCTCACATCGGGCAAGAGGTACAGAAGTGTGAGAACGCACGTACACACCTCCAGATTCAGGGACAGTTTCTTCCCGGCTGTTATCAGGCAACTGAACCATCCTACCACACCCAGAGAGCGGTCCTGAACTACTATCTACCTCATTGGAGACCCTTGGACTTTCCTTGATAGAACTTTACTGGACTTTATCTTGCACTAATATTATTCTCGTTATTCCCTTATCCTGTATCTGTACACTGTGAACGGCTCGATTGTAATCATGTATTGCCTTTCCGCTGACTGGTTAGCACGCGACAAAAGCTTTTCACTGTACCTCGGTACACGGGACAATAAACTGAACTGAATGTTGCAGGAATAGAGTATGTTAGTAGCAGAGAGTGAAGAGTTACTGTGACACATGACAACAAGAGGTGTTGCTAATATTAATAGCAGAATTAGAATCATTAAAATCAGTCAGATGTTATAGAAATGATACAGAGAAGGTTCAGAGAGGATTTACCAGGATGTTGCCAGGACTAGAGTGTGTGAGCTACAGGGAGAGGTTGAGTAGGCTGGGTCTCTATTCCATGGAGCGCAGGAGGATGAGGGGAGATCTTATAGAGGTGTATAAAATCATGAGAGGAATAGATCGGGTAGAGTCTCTTGCCTAGAGTAGGGGAATCGAGGACCAGAGGACATGGGTTTAAGGTGAAGGGGGAAAGATTTAATAGGAATCTGAGGGGTAACAAATAAAGTATCAATTAACATAGAAACATAGAAACATAGAAATTAGGTGCAGGAGCTAGGCCATTCAGCCCTTCGAGCCTGCCACGATTCAATATGATACATGGCTGATCATCCAACTCAGTATCCCGTACCTGCCTTCTCTCCATAAAACTTCTGATCCCTTAGCCAAGGGCACATCCAACTCACTCTTAAATATAGCAATGAACTGGCCTCAACTACCCTCTGTGGCAGAGAGTTTCCAGAGACTCACCACTCTCTGTGTGAAAAAAAGTCTTTCTATCTCGGTCTTAAAGGATTTCCCCCTTATCCTTAAGCTGTGACCCTTGTCCTGGACTTCCCCAACATGGGAACAATCTTCCTGCATCTAGCCTGTCAACCCCTTAAGAATTTTGTAAGTTTCTATTAAGATCCCCTCTCAATCTCCTAAATTCCAGAGAGTATAAACGAGTCTATCCAGTCTTTCTTCATCAGACAGTCCTGACATCCCAGAATCAGTCTGGGTAACATATATATCATTTTTCACACAGCGGGTGGTGGGTGTGTGGAACACGCTGCCAGAGGAGGTAGTTGGGGCTGGGACTATCCCAACGTTTAAGAAACAGTTAGACAGGTACATGGATAGGACAGGTTTGGAGGGATATGGACCAAGACGCAGGCAGGTGGGACTAGTGTAGATGGGACATGTTGGCGGGTTGCGCTGAAGGGCCTGTTTCCACACTGTGTAAATACACCAATATATTATCAGGGAATTGGTGTTACTAGAATACGTTATATTAATATCGAGGATGTGTAGCAGTAAATTATTACATTAATCTCAGGTGTGAGTATTACTGGAGTACACTGAGATATTAGTAACTCACACTGGGCATTCATTAATACCACATGTCGTTAACTGAATACGAGATGGAGTGAATCACGAACGTTTCACTAATGACAAGCCATGGGTGTTCTGCCGTCTATTAGTATTTTGATCTCTGGCAATATTATTATAATATTATCAGTCAGTGGGTGTGAATGGGCTGCATTGTTACATTAACACCAAGCTGCGTAGCGTTACTTTTAGTTTTGAGATGCAGCGCGGAAACAGGCCGACCGAGTCTGCCCGACCAGCAATCGCCCTTCCACACCATCCCACTTTCTCATCCACTCTCTACACACAAGGGGGCCGATTAACCTGCAAACCCGCACGTCTTTGGGACGTGGGAGGAAACCGGAGCACCCGGAGGAAACCCACGCGGGTCACAGGGGGAACCTGCAAACTCCACACAGGCATACCATATTGTAGTAATATTACTAGTAAGTATTACTGGATGTTTCATGTACCTTGTGTTTTTGTGACCGTTGGCAGATCAATTTCCCTCCTGGGATAAATAAAGTTCCATCGTGTCCAGAGCCGGCCTTAAGCCAATTGGACACCAGAAGCATGTGGCAGGGTGTCAGGGACATCACTGACTACAAGAGCAGCCCCCCCTGCCCCCACAGTGATATCACACTGGCCAACGAGCTAAACGAGCTTCGAAACTGGCAACACCACCAGGAGTGGAATAACCCCGGCCATGGCGGACGGACAGGTCTTAACATTGACCAAATCTATGTGGCACCTGTGACAATAAAGATATTATTATTATTGGGCCAATTGCTCCCAATTGGGCCCCACGCCTGAAGGGGCCCTGCGCTAGAGTCATCTACTCTCGGCTCGTCAAGTGCACACACCAGCGAACAATCAAAGAAATGTCCGCTGTAATGAGAGGGAGAGGGAGCATAAGGATAAAATTAGCTATAATACGTGGGATGGGGTACGACTTTTCAAACTCCGTGTGGCAAAACGGATGGAGGTAAAATCGACGCAGGGAAAGTAAGCCAGAGTGAAAGCGAACCCAAGGATCAAAATAGCTGCGAATCACAGATTGGAATACGACTTTTCTACATGTGTGCGTGCGGACTGACCGTCAGTCTCTGTCTCTTTCTCTCACGCGCGTCGGGTCGGGCCAGGTGTGTCAGATGGGGTTGGTTGGAGTTTTTATTAGATCCCCGCATGACACTTGCTACCCATGCCAAGTTTGGTCCAGATCGGGAAAGTAGTTTCCGAGATTCTCATGCGGACAGACAGACTGACTTCTTTGTGTTATAGATATATAGATGAAGCTTAGATCTCTTTGGCCCATTAACTCGCAGGCAGTTTTTATGCGCACATTTTGCTTACTTTCCATTCTACCATAGAGATATAAAGTCTCTAATAGACTTCATGTGTATTGCAAGTCCAGAACCAGGGGTCACAGTCTTAGAATAAAGGGGAGGTCATTTAAGACTGAGGTGAGAAAAAACGTTTTCACCCAGAGAGTTGTGAATTTATGGAATTCCCTGCCACAGAGGGCAGTGGAGGCCAAATCACTGGATGGATTTAAGAGAGAGTTGGATAGAGCTCTAGGGGCTAGTGGAGTCGAGGGATATGGGGAGAAGGCAGGCACGGGTTATTGATAGGTGACAATCAGCCATGATCACAATGAATGGCGGTGCTGGCATGAAGGGCCGAATGGCCTCCTCCTGCACCTATTGTCTATGTTTCTATGTTATTTCTATGGTGCTACAGACCTTGCCTGGGAACCTGGGCCTCACCGAAATTGCGCTCAATTGGGCCCCGCACCTCCTAAGGCCGGCCGTGATAGTATCGTATTCTGATATAAATATCAGGGAGTAGAGAGTTACTGGAATGCATTACATTAATGTCCAGCCATGAATAAAACTGGCATACATTAGCATATTAATATCTATGGGAGAGAGTAGACAGTCAGAACCTTTTCTCCCCCCCCCCCTCCCCCCCCGAGTCACAAATGTCCAACATTAGAGGGGGTAATAGTATGGTGAGAGGGGCAAAGTTTAAAGGAGATGTGGGGGGCAGGTTTTTTACACAGAGGGTGGTGGATGGCTGGAACGCGCTGCAGGGGTGGGGGTGGAGGCAGCATGTGGGCAGGTGGGGCAGGATAGGGACAATAGACAATAGGTGCAGGAGGAGGCCATTCAGCCCTTCGAGCCAGCACCTCCATTCAATGTGTTTCACAGTAAAGGGACCAATCAGGGAGGTCCATCCCCCCCTCCAATCAGTACCCCGTTCCTGCCTTCTCCCCATATCCCCTGACTCCGCTATCTTTAAGAGCCCTATCTAGCTCTCTCTTGAAAGCATCCAGAGAACCGGCCTCCACCGCCCTCTGAGGCAGAGAATTCCACACTCACCACTCTCTGTGAGAAAAAGTGTTTCCTCGTCTCCGTTCTAAATGGCTTCCTCCTTAGTCGTGCCGAGCGGTGGCTGAGGAGGGTGTGGAGTGGGGAAGCCGGGAGTGGGCAGAGGGAGAGTCGGGCTGCAGGGTGGCCGGGCAGTTTGCGCAGAGTTTGAGTAACTCACACACACGATGCAAACTGGTCCAATCGCCAACTCCACGGGATCTAAACCACAGCTAACAATGAATGACCTGCGGAGGAAGGAACTGCGGATGCTGCTTTTTATGGAGGGAGGGAGGGAGTGACTGAGGGTAGGGGAAAGAAGAGAGAGTGGAGAAGGGAGGGAGGGAGGGAGTGCTGGGGGGGTGAGGGGAAATGAGCGCGCCTGTACAGTGGGGGGCTATGGGTGAGTGGTGGAAAGTTGCAGTGGGGGGGAACGGGTGGTGAGTGGTGGAATGTTGCAGTGGGGGGTATGGTGAGTGTGGAATGTTGCAGTGGGGGGAACGGGTGAGGGTGGGGAATGTTGCAGTGGGGGGCTATGGCTGTGGTAGAATGTTGCAGTGGGGGGGAACGGCGTGAGTGGTGGAGTTGCAGTGGGGGGGAGGTGGTGGCATTTGCAGTGGGGGGAACGGGTGAGTGGTGGAATGTTGCAGTGGGGGGCCTAGGGTGAGTGGTGGAATGTTGCAGTGGGGGGGAACGGGTGAGTGGTGGAATGTTGCAGTGGGGGGCTATGGGTGAGTGGTGGAATGTTGCAGTGGGGGGGGACGGTGTGAGTGGTGGAATGTTGCAGTGGGGAACGGTGTGAGTGGTGGAATGTTGCAGTGGGGGGCTATGCGTGTATGGTGGAATGTTGCAGTGGGGGGGAACGGGTGAGTGGTGGAATGTTGCAGTGGGGGGCTTATGGGTGATGGTGGAATGTTGCAGTGGGGGGGAACGGGTGAGTGGTGGAATGTTGCAGTGGGGGGTATGCAGTATGTGTGGAAAAAAAAAAAACAAAAGTGGTGGAATGTTGCAGTGAACGGGTGAGTGGTGGAATGTTGCAGTGGGGAGCTATGGGTAGTGGTGGAATGTTGCAGTGGGGGGGAACGGTGTGAGTGGTGGAATGTTGCAGTGGGGGGCTATGCGTGTATGGTGGAATGTTGCATTATGGAGGTCTGCATTAGTTTTGTATATTAAAGCATTAATTACACAACGAGTCTGCATTTAGTTTTGTATATTATATTATTAACATCGAACAGTGTTGGGGAAAAAATTATAATATTAATACGAGGCAGTGAAATGCCACTAGAATACTTTACAATATTAATTTCAGGCAGGGAATTAATGGAATGCATCATCATATGACAATGAGAAATGTATTACATTTATATTATTTTACTACTTTAAAAAAAAGTACATTATTTTATGTATATTTCTTCCACACAGGCACATGGAAGTGCGGGAATGGAGGGATACGGATCGCATGCAGGCCAAGGAGATCAGTTTAACTTGGCACCATGTTCACCACAGATATTGTGGGCCAAAGGGCCTGTTCCTGTGCTGTACTATTCTATGTCAAGTGGGGTCACAGTGGCGCAGCGGGTAGAGCTGCTGCCTCACAGCACCAGACACCTGCTCTCACAGAGCACCAGACACCTGGTGTTGATCCAATCCGTGTACTGTCTGTGTAGAGTTTGCACGTTCTCTCTGTGACCACATGGGTTTCCTCCGGGTGCTCTGGTTTCCTCCCACATCGCAAAGACGTGCGGGTTTGTGGGTTAACTGGCCCGCTGTAAATTGCCCCTGAGTGTGTAGGGAGTGGATGAGAAAGTGGGATGGCATAGAACTAGTGTGAACGGGTGATCGATGGTCGGCACAGACTCGGTGGGCCGAAGGGCCTGTTTCCGTGCTATATCTCTAAACTAAACTAACATCGCAAGCTCTGAGGATTACAGAAATACATACTTATATTGACATCAGGTGTGATCACATCATAGAATGAATAGTGTGTGTGTGAGTGTGAGTGTGTGAGTGTGAGTGTGTGTGTGTGTGTGTGTGTGTGTGTGTGTGTGTGTGTGTGAGTGTGTGTGTGTGTGTGTGTGTGAGTGTGTGTGTGTGTGTGAGTGTGTGTGTGTGTGTGTGTGTGTGTGTGTGTGTGTGTGTGTGTGTGTGTGAGTGTGTGTGTGTGTGTGTGTGAGTGTGTGTGTGTGTGATGTGTGTGTGTGTGTGTGTGTGTGTGAGTGGGTGTGTGTGTGTTGAGTGTGTGTGTAGTGTGTGTGTGTGTGTGTGTGTTGTGTGAGGTGTGAGTGTGTGTTGTGGGTGTGTGATGTGTGTGTGTGGAGGTGTGTGTTGGTGAGTGTGTGTGTGTGTGGTGTGAGGTGTGTGCTGTGTGTGTGTGTGTGTTAGTGTGTGTGTGTGGAGTGTGTGTGTGTGAGTGTGAGTGTGTGAGTGTTTTATGGTGTGTGTGTGGTGTGTTTGTGAGTGTGAGTGTGAGTGTGTGTGTGTGTGTGTGTGTGTGTGCGTGTGTGTGTGTGTGTGTGTGTGTGTGACTGCAATTTACATTCAAGTCATTTCATGTGCATTACTGGAATAAATCATTATATTAATATTGGGCAGTACTCATTAATACAATGTATTGCTATATTATTGCTATATATTGCTATATTAACACTGGGCAGTGAAATGTTACTGGAATATATCATCATATTAATATCAAGCCTTCATGCTTACTGGATTACATGAACAAATTGTGTGTTTCCGGAATAAATTTTCATTTTAATATCAGATGGTTATGATGTTGATATTAGGTTTTGGATATTCCTGAGACACATTATTGTACCAATTTCTAGCATTAGGAGTGAATGGAATTCATTTACAAATTACTATTGGGCGGTCAGTGTTACAGTACTTGGATACTTAGTCATAAGGGATGGGAGAATGAGGCCATTCGGCCCATCAAGTCTACCCCGCCATTCAATCATGGCTGATCTATCTCTCCCTCCCAACCCCATTCTCCCAGTAGCGGGTATGAGTCGACGCGCTAGGCGGGAGTTGCCTGGGCCTGGCCAAGATGGCCAAGATGGCGGGTCCAGGCAGCGGGCAGTCGACGGCCGCACAGCAGTCGGCTGCCTGCCCCTCTTCCGGGGTTACGTCCGTGCCCGCGTGTGCCTAGAGAGGGAACACGCGGTGTCCACGGGGACTGTGGAGGCTTTCCGTGAACGCTGGTCACCGCAGGAGGTCGAATGTATTATTGACAAGAATGTAAATATTTTAATTTGAGACTTTCTTTGTAAAATGCCAATATAGGCATTCTCTGACCCTGTTACTGTTTTGTATTTGTTTGTTCTGAATAAAAGCATTTTGTTAAAAAAAAAAGCAAAAAAAAACAAAAACCCCATTCTCCTGCCTTCTCCCCATAACCCCTGACACCCGCACTAAGCAAGAATCTATATATCCACTGACTTGGCCTCCACAGCCGTCTGTGGCACAGAATTCCACAGATTCACCACCCTCTGACTAAAGAAATTCCTCCTCATCTCCTTCCTAAAAGAGCGGCAGTTAATTCTGAGGCTGACTCCTCTGGTCCTAGACTCTCCCACCAGTGGAAACATCCTCTCCACATCCACTCTATCCAAGCCTCTCACTATTCAATGTTCAATTGTCTGCTTCAATGAGGTTCCCGCTCGTCCTTCTAAACTCCAGCGAGTGCAGGCCCAGCGCTGACAAACGCTCATCATCGGTTAACCCACTCATTCCTGGGATCATTCTTGTAAACCTCCTCTCGACCCTCTCCAGAGCCGGCACATCCTTCTGAAGAAGGGTCTCGACCCGAAACGTCACCCGTTCCTTCTCTCCAGAGACGCTGTCTGACCCGCTGAGTTACTCCAGCATTTTGTGTCTATCTTCGGTTTAAACCAGCGTCTGCATATTCTTCCTCAGATATGGTGCCCAAATGAGAAATGAACGTAACATGTTACTGTATTCATATCAGATGATGTGTGTTACTAACACACAGATTATTTACAGCAGGCAGTGGGAAGGTACTGACATATTTTAGTAAATTAATACCAGGCAAGAGATGTAACTGCAATGTATTAGTAAATTAATATCAGGCAATAAAATGTGGCTGGAATATATTCGGACATTAATATCAGACAGTGTGATACATTTCTTATACTAATAGTAGGCAGTGAGTGATGTGGGAACATGTTGTACTAACATCAGACCGTCTAAAGTTACTGAAAAAAACATTATTATATTGTCATAAGGCAGCGTGGGGAGGTTATTGCAATACATATTTTTAAAAAATAAGGTGTCAGCCATTAAGGACTGAGATGAGGAAAAACTTTTGTGCCCAGAGAGTTGTGGAATTCTCTCCCACTCTCTGAGGCCAATTCTCTGGATGTATTGAAGTGAGAGTTAGATTTAGCTCTTAGGGCTAACGGAATCAAGGGATATGGGGAAAACGCAGGAATGGGTACTGATTTTGGATGATCAGCCACAGGTTTGTAGGTTAATTGGCTTGATAAAAATGTAAAATTGTCCTAGTTGGCGATATGCAGAGTACTGCCCTGCCGATTACAAAAGTCAGAAGGTTCAGAAGGGTCATACTGAATGGCGGTGGTGGCTCGAATGGCCTACTCCTGCACCTATTTTCTACGTTTCTCTGTCTACGCCAATATTTGTCAGTGGACAGTTACTAGAATAAATTGGGACATGGAACATAGAACGGTACAGCACGGGAACAGGCCCTTCGGCCCGCAATGTCCATGGCGAACTTGGCGCCAAGTTAAACTGATCCCCTCTGCCCGCACGTGATCTGTATCCCTCCGTTCCCTGCATATCCGCGCGCCTGTCTAAAAGCCTCTTAAACACCGCGATCGTATCTGCCTCCACCACTTTGATATCAGGCAGTGTCTGTTGGAAGGAGACCATCTCATGCTAGTATCAAGTAGTGGGACGTCACGCTTGTCACATTCCATTATTAAATTAACTTCAGCTGGAGTGTAGCTGCCGGAATAAATTGTATTACTATTGAGAGGCAGGGAGTTAGCAGAATACATTGTTACCACGATATTACATATTCCTGGTTACTGGCATAGTTTATATTCACACAATACAGAGGTGATACTTCAATACATTGTTATATCTGGCAGTAGCTGTTACTGGATGATATTATTCTACTGATATCAGACAGAGGGTGTTGGAAAGAACTGCAGATGCTGGTTTAAATCGAAGGTAGACACAAAATGCTGGAGTAACTCAGCGGGACAGGCAGCATCTCTGGAGAGAAGGAATGGGTGACCCGAAACGTCACCCATTCCTTCTCTCCAGAGATGCTGCCTGTCTCAATAGACAATAGACAATAGGTGCAGGAGGAGGCCATTCGGCCATCCGAGCCCGCACCGCCATCCACTGTGATCATGGCTGATCATCCACAATCAGTTCCCCGTTCCTGCCTTCTCCCCGTATCCCCTGACTCCGCTATCTTTGAGAGCCCTATCTGACTCTCTCTTGAAAGTATCCAGAGAACCGGCCTCCACCGCCCTCTGAGGCAGAGAATTCCACAGACTCACAACACTCTGAAAAAAAAGTGTTTCCTCGTCTCCGTTCTAAATGGCCTTCCCCTTATTCTTAAACTGTGGCCCCTGGTTCTGGACTTGTTCCCGATGTTCCCCCAACATCGGGAACATGTTTCCTGCCTCTAGCGTGTCCAAGCCCTTAATAATCTTAAATGTTTCAATAAGGTCCCCTCTCATCCTTCTAAACTCCAGAGTGTACAAGCCCAGCTGCTCCATTCGCTCAACAGTCCCGCCTTCCAGGGCATTAACCTGGTGAACCTACGCTGCACTCCCTCAATAGCAAGAATGTCCTTCCTCAAATTTGGAGACCAAAACTGCACATAATACTCCAGGTGTGGTCTCACCAGGGCCCAGTTACTCCAGCGTTTTGTGTCAACAGACAGAGGCTGTCATATTACTATCTGTCCATGAGAAGTTACAGGAATACTGAACATTGTGTTAATATCCAGCAATTTGGTGTGACTGGGCGATGTTCATAGAAATTAGCAGACACTGGGACAGGCTAGATGCTGGAAACATGTTCCCCATGTCCAGAACCAGGGGTCACAGTTTAAGAATAAGGGGTAGGCTGTTTAGGACTGAGATGAGGAAATATGTTTTTCACCCAGAGGGTTGTGAGTCTGTGGAATTCTCTGCCACAGAAGGCAATGCAGGCTAATTCTCTGGATACTTTCAAGAGAGAGTTAGATAGAGCTCTTAAAGGTAGCGGAGTCATGGGATATGGGGAGAAGGGCAAGAGAGAGTTAGATATAGATCTTCGGGCTAACGGAATCAAGGGATATGGGGAGAAAGCAGGATTCTGGATGATATTGGATGACAGTGCTGGCTCGAAGGGCCGAATGGCCTACTTGCACCTATTTTCTATGTTTCTATAAGGTGTTATGGAACAAATGTATTCCTTGGAGCGCATGAGGCTGAGGAGTGGTCTTATATATGTGTACAAATTAATGAGGGGAATACATGGGGTGAATGCAGACCCTTGTACCCATAGTAGGAGAATCAAGAACCAGGGGACAAAGGTTTAAGGTGAGAGGGGAAAGATTTAATGGGAACCTGAGGGACAATCTTTTCACACAGAGGGTGGTGGGTGTATGGAACAAACTGCTAGAGGAGGTAGAGAGACATAAAATGCTGGAGCAACTCAGCGGGACAGGCAGCCAGCATTCAGGAGAGAAGGGGAATGGGTGACGTTTCAGGGGCGAGAACCTTCTTCAGACTGCGTCAGGGATATGGAAACGAGAGATATAGACGGTGATGTGGAGAGATAAAGAACAATGAATATTGTATGTGGACACAAATGCTGGAGAAACTCTGCGGGTGACCCAGAAGGGTCTCGACCCGAAACGCTGCCTTTTTCCCTTCGCCCATAGACGCTGCCTCACCCGCTGAGCTGCTCCAGCTTTTTATGTCGACCTTCGATTTTTTTCCAGCATCTGCAGTTCGCTCTTAAACATGACTCTAAATTAGGATCAGTTACTGGGATACATTAACACCAAAATATAGATGTGACTGGGACTCATTATTGTACTGATGGAAGGAGTGGGAGTCAGCGGGAAGCATTATTAAATTACTATCAGGCAGCGAAGAGCTGGTGGAATACTAATCTGGTACCCAATATATGGCAGTGGACCTAATGTCAGGGCAGGAACTATTACATTCAAACTCTGAGTATCATGTTGCCTGTGATACTAGATACATTCTACACATTGATAAATATCTTTCGAGGAAATCTCGGACTATTTTAATTGGACATACTGGGACTTTACATTGAACTTAGAACACTGACCAATGGTGCGGAGTAGGCCATTCGGCCCTTCGAGCCTGCACCGACATTCATGTTGGATCATGGCTGATCATCCAACTCAGTATCCTGTACTTGCCTTTCCTTCCCCCCTGATCCTTCAGGCCACTAACTCCCTCTTATATATAGCCATGAACTGGCCTCAACTACTTCTGTTTTTTATGGCAGAGAATTCCAGAGACCTTCCCCCCCCCAACACTCTCTTTGTGTGAGGTTTTTTTTTTCATCTCGGTTCCTAATAGATTTCCGCCCTTTATCCTTTAAAACAGTGGACCCCTTGTCCTGGACTTCCCCAAACATCGGCGAACAATCTTCCTGCACTAGCCTGTCCGACCCTTAAGAATTTTGTAAAGTATTTTTTTATGAGATCCCCCGTCAATGTTATAATGTTTTTAGTTACCTTGCACTAAACGTTATTCCCTTTACTCATGTATCTGTACACTGTAAAGGACGATTGTAATTCGCGCATTTTGTGTTTCCGTGGCTGGTTAGCACGCAGCGAAAGCTTTTCACTGTACCTCGGTACACGGGACAATAAACTGAACTGAAATGGTAGTGGATGTGATTGGAATATATTTGTATATCAGTATCAGTGAGAACTTACCGAATACACAACTACATTTACAAAGGTTTCACAAAACTTACTGGATTACATAATATTCACAGAAATATATTATAATATATAGCCAGACAGCGTGGAGTCACTCGACACTGCTGCATCGATGTTAGAGAGTGGAGATTACTGGAATACAGTACTGTCTGGAACATCTGGAACAACCCCACATCTGGAATATTCCCATATCTGGGATAACATCACATCTGGAACAACTCAACATCTGGAACAATATCACATCTGGAATACTCCCCCATCTTGCGATAAACCTCAACAATCTTGCAACAGCCCCACATCTGTAACAACGCCACGCCTGGGATGGAATCACATCTGGAATGGTCCCTGATCTGGAGCAGCCCCACAGCTGGGGAGGACGCAAGGAGGACCCAAACATCTGGGACAACCCCACATCTGGAAGGAAACCTCACCTCTGGGGGAGATCTCACAGATTGCAGGTAAAATGACCGGAGTGTGTGTAGGATAATGTTAGTTAGTGCAAGGAGCGATTGCTGGTCAGCACGGACTCGGTGGGCCGAAAGGCCTGTTACCGCAGCTCTGTATATCTAAACTAAAACATAAAAGACAAGCTAGCAGCATTTACGGGATAACACAATTACAGTTACATAATGTGATGTTGTATCACAGTAATATTATACACGTATCAAATACCTTGAGGGATATGCAACCTGTCCCTGTTACCTCTCCCCCCTCGATCCATCCAAGGACCCCCCGACTGTCGTTTCCAGGGTGAGGCAGAGGTTCACCTGCACTCCTCCCAACCTCATCTACTGAATCCGCTGTTCCAGGTTGTGGACTGTACATCGGCGTGACCAGGCACGGTCGCCTTAAACCTACCTTGATCTCCCGGTGGCTCAGCACTATCATCTCCCCCTCCCATTCCCAATCTGTCCTTTCTGTCCTGGGGCCCTCCTCCATAGTCAGAGTGAGGCCTCCCCAGCGCAAAGTGGAGGAGCAGCAAGCTCATATTCCGCTTGGGAGCTCCCACCCCAGCGGATGTATGAACTATTGACTTCTCTATCTTCAAAGTATCATTTGCCTTCCTTCTCTCTCCATTCCCCTCCCCCTCCCCAGTTCTCCCCCCAGTTCCCACTGTCTCCGACTACATTCTATCTTCTGCCTATACCCACTCCCTGACCTCAGTCTGAAGAAGGGTCTCGACCGAAACTGTCACCCATCCCCTTCTCTCCAGGAGAGGCATGCCTGTCCCGCTGGTAGTTACTCCAGCATTTTGTATGTCTGTCCCGGCATCAATTTTAGCTTTTGTCAGTCCTGGCTGCATCGCTGAATATAGATCACAGCCACTGAGGTGGAGGGGAAGGAATGCCTGTTGCTTGTTTAAATCGAAGATAGACACAAAATGCTGGACTCAGTGGGACAGGCAGCATCTCTGGAGAGGAATGGGAGACGCTTCGGGTCGAGACTCTTCTTCAGACCAAACAAAAACAGCCTAATGTTTTTTTTAAATGTGAGCCACAATATCTGACATAGTTGCATGGCCATGATCCCCAGCAGCCCCTGTCCAAATCTCACACCTCTCCCAATTAATGCTGTCAGATTAGTGCTTAAAATGCCACCACGTTAGTAAGATATCAGGGGACAACGTCTGAGTCGGGAAGAACAGCCGGCGCTGGTTTAAATCGAGGGTGGACACAATACTCAGCGGGCCAGGCAGCGTCTCTGGAGAGAAGGAATGGGCGACGCTGCATCGCACATAGTCGCACAGGGCAGGGCCGACAGCCACCGTGCGCACCAGCCAGCGCCTGTTACAGGGCTCATCACAACACTAGGATCAGGCGGCTGATGCGCTGCTCATATTTTATGTGAATTCTTGGCAGTGCCGGCTTGAATTATTAATCTCTGTGTGTTAGTTGAATACGTCGGAAACATATTAGATTTGAGCGAGATACGGGAATGTGTCAGCGCGTTAACGCGGGCGAGTGGGGTAAAGGGCCTGTCCCACTTACGTGTCCTTGGCACGCAAATTACGCGACCTCCCGCCGGGACCCCCCCTCTCTCTCCCCCTCTCTCCCCCTTTCTCTCCCCTCTCTTCTCTTCCTCTCTGCCCCCACCCTCCTCTCTCCCCCACCACGTCTCTCCCCTCTTCTCTCCCACACTCTCTTCCCCCCGCTCTCTCTTCCCCCCCTCCCTTCCCCCCCCCCCCTCTATTCTCCCCCCTCCCTCTCCCCTCTATCTCCCCAACCCTCTCTCTCCCCTCTCCCTCCTCTCCATCCCCCCTCCCCTCTCTCTCCCCACCCTCACCCCTCATCACTCTCTCCCTCCTCCTCTCTCTGCCTCTCTCACCCCCCCCCCTCACTCTCCCTATCTTCCCCCCTCCCTCTCCCCCCTCTCCCCCCCCCCCCCCCCTCCCCCCCCCCTCTCCCTCACCCTCTCTCCCCACTCTCCCCCCCCCTACTCTCTCCCCCCCCCTTCTTCTTCCCCCTCTCCCCACACCCCTTTCTCCCCCCCTATCCCCCCCTGTGCCGGCAGTTGTGCCCCCGGGCAGTGTGGGGGGCGCAGGTTGCGGGGAATCCCCGGGCCGACACGGTTCTCAACATTTCCCGTTCACATGTGAGCGCTTTCCCAGGCGCCGGTGATCGGGAACCGGCGGCAGCAATGGAGTGATTAAACCGTCGCGCCCGCGCAGCCCAGTAGTGGCAGCACCCAGCTCACAACTCACACTCTGACACACTCACACTCCACGCAACAATCTCACACACTCACATACATCTCTCTTCACACACCTCACTCCGTCACACTTCAACACACACAACACACTCGCACATGCACATATACTCACGCACGCTCACACACTCACTCTGCCCACTCATCCACTCTGACACGCTGACACACACACTCACACGGCGGAACATTGCCGCCTACACGCCAAAACACTCGGCTTGTAACACTCACTCACACACACACACACTCGGCTTTGTACTCACACCCACCTCACACACACACACTCGGCTTGTACACATCACACTCACACTCACACACACACACTCGGCTTGTACACGACTCACACACACACCTCCACTCACACTCGGCGATGTACACACACTGGTGTGGAGGGAGTTGGGTGACGTTTCGGGTGGAGACCCTTCTTCAGATGGTTATCGACCCGAATAACGTCGCCCACCCCTTTCTCTCCACAGATGCCGCCTGGCCGCTGAGTTTCTCCAGCACTCTTGTGTCTATCTTCAGTGTTAAACCGGCACCTGCAGTTCCTTCTACATCACACTCCACTCCTACGGGATGTGACTGTCACCATACACACTCGCTGTGCCGGAGGAGAGGGGGGGGGGGCAGAGGGAGGGGGGAGAGGAGGGGGGAGGGGGGAGGAGGGAACGGAGAGGGGGGGGAGAATAGGGGCGGACGGGGGGGCTGAGGGGGGAGAAGAGGAGGAGAGATATAATCTCAGTTTTTATCCCTGACTCAGGCGGGAGTTCCTCTCCCCTTCCTCTCTCTCTCTCTCTCTCTCTCTGTGCCCCCAGTATGAACTGGGTGGGGAGGGGGGGGAGGGGGGGAGAGGAGAGGGAGGGGGAGTATCCTCCAGGTTTATCCCTGACTGAGACGAGTTGCCCCTCTCTCTCCTCTCTCCTCTCTCTCTCTCTCTTCTGTGCCCCCCTGTATTGAGCTAGAGGGGAGAGGGGGAGAGTGGGAGAGGAGAGGGGGGGAGAGGAGGTTGGGGGAGAGGAGTGGGGGGAGAGGAGAGGGGGGAGAGGAGAGGGGGGAGAGGAGAGGGGGGAGAGCAGAGGGGTGTGAGGAGGGGAGAGGAGGGGAGGAGAGGAGCGGGAGGTGGGAGAATCTCCAGCTTTATACCCTGACTCGAGGCGAGTTCCCCCCACTCTCTCTCTCTCTCTCCTCTAGATGCCCCCCTGTATTGAGCTCGTGAGGGGAGAGGGGGGGAGAGGAGGGGGGAGAGTAGAGGGGGGCGAGGACATGGAGGGGGAGAGTGAGAAGTAGAGGGGGTGAGATGGAGGGAGGGGAGAGGGGGGGGAGAGTAGAGGGTTAGGAGAAGTGGGGTGAGAGGGAAGGGAGAGGGGGATGAGAATCCTCACATGTATATCCCCGACTGAGGCGAGTTCCCTCTCCTCCCCTCTCATCTCATCTCTCCTCTCTTCTCTCCTGCCCCCCCTGTATTGAGCTAGGGGGGGGATGGGAGGGGGGGGAGGGGAGGGGAGAGGAAGAGGGGGAGAGGAGGGGAGAGGGAGGGGGAGAATCCTCCCAGCTTTATCCCTGACTGAGGCGAGTTTCTTCTCTCCCCCCCCTCTCTCTCTCTCTCTCTCTCTCTCTCTCTGTCCTCTGTGACCCCCTGTATTGAGCTAGGAGGGGAATGGGGGAGTGGAGGAGAGGGTGGGTGAGGAGAGGGGAGGGAGGGAAAGGAGAGTTGGGAGACGAAGAGGGGGGGAGGAGAGGGGGGGAGAGGAGAGGGGGTGAGATGGAGAGGAGAGGGGGGAGAGGGGAGGAGGGGAGAGAGAGGGGGGAGAGGAAGAGGGGGAGAGGAGGGGAAAAGGAGAGTGGGGAGAGAAGAGGGGGGAGAGGGGGAGGGGGGGAGAGGGGAGGGGGGAGAGGAGAGGGGGAGAGGAGGGGAAAGGAGAGTGGGGTGGAGAAGAGGGGGCGAGAGGAGAGGGGGGAGAGGAGAGGGGGGAGAGGAGAAGAGGGGAGAGGAAGGGGGAGAGGAGGAGGGCGGAGAGGGAGGAGGGGGAGGGTGGGGAGAGGAGAGGGGGGAGAGGAGAGGGGGAGGGGGAGAGGAGAGGGGGGACAGGAGACGAGAGAGGGGGAGGAGGAGAGGAGAGGGGGGGGAGAGGAAACAGGGGGAGAGGAGAGGGAGAATTCCTCCAGTTTATCCCTGACTGGGGCGAGTCCCTCTCCTCCCTCTCTCTCTCTCTGCCCCCCATGTATTGAGATAGGAGAGGGGGGAGAGGAGAGTGGAGAGGAGAGGGTGGGAGTGGAGAAGGGGGAGAGGAGAGGGTGAGAGAGGGGGTAGAGGAGTGGGGGAGAGGAGAGGAGGGGAGAGGAGAGGGGGGAGAGCGGAGGGGGACGGAGGCGGGGAGGGGGAGAAACCTCCAGCTTTAATCCTGACTGGAGCGAGTTCCCCTCTCCTCCCTCTCTCTCTCTCTGCCCCCCTGTATTGAGCTAGGAGAGGGGGGTGAGGAGAGGGGGAGAGGGGGGAGGGGGAGAGAGAGGAGAGGGGGAGGGGGAGAGGGGAGGAGAGAGGAGGGGGGGGAGAAGAGGAGAGGGGGGGAGAGAGGAGTAGGGGGTGGGAGGGGAGAGGAAGTGGGGGGGATGAGGAGGAGAGAGGATGTGGAGAGGAGAGACGAGGGGAGAGGAGGGGGGGGGGGGGGGGAGGGGGAGTGGGGGGGGAGGGAGAGGGGGGGGGAGGAGGAGGAGGGGAGAGAGGAATAGCGGAGGAGAGGGAAGTAGTGGGGGGAGTGAGGAGGAGGGGCGGGAGAGGGGACGGAGGGGGGGGGAGGAGAGGGGGAGAGGAGAGGGGGGCGGGGAGAGGAGTGGGAGCGGGGAGGGAGAATCTCCAGCTTTATCCCTGACAGGAGGCGAGTTCCCCTGCCCCCTCCTTCCCCTCTGCCCCCTGTCCGTGCCCCCCGGGTGGAGCAAGGTGGAGGCGCTGTACCTGAGACGGAGAGCAGGAGCAGGGCGGCGATCAGGCTGCAGGTGTCCGGCCACATAGTCCCGCGTCCGGCGCTCTCTCCCCCTCGCCGCCGCTCAGTCCGAGTGCATGTCCGGCTGTCCAGCGCTCTGGCCGCCCTCCTCTCGCCAGCATCGGGCCGGCTGCGGGCGCCCACACACCCCGGCGCCCGTCCGCATCTGCCCGCACCCCCGCCGCACCAACCTGCGCCGGAGACCAGCTCTCTCCCGCTCCCGACCGCTGCCGCTGCCCAGGTCCACAAACCGCACGCTCCCTCCCGACTGCACGCCTTCCCCACAGAGAGGAACGGCGGAGGGGCGGGGGGAGGGAGGGAGGGAGGGGAGGGAGGAGGAGGGGAGGAGAAAAGGAGAAGGAGAGAGAGGACACAAGCACAGTGTGGGGAGAGAGTAGGAAGAGAGAAGAGGGGAAAACTGTAAGGGGTCAGAGTACGAGAAGAGAGAGTAAAGGGGAGACACACACAGTGTGGGGAGAGAGGCTTAGGAGAGAGAAGAGGGAAACTGTGAGGGGACAGGAATAAGAGAGAAGAGAGGAGAGAAGGGGGGCTGCCCCCCACCCACACAACACACAGTGTGGGGAGAGAGGCTAGGAGAGAGAAGAGGCGAAACTGTAAGGGGACAGGAGTAAGAGAAGAGAGAGGAGTAAGGGGGAGGGAGAGAGAGAGAGAGACGAGAGAGAGGAGGGGGAGAGGAAGGGGAGAAGGACAAAGAGAAGAGAGAAAGGGGCGAGAGGAGGAGAGAGATTAGGAAAGGAGAAAGAGAGAGAGATAGGGGAGGGAAGAGAAGAAAGGGGAGAAGGACAAGAGAAGAGAGAAGGGGGCAGGGAAGTGAGAGAGAGAGAGAGAGAGAAGGGGGGAGAGAGAAAAGGTGAGAGAGAAGGATGAGAGAGAAAGAGAGTGACAGGAGGGCTGCGGGCGACAGGAGAGGTTGGGCACGATAGGAACGTTCTTTATCCACTTGGAGCAGTGGAGGTAGAGAGGTCTACGTCATCTTAGATAATGTGTTGTTATGAAAATCAAGATGGGGACTAGACCTGGAATCAAGAACCAGGGGGGGATTTTAATAGACTCCGTGGGGGTCACGTTTTCACATAGAGGGCGGTAGGTGGATGGGGACGAGCTGCCAGAGGATGGTTAGGGCAGGTGGGACCAGCGTAGATGCGGGCACTCGGCCGGCTCGGGCAAGTCGGGCCGAAGGGCCTGTCTCCTGGTTGTCCCTGGGACTGTACAGGAGAGGGGTGGGCGGGGGGGGAGGGTAGAGAGGGGAGGGAGGGGGGGTAGCAGGGTGAGTGGAGAGGAGGAGAGAGAGAGAGAGAGCGAAGGGACGAGGGAGGAAGCGGTTTTAGCTCTCAGTATCTTTATGACTCAGAGAGTTGTGAATCTGTGTGGAATTCTCTGCCACAGGAGGCAGTGGAGGGCGATTCACTGGATGTTTTCAATTGAGAGTTAGAAATATAGAAACATAGAAAATAGGTGCAGGGGGAGGCCATTCGGCCCTTCGAGCCAGCACCGCCATTCATTGTGATCATGGCTGATCGTCCCCTTTCAATAACCAGTGCATGCTTCCCATATCCTTGACTCCACTAGCCCCTAGTGCTCTATCTAATTTTCCTCTTAACCCCATCCAGTGACTTGCGCCTCCACTGCCCTCTGTGGCAGGGAATTCCCACCAAATAACTCTTGGGTGAAAAGTTATTTCTCACCTCAGTCTTAAATGACCTCCCTTATTCTAAAGAATTAGAATTAGCTTTGGGCGGAACGGAGGAACAAGGGATACGGGGAGAAGGCAGGAACGATGGGGGGGGCATGATTGTGGAGATCAGACACATGGTCATATTGAATGGCGGTGTGGCTGGAGGGCCGAACCGAATGGCCTCCTCCTGTGTCTGATCTCGGGCACACCACAGTTGTTCCACCAAGACAAGGTGAGGAGAGCAGGGAAAGCAGTGGACAGAGCAGAGGTTGGGAATGGTGGAACACTCAGCGGGTCAGGCAGCATCTCCGGAGAGAAGGTATGGGGACGTTTTTCGGGTCGAGACCTTTCTTCTGACTCAGTCACAGAGGGGTCCAATAGAGTGATACAGCGCGGATAACAGGCCTTCGGCCCAACCTGCTCACGCCGGCCTACATGACCAGCTACACTAAGTCCAGCTGCCTGCTTTAGTCCACATCCCTCCAAAACCTGTCCTATCTTGATCTGTCTAACTGTCTCTTAAAAAACTGTGTAATGTAGGTTCACAAGTTAAATTCCCGGGTTGGCGGACTGTTCTCGTGATGAGAATGGAGCAGCTAGCTTGTTCACTCGGAAGTTTAGAAAGGATGAGAGGGAATCTCGTGAAACAATAATAAGATTGTTTGGGGTTTGGAACACTAGAAGCAGGAAACATGCCCGTGTTCCCGATGTTGGGGGAGTCCAGAACAAGGTGGCCCTGTCTCAGTAAAGGAGTAAGCCATTTAAAACATAGATGAGGAAACACTTCTTTACACAGAGAGTTGTGAGTCTGTGGAATTCCCTGCCTGAAAGGGCAATGGAGGCCGGTTCTCTGGATAGCAGAGCTGCCAGAGGAGGTAGTTGAGCCTGGGACATGGTTTAAGAAGACAATTACACATAGGTGCAGGAGAAGGCCATTCGGCCCTTCAAGCCAGCACCGCCATTCAATGTGATCATGGCTGATCATCCCCAATTAGTACCCCGTTCCTGCCTTCTCCCCATATCCCCTGACTCCGCTATCTTTAAGAGCCCTATCTAGCTCTCTTCTTGAAAGCATCCAGGTACGGCCCTTCCACCGCCATCTGGCTGAGAATTCCACAGACTCACCACTCTCTGTGAGAAAAAGTGTTTCCTCAAAAGTGCACCTCGTGCCCGATGGGAGAGGGGAGAAGAGGGAGTGGCCGGGGTGAGACTGGTCCGTGATGATGCTGCTGGCCTTGCCGAGGCAGCGTGAGGTGGGAGGGAGGTTGGTTTGCGTCACGGTCCGGGCTGCGTCCACAATTAATTGCGATTTCTCACAGCTGATTGGTGCCCCATCATAGAAGCATAGAAAATAGGTGCAGGAGGAGGCCATTCGGCCCTTCGAGCCAGCACCGCCATTCATTGTGATCATGGCTGACCGTCCCCTATCAATAACCCGTGCCTGCCTTCTCCCCATATCCCTTGACTCCACTAGCCCCTAGAGCTCTATCTAACTCTCTCTTAAATCCATCCAGAGATTGGCCTCCAATGCCCTCTTGTGGAGGGAATTCCTTAAATTCACAACTCTCTGGGGGTAACAAGTTTTTTCTCCAGGCTCAGTCTAATTGACCTCCCTTTATTCTAAGAAATGTGGCCCTGGTTCTGGACTCGCCCAACATCGGGAACATTTTTCTGCATCTAGCTTGTCAGTCTTTTATATGTGTTGTTTCTATGAGATATCCCTCTCATTCTAAACTCCAGTGAGTTTAGACTAGTCTTTTCAATCTTTCCTTATATGACTGTCCGCCATCCCAGGGATCAATCTCGTTGAACCTACGCTGCACTGTCTATCACATGGAAATGTCCTTCTTGAAATTTAGGAGACCAAAGCTGTACCACATTACTCCTGATGTGGTCTCACAGAGCCCTATACAACTGCAGAAGAACTCTTTACTCCTGAACTGAAATCCTCTCGTTATGTAGTTTAACATCCTTTCAGCTTCCTTCACTGCCTGCTGTTCCTGCACACCAACTTACAGTGACGTTGTACAGGGACGCCAGGTCTCGCTGTACCTCCCCTTACCTAAACCTAACCCCACGTGTCATCGTTCTCCCAACTTGCAGAGCTAAATCTGCATTCACATACTCACGCTGGCGTCGGCAGCGCTGACTCTGTGCATAAAAAGTTATTGGAGAGGAATGTTCTTTTTTTTTTTAATCAAAGATTGCCAGCATCAATTTGCATAACACTAATTGTGTCCGACAACTTTCACAGCATTCTTTGAGAAAGTAAGGGGATATTTATGATTTTCGAAGGCTTTTAATGAGCGGCAAGTGTGCGGTATGTTGATGAAACGGGAATTAATTAGAAATTGCAAAGGCAGGACATTCAGGCCTGATAAACCCCGCTGGGATTGCTCCGTGCAAGGAATCGGCTAAATCCTGCCCCAATTTGCTGTTATCCATTCTCTACAGCAACAGAGGCCGTTCGGACTGTGCAGAAAACATTCCCAAAATAATGTGTACTCTGAAACATAGAGAGCAGGTGCAGGAGGAGGCCATTCACCCCTTTGAGCCAGCACTGGCAATCTCTGCTCAGAGGGGGTGGGGAGCAGGTTCTCTGAGGCTTTCAAGAGGAGTAGCTGGATTGGGCTATTAAAATTTAGCGGAGTCTGGGGATATGGGTAGAAGGCAGAACGGGGGTTGGTCTGTTTGGGGATGATCAGCCATGATCACATTGATTGGCCTTAGGTGTTGCTCGAAGGGCCGAATGGGCCTTACTCTGCACCTTGTTGTCTATTCTCTATTGTCTACTATGATCTGGACTGATCGTCCAAAATCTGTCTACCGTTCTGCTTTCACCCATATCCACTTGGTTCCGTTTTTGTTATCTAACAGATCTAGGCAACTACAGGTGCTGTACACAGTGGAGGTGAACAGTCTTTGGCATTCCTGACCTTTCAGCAGGTCTGTAGAATGATCACGCCCGTCCCCTCCATCCCTGTTCACCCCACCCTTTGCACACCCACCGCACCACGACCAGCAGGCATGTATGGCCTGCCGTGGTGGAAATGGGAAACTTTGCTGGAGGCGTCGGGGCGCAGCGGGTAGAGCTGCTGTAACGGCGCCAGAGGCCGGGTTCCAACCCGGCTGACGGGGCTGTCCGGTCGGTAGTTTGCACCATCTTCCCCCGTGACCTGCGTTGGGGTTTCCCGGGTGCTCTGGCTTCCCCCCACACTCCAAGGGCTGTGCGGGTATGTAGGTTAATTGGCTTGGTTGAATGTACACCAATTAGGATAGTGTTAATGTGGCGGGGATCGTGGTCGGCGCTGAGCCGGTGGCAGAAGGGCTGTTTACACGCTGTATCTTAAACTAAACTATGTCCACTACAATGATTCGCACTTGCATGATCTTGATAGGCTTCTCACCGTTGTGGGTGTATGGGTTGGCTGCTTAAACAGAGATTCTCACTGTGACCCGAGTAAGTAGATACATGTGAGAATAAAACACATAAAACCCCCTGCGTAGATCCGGCGCCCGCTCCTAGGCCCCTCCCAAAATATCAACCCGGCTGAGCGGGACGGTGGCAATCGGTATAGAAGTTGCTGCCTTTCAATACACATCAGGTGATGGAGGTGGCCATTCAGCCCTTTGAGCCAGCACCGCCATTCAATGCGATCATGGTGATTCATCCCCAATCAGTAACCCCGTTTCCTGCCTACTCCCCATATCCCCTGACTCCGCTTTCTTTAGTGCCCGATCCTAGCTCTCTCTTGAAGCATCAGAGAAAGGCCTCCACCGACCCTTGAGGCAGAGATTTCCTCTGGACTCACCTCTCTCTGATGAGGAAAAGTGGTTTCCTGTCTCGTTCTAAATGGGCTTACTCTTATTCTTAACTGTGGCCCCTTGGTTTGGACTCCCACAACTCGGGAAAAATTGTTTCCTGCCTTAGCGTTATTTCAAACAGTGTCAAAGCCCTAACTTTTTTTATGTTTTCAATGAGAATCCTCTCTTCCTTCTAAACTCCAGAGTGTACAGGCCAGTACCAGTGCTCCATCTCTCAGCATATGACAGTCCCGCCCATCCCGGGAATTCATCCTGTAAAACCTACGGCTGCACCCCCTCATAGCACTTGCCCTGCCTGGAGGATCACGGTTCGATCCCCACTACGGGCGCTGTCTGTACGGGGTTTATACGTTTTCCCCGTGACCTCCCGCGTGGGTTTTCTCCGAGATCTTCGGTTTACTGCCACACTGGGTTGTTTAATGTTTTATGTGTCATTCCTAACTGTCACTGTACGTTATGTTGTCACTTGTGGGCGGAGCACCAAGGCAAATTCC
Organism: Okamejei kenojei; assembly: GCA_035221665.1. Lineage (NCBI taxonomy): Eukaryota > Metazoa > Chordata > Chondrichthyes > Rajiformes > Rajidae > Okamejei > Okamejei kenojei. Next base: position 2,367,468 of record CM069153.1, read on the forward strand.
TTGTATGTAAATACTTGGCTAATAAACTTCAACTTATTCATGTATTCTTGCTTCTTGAATTTATACTCCAAAGAGATACAGGTAAGTAGATAGGTTTGCTTGGTGTAAATGTATCCTGTCTGCACCAGATCCATATCCCTCCATTCCCAGCTTATCCATATCCCTATCCAAAAGCCTCTGGAATTTTTGTATCTGTCTCCAGTCTGGGCTACGTCCACAATTGGATGGAGCTGTTCCCAAACCATGTGTAGGAAGGAACTGCAGCTGCTGGTTTAAACCGAAGAAAGACACAAAATGCTGGAGTAACTCAGCGGGGCAGGCAGCATCTCTGGAGAGAAGGAACGGGTGACCTTTTGGGTTGAGACCATATCTTCTGCTCCCAAAACATGTTGCGATGCATTCCGACAAAATGCTTGCCACAGCGCATCTGGAGATGTTGGTCATAAGTTCTAGGGGCAGAATTAGGCCATTCGGCCCATCAAGTCTACTCCACCATTCAATCATGGCTGATCTATGTCTCCCTCCCAACCCCACTCTCCTGCCTTCTCCCCATAACCTCTGACACCCGTACTAATCAAGAATCTATTCCTATCTCTGTCATTAAAAATTACCCTGACTTGCCTCCCAGAGACACAACATCTGTGCAATGATTTCCACAGATTCACCACCTTCTGACTGAAGAAATTCCTCCTCATCTTCCAAAAGGTTAGTACTTTTATTCTGAGGCCATGGATACTAGACTCTCCCAGTAGTGGAAACAACCTCTCCACATCCATCTATCCAAGCCTTTCACTATTTGGTAAGGTTCAATGAGGTCTCCCCTCATCTTTCTCGATTTTAGTTGGGGCCCTAAACTCCTCACCTTACTCCAAATGCGGATCTGGCTTTCACTAAAGGACGAAAAGTTGTTGATCGTTGAGTGTGATCGTTGGATCCGTGATCCGCTTACAACCCAATTACTAGTAAATTATGAATTTACAAGTAATTCATAATTTTTAACTGTAGAAATTCAAGTTTAAGACAAATTTAGCAGCTAAGATCCTAAGTTACAATCGAGGAACACTCAATCCTTCCAGAAAGTTTTTAGCGAGTATCAAGCTATGGGTGAGTGGTGGAATATTGCCTTGGGGAACGGGTTGCGTTGGGGGGCAGGGCTCCTGTGCGGGCTATGGGTGAGTGGTGGAATATTAGCTGGAAAAGGTAATGGTGGAATCTAGCTGGAAAATACCAGACCAACTGGGCTCCTGTCACGCAAGAGGCCTGGTCCCCCAAGGCAATATTCACCACTCACCATAGCCCCGTACAGGAGCCTGCCCCCCAAGCAACCGTTCCCCAAGGCAATATTCCACAATGGAACGTGCTGGAAATCAGGCGGGGGGGGGGGGGGGGGGGCTGAGGACAAAGGCTGATCCGTTCCAATGGACATCTGTGTGCATTGGGCATTGTGACATCACACGGTGGAAGGTTCCACCATACATTCTGTGCTGGCTGAGAGCCAGTTTGATTGTTTTAAAGATTTTGAAAAATTGGGGGGGCGAAGATTTTATTACAAATTGTGTACGCAAAAACGTTTACTGAACGTAACGAGTAGAGCGCCTTTGTGAATGTACAGCGTAAGTCTGGCGAAATGGGAAAAAACGGCGGCGTCTCGAGGCGTCCGTTTGCGGAACAGGGAATCAAGGGCGAAAATCCGGATCTGAAAAAAAAAAATCGTAATGTGACAGCCAGCAGAGGAGGATGGCGGTCGGCTGGTACACACACACACGGCACACAGTTGTTAAAGTATAATCGATAGATAGATAGATAGATAGATAGATAGATAGATAGATCGATAGATAGATAGATAGATAGAAAGATAGATAGATAGTAGATAGTAGATAGATTGATAGTAAGATAGATAGTAGAAGGATAGATATAACCAGACCCAAGTGGGACCCAGTTGGCGCCCGTTCCCCTGGTAATATCTATATATGTGCCACTAGTGTAGATGGGGCATCTTGGATGGCATGGGCAAAGTTGGGCAAAAGGCTTGTTTCCGTGATTGTATCTCTATAGTCTAAAGTTGCCTAGTAGCTATGTGTTACTGCTTTTGGACACAAAGTGGGAGGGACGGCTGGGAGATTCCGTGTGCTCACGTTGGGATGTGAGTGCCATGAACTCCCTGCTATTGGCATCAGAGAGTATTATCTTCTCATTTAACACAAATTCAAGCTGTTAGTGACGCTTAATGCCAATGTATTAGAACGCACTTCACTGTCTGTTAATCAAACATTTCCGAACACAAAGGCATTAATTTGCTTTGTGTACACTGGCTAATGTGTTCTCTCTGTCTCCCTCTGTGTGTGTGCTTTGATGGGCATCAGTGGCTATGTTCAAGTGTATAGGGCCGGCAGGAAGAGTAATGGAGCATCAGCACCGTATAATGGCAGTATTGCGTGCAGTTTTGGTCCCATAATTTGAGGAAGGACATTCTTGCTATTGAGGGAGTGCAGCGGAGGTTTACAAGGTTAATTCCCGGGATGGTGGGACTGTCATACGCTGAGAGATTGGAGTGGCTGGGCTTGTACACTCTGGAGTTTAGAAGGATGAGAGGATATCTCATTTAAACATGTAAGATTGTTAAGGGCTTGGACACACTAGAGGCAGGAAATATGTTCCGAGTTGGGGGAGTCCGAACGGGCCACTGTTTAAGATTAAGGAGTAAGCCATTTGAACGGAGACGAGGGGGAAGCGCTTTTTCACACAGAGAGTGGTGAAGTCTGTGGAATTCTCTGCCTCAGAGGGTGGTGGAGGCAGGTTCTCTGGCTACCTTTCAACGAGAGAAGCTACGATCAGGGCTCTTAAAGATAGCGCGTGTCAGGGGATATGGGGAAGAAGGCAGGAACGGGGTACTGATTGGGGATGGTCAGCCATGATCACATTGAATGGCGGTGCTGGCTCGAAGGGCCGAATGGCCTACTCCTGCACCTATTGTCTATTGTCTCTTGTCTATTGTCTACTGGTCAAGCAGGCAGGGTTGGTAGGGACAAGTTATAACATTAAGGGCCTGCCCCACTTGGCGATTTTGTTTCGACGACTGCCGGTGTCAGATCAGTGTCGCCAAAAGATTTTGACCATTTCAAAATTCAGCGGCGACAAAAAAATGTTGCGGCAGTTAGTTGCCAAAAAAAATCGCTAAGGACCTTAACTCAGATTTGACATGGTGCATTCGCCAACAGGTTAGATGTGCAACCGCACCTATGCTCTGTATCCCACTCACAGCGGCTTTGCTCCACCTTGTTTAGTTTAAGATAGGCACAAAATGCTGGAGTAACTCAGCGGGACAGGCAGCATCTCCCGAGAGAAGGAACGGGTGACGCTTCGGGTCGAGGCCCTTAGATTGAGTCATAGAGTGACACAGCGTGGAAACAGGCCCTTCGGCCCAACTCGCCCACACCGGCCAACATGTCCCAGCTACACTAGTCCCACTTGCTGGGGCTTGGTCCCTCCAAATCTGTCCTATCCATGTACCTTAAGAAGGAACTAAGGAACAGATGCTGGAAAATCGAAGGTAGACAAAAGTGCTGGAGAAACTCAGCGGGTGCAGCAGCATCTATGGAGCGAAAGAAGTAGGCGCGTTTCGGGCCGAAACCCTCTTCAGACTGAAGTCTATATTCCTTCTCTCAGAGAGGGGGGCTGCCTGTCGCTGGTTTACTCCAGCATTTTCTTCGGTATAAAACCAGATCTGCAGTTTTCTTCCTGCCTTGTTTAGTTTAGTTTAGGTGTACAGTTCGGACACAGGCCCTCGGTCCCACCGAGTCCTTGCGACCAGCGCTCCCCGCCACACTAACACTATCCGACACACAATAGGGACAATTTTTTCTTTACATGTACCACCGAGCCAATTATCCTACACCTGCACCGTCTTGGAGTGTGGAGGAAACCGAAGATTCGGTGAAAACCCACGCAGGTCACGGGGAAACGTGCAAACTCTGTACAGACAGCGCCGTAGTCTGGGGATTGATCCGGGACTTGGCGTTGCAAGTGCTGATAAGGCGGCAACTTCTACCGCGCGCCCCGGGCCAACTTTCTCTCTCAGCTTATACGCCAACTGTGGATTCCACTTTTCCGGTCTCCCCCCCTAATCTTTGTCTCCTGCAAACTGGCAAGTTTAAAGGCACTCCTGTTTCCCCGAGCACGCCCCGGCCTTTGACAAAAGAACGTGAATGCTAGCTCTTGTTTCTCTCTCCACGGATGCTGCCCGGCACGCTGAGTGTCACCGTTGCAAACTACCGACCTCGGGATGTGGGAGGAAACCGGAGCCTCCAGGGGAAACCTGTGCCAGTGCAGGGAGATCATGCAAACTCCGGAAGGACAGCATTAGACATCAGGTCAGATCAAACCCTGCTATGCGGCAGTATACCACACCTGGAGTATTGTGCACAGTTTTGGTCCCCTAATTTGAGGAAGGACATTCTTGCTATTGAGGGAGTGCAGCGTAGGTTTACAAGGTTAATTCCCGGGAGATGGCGGTGCACACCGACTGTCATTACTGCTGAGAGAATGGAGCGGGGGGACGGGCTTGTACACTGGAATTGAGAAGGATGAGAGGGAATATAATTGAAAACAATAAGACTGTTACAGGGTTTGGACACGTGGAGGCAGGAAACATATTCCGATGTTGGGGGAGTCCAGAACCAGGGGCCGAAGAAGAAATAAGGTGACGTTGCGGGTCGGAGGACCCTTCTTATGGTCAGTCTTTGTACCCTCTTAATATCGTTTCCCCTCTCCCCCTGAGTAGCTGTCTGAAGAAAGGTCTCGACCCGAAAACGTCACCTATTTCCTTCGCTCCATAGTGCTGCCTCACCCGCTGAGTTTTCCAGCATTTTTGTCTCCCTTTCCAGCTTTCATGTCTTTCTGCTTCTCCTTCTGACGTGTGGGCGTGCCACGGAACTTCCGTTGTTGGACAACTTGTTCTATTTGATCTTACGTTGGTGCGCGGCTCGTTAGTCGAAACCGGGAGGGGCACGTGGAGGTTGCCATTCTCCACCCCAGCTTTTGGTTTAAACCAGCGAGTGCAGCTCCTTCCCGCACTCAACAATGAGATGATGGGATCATATTTCAGACGTGGATTGTTTTCACCATATGTTTTATTCAAGTTGCATCACAACTAATAGGAAGGCACATCAGGGGTTGTAATTCTTGCTCTGTAAACTGGATTCTTTTATTTACACGTGGAACTTTACTCTATTGATTATTAACAGCAGTGAATGGTGAGTGGGGTCAGAAAGGAGTCTCACATTTAGCTGCAGCAACACCACATATTGTTACATCATAGAGTCACAGAGTCATACAGTGTGGAAACTGTGTGGCACCAGGTTAATTCCCGGGATGGCGGGACTGTCATACGCTGAGAGAATGGAGCGGCTGGGCTTTTACACTCTGGCAGTTTAGAAGGTTGAGATGGGAGCGCATTGAAAACATATAAGATTGTTAACGGGTTTGGACCACACTAGAGGCAGGATACATTTCCGATGTGGCGGGAGTCAGAACCAGGGCCACACAGTTTGAGAATAAGGAAGTAAGCCATTAGAAACGAGAGAGGGAAATACTTTTTCTCACAGAGGAGTGTGTGAGTCTGTGGAATTCTCTGCCTCAGAGGGCGGTGGAGGACTTTATTGTCTATTGTCTATTGAATAGGCCCTTCGCCCAACGACCAACGGCCAAACTCACGGGTGTGGTCTCTAAACTAAAAGAAATTTAGTCCCTTGTAATTGCACGCATTTCGTCTTGGGTGTTCAACGTAGGACATAGACATAAGAACATAGAACATGGACCATAGGTGCAGGAGGAGCATTCGGCCCTTCGCCCTTCGAGCCAGCACAACCATTCACTGTGATCATGGCTGATCGTCCGCTATTCAATAAAACCGTGCCTGCCTTCTCCCATTTTACATTGAATCCACTAGCCCCTAGAGCTCTATCTAACTTCTCTTATATCCATCCATTTGATCTTGGCCTCCACTTCGCTCTGTGGCAGGGAATTCCACAAATCACAAAACTTATGGGGTAAACAAGTTTTTTCCCACCTCAGTCTTTAAATGGCCTCCCCTTCTTTAGTTTTCTAAGACTGTGTGGCCCCTGGTTCGGACTCGCCCAAACATTGGGAAACATTTGTCCTGCATCTAGCTTGTCAGTCCTTTATAATTTTATTGTGCCATCATTATTGACAGCATTAACCTGTACAGTGTTACCCACCCACGGTTCATTCCTCCTCCTCCCGCTTCCCGTCCGCAGAAGGTAAAGAAGCTTGAAGCGCGCACTCCAGACTAAGGAACAGCTCTTCCTCTGTTTTCAAGAGCTTCTTGGAGCGGCCTTCAATAAGCTAGTGTACTGTCGATTCACCTCTACCCCGTTGCGGACAGTGGGCTTTGTGTGTGGAACTGATGCGCTACAATGCTGAGAACTAGATTCTGCACTCTGTATCTTCCCCTTTGCCCTGTCTAGTGGACTGGAGTTTGACGTGATGGTATTTATATCTGACAGCATGCTTTAAACGTAGCTTTTCACGCCTCCTCAATACATGTGACAATCATAAATCTAAACAAACCGCACAAACCTGGTGTTTGTAACGAAAACTAGCCTCAGCAATTGTAACCCAGCTTGTGTCCCGTGGCCACTCATAGTAAGATATCAGCTTTCATTAATCTGTCAGCTCCCTGCCACTCCAGGCCCACCAATGGAGTTCACTTTTAGTCTGATTAAAGTCCCAACCCAAAATTATTGCATGTCCATAATTTCAGGAGAAAATTCGGCCATTCGACCCATCAAGTTATTCAATTATGTCATAAGTGATAGGAGTAGAATTAGGCCGTTCGGCCCATCGAGTCTACTCCACCATTCAATCATGGCTGATCTATCTCTCCCTGCTAACCCCATTCTCCTGCCTTCTCCCTGTAACCCTGGACACCCGGTAGTAATCAGAATCCTAATCTATCTCTGCCTTAAAAATACCCACTACTTGTGGCCTTTCAAGCCGTCTGTGGCAAAGAATCCCACAGAGATTCACACCCTCTCTCTCCTTCTAAAAGAAGTCTTTATTTCGAAGCTATGACCTCTGGTCCTAGACGCTCCCACCAGTGGAACATTCTCTCCACAGTCCACTCTATCAGGCAGGAGTGGGAGGGGGGGGTGGGCGGAGTTGGTAGATCGAGGCAGGGGTTGATGAAGCATGAACATTAACAGAAGAACATCGAAACATCGAAAATAGGTGCTGGAGGAGGCCATTCGGCCCTTCGAGCCTGCACCGCCATTCATATGATCAGGCTGATCTTCCATACTAGATCCCGTACCTGCATGCTTCATACCCCTGATCCCTTTAGCACAAGGGCCACATATCTAATCCCTCGTAAATATAGCCAATGAACTGGCCGAACTACTTCTGTGGCAGAGAATTCCACAGTATTCACCCTCTGTGTGTGAAAACGATTTTCTCATCTCGGTCATAAAAGACTTCCCCCTTATCTTAAACTGTGTGACCTTGTTCTGGACTTCCCCAACATCGGGGAACAATCTTCCTGCATCTAGCCTGTCCACCCCTTGAGAACTTTGTAAGTTTCTATAAGATCCCTCTTTTTCTAAATTCTAGCGAGTACAAGCGAGTCTATCAGTCTTGCTTCTATGGAAGTCCTGCCATCCCAGGTAATCAGTCTGGTGAACCTTCTTCTGTTACTCCATCTATGGACTAAGAATGTCTTTTCTCTGAGTAGGGAGGGTAGTGCCAGTGTGGACCCAGTTCCTGCTCGGCAGTTAGCCGTGTGGAGAATAGTGTCTGATTACTGCTTGTTCAGAGCCAACTGCTGAGTGTTCCTGGTAATAATGTGACTGATGGAGGCCCCAAGGCAGTGAAATAAAACACCCAATTTGATAATTTTCTTTGAATGCAATGTTCAAAAAGAGCAGTACTGCACATTAGCGATTAACTATGCCGGGATAAACATCCCCGGAGGGTGTAATGCTCCACAGCGTGGCAATTAGAGCTGGCTTTTACAGTTTTGCTCTTGTTCAACCACTTGTTATTTTCTCCTTACTTCTTTCACACCTTTCAAACCCCTGGCCAAGTCTGACAAACTCCTGCTGCATATTCAGCTCAATAAATCCGAGGAGTAACGTTCTCACACAGAGGGTGGTGGGTGTATGGAACCAGCTGCCAAAGGAGGTAGTTGAGGCTGGGACGTGGTTTAAGAAACACCAGACAACAGACAATAGGTCCTTCGAGCAGGCACGCATTTATTGTATTCATGGCTGTTCATCCCCAATCAGTACAGTTCCCTCTTGCCTTCTCCCCATATCCCTGACTCCGCTTCTATCTTTAAGAGCCCTATCTAGCTCTCTCTTGACGCATCCAGAGAACCCTGCCTCCACCGCCCTCTGAGCCCTGAGAATTCACAGACTCGCCACTCTCTGTGAGAAAAGTGTTTCCTCGTCTCCGTGGTAAATGGCCCTCGTGGCAATGAAATTCCCCAGGTTACATTCCTTGGCTCAGAAGTGCCTCCTTGAAGAAGGGTTTTGGCCTGAAGAAGTGCATCTCCTTTGCTCATAGATGTGCTGCCAGCCCGCTGAGTTCCTCAGCGTTTTGTGTCCCCTCGAAGTTCCTCCTATCTCCTATCTTAAGAATGCCCTTTAATTCCGCGGCGTGTTGACCTGTGGTGAAAGGGGCCGGTCCCACTTGCCGATTTTTTTTATGCGCTGCCGGCATCATTGACTGGGACGTTTATCGGGTCACGCAATCGCCGCGGTTGAGATGGTGGCGTGACGGCTGCGTGATGACGTATGGACGTGCGCGTGTTTCCTCAGGTGTCGCAACATTTCTTTCATGGCGCCGCTGGCTTTTGAAATGTTCAAAAATCGAAAAAAATGCGTTTAAAAAAAAAAAATCGAAAAAAAAAAATTGAATAAAAAAAAACAACGATTTTTTTTTTAAAAAGGCAAATAAATCATATTTTGAAAAAAGTCAGAAAAATCAATTAAAAAAAAAATCGGCATGGAAAGGACATGCCGTTCGCACACTGGATGTGTTAATATAGATGGGCGTCTCCTTAAGCTGGTCGGGATGCCGGGAGGAGGAGGGTTGATATGAAACACGTGGTAGTATCTGCCCAGATGGCTGTTGTGATCAGGAGTGGGCGTTGTTGATTCGAGCGGCGGCCGCAGCACAGTTCCGTTCTCACCCCTAAGGTGCGCAGAGAGACAGGCATCGTGCGGGGACACCAGGCCAAGACAACCTGGACAAAGCACAGCTCACATCTCACCATCTGCCCTGCTCCATCCATCCTTTATTTATTAATTAATCCACGCTCTCCCACACATCTGGCCAGAGGAAACTCTTTCTCCGCCACTCTGCACTCCACAGCGGACAGGACAATTTGCAGCGCCTCTGATGTCATTGTTTGAAACATTGGTGCAGTTTTGGTCCCCTAATTTGAGGACAGAGGGTAAGGACATTCTTGCTATTGTGGGAGTGCAAGCGTAGGTTTACAGTTAATTCCCGGGATGGCGGGACTGTCATATGCTGAGAAATGGAGCGGCTGGGATTGTCACTCTGGGGTTTAGAAGGAAGAGAGGATTTAAAAAAATCTTTCATTGAATATATGAGATTGTTTAAGGGCTTGGAACACGCTAGAGGATGAGAAATACATGTTCCCGGATGTTGGGGGAGTCAGAACCTGGGGGCCACACAGTTTGAGAATCAGGGGTAAGCCATTTAGAACTGTGAGATGAGGGATATACCTTTTCTCACAGAGTGGTTGAGGTCTGGGGAATTCTCTGCCTCAGAGGGCGGTGGAGGCAGAGTTCTCTGGATGCTTTCAAGAGAGGAGCTAGATTGGGCTCTTATAATAGCGGAGTCAGGGATATGGGGAGAAGGCAGGAACGGGGGGGTACTGATAATAATACTCATATTATAATTATATCTTTTATTGTCATTACACATAAGTGCAGGGAGATTTGGTTTGCAACTCCATCCATGTTCATAAACTTAACGATAATAAAAGTTAGGTTTAGATTACATGGAGAAAAAGGTTTGTTTGTAAAAAGAAATTAGATCAGATAAAAGTCAAAACAGGACTAAAGTGCAGTTGTGTCTGTGTGACGTGACCATCTGGGGGTGAGGGGTGGGGGGGCACTCAGCAGGGCCGGTTCAGAGCCGCTATAGGCTCTGGGCAATGAGCTGTTCCTTGAGTCTGGTGGTGCGGGCGTAGAAGCCTTGTAGCGTCTGCCGAAGGGAGTAGTTCGAACAGTCCATTCCAAGGGGATGAGTTGTGGGTCTATACTTTATGGATGCTGACGGCCTTCTGAGGCACCGTGTGTTGGTTAGATGCCTCCATGGCTGGTAGCGGATGTCCCATTTATCTATGGTGGACGAAGCGCTGAGAGCTCTCTCTCCGCCTACAGTGCGCTGCGATACCACACAGTAGGATGCCACACGTTAGCATGCTCTTTGTCGTGCTGCGTTGAAGGTAGTCATTGGGGATGGTCAGTGCCAATGAATGATCACATTGATGGCGGGTGCTGGCTCGAAGGGCCAAATGGGCCGCCTCTTGCACCTATGGTCTTTTGTCTATTTTCATTGCCAGAGTCTCATTTTAACGTTTACGGGCAGGGTTCAACTGGGCGCGGGCGGACAGCGTCTGTATTAAATCAGCGACTTGCCATCCTCCAACACAAGCTGCTTTCTTTGGATAACTTTACAGTACCTTTCACTGCATGGGTATCTGTGACTCTATTATAAATACTCCTGAACTCTGAGTACTTCCCTGCATGTGTGAAACTCACTCCTAGTTTGGACTGTTTTAAATATAATCCTCGATCGTCGGGTGAGATTCCAGCCAGCATTGTTCATCCTAGGATTCTATTCTATATATAAAACCCGCTGCTGAACTCCTGGATATTGAAAACACATGAGCAGAACATCACAGGAACTGACTCTTTGGTCCCACAACTTCTGTGACGCACGTGATGCCAGGTTTTAAAACTGATCCCCTCTGCCTGAACATTGGTCCAACGCTCCGTTCCCTGCACATCACGTGCCTGTCTAAAGCCTCTTAAACCACCACGATCGTGTTCTGCATCCACCCCACCGCTCCCTGGCATGGGCGTTCAGGCACCCACCTCCCTCCGTCGAATAAAGAAACACAGAACGCAATCTCCTTTCAATTCGAAGGTAGACAAAGGTGCTGGAGAAACTCAGCGGGTGAAGCTTGTTATCTATGGAGCGAAGGCAATAGGCAACACTTCGGGCCAAAAACCCTTCTTCAGACTCCTTTATAATTCTGCCCCTTCATCCCCAAAGGTCTCTCACCTCTAGTCATGACAATTTCCACCCAGGAAAGAAGGATCTGACCGTCTATCTATTTATGATCAGGTCTCCCCTCAATTCCAGCTTCTAGGAAAAAGCAATCCATGTCCTATCCAATCTATCCCATAGATGCCATACGCTGAGAGAACTGTGAGCGGCGGGGCTTGGAACACTCCGGAGTTTAGAAGGATGAGAGGTGTTCTCATTGAAAATATAAGTTTGTTAAGGGTTTGGGACTCACCAGAGTCGGGAATCATGTTCCCGCTGTTGGGGGTAGTCAAGAACCTAGGGGGCAAAGGCGCACAGTTTAAGAATAGGAGTAAGCCATTTAGAGCAGGAGGACGAGCGATAACACTTTATCTCACAGAGAGTGGTGAGGTCTGTTGGAATTCTCTGCCTCAGAGGGCGGTGGGTGGAGGCAGGTTCTCTGGATGCTTTCAAGAGTGAGCTAGATTGGGCTCTTAAAGATAGCGGAGGTCAGGGCTATGGGAGAAGCTGAGGAACGGGGTACAGATTGGGGATGATCTGCTGTGATCGCATTGCATGGCGGTGCTGGCTCGAAAGGGCCGAATAGCCTATCCTGCACCTATTGTCTCATTGTCTATTGTCTCTCCTCATAGCTTTTGACCTCTATCTTATTCTCCTAAATATCCTGCAGCCTTTCAAAGCATCTGTGATTCTTTCTATAAACCTCCCTCAACTCCATATTCATTGTTCATCATGATATTTGGATTCATTATATGTAACCCAATCACAGAATAAGGATCAGCCTGTAACTCATTTAGTTTAGAGATACAGCTCGGAAACAGGCCCTACGGGTCCACCCAGTCCGCACACCGACAGGCAACCCCCCCCCCCCCCCCCCCCCGCACATTACAAGACCTACACACACCATTAGTTACACTGGAGCCAATTGACCTGCAAACCTGTACAGCGTTGGATTGTGGGAGGAAACCGGACCCTTCTTCAGAATGGATTGTGAGGATCTGTCCTGAGGTTAGGATACACTGCAGAAAGCATAAATTATAAGATCATGTGAGGGAGCAGGAATTAGGACATTCGGCCCATCAAGTCTACTCCACCATTCAATCCCAAACCGGCTGATCTTTCTCTCCTCCCTAACCCATTTCCTGCCTTTTCCCCATAACCTCGGACACGCGTACGTATCAAAAATCTATCAATCCCGGCCTTAAGAATATCACTGACTTGGCCTCCACAGCTTCTTTGGCAAGAATTCCACAGATTCACCCACCTAAATAAATTCTCTCATAGCCTTCCTAAAGGAACATCCTCCTTTAATCTGAAGCTATGAACTTTGGTCCTAGATCTCCCACTAGTGGGAACATCCTCTCCACAACCCACTCTATCCCTGGTCTTTCATACTTCTGTACATTTCGATGAGGTCCCCCCTTGTTCTCTAAAGCACAGTGACATTGGCCATGTTGTCGTGAGGCGCACTTACAGTGAAATGTGAGGGGGTCCAGCTTCATGCCTGCTCCCCTCACAGCAGGTGAGCTCCCTTGACAACCGTGTAGAGTATAAATGCGTTGCAGCAATTAATTGTGGGGAAGGAACTGCAGACGCTGGTTTACACGAAGCAGACACAAAATGCTGGAGTAAACTCTTCGGGAAAGGCAGCATCTCTGGGAGAGAAGGAAACATTTGGGCACGTTTTTGGGTCAAGACCCTCTTCAGACTGGTGTAGGGGAGAGAGGACATGGAGGTAACCAAGTAACCCTTGCTTTTCCTCTTTTCCTACCTCCACCCCATCCCTAGTTTGACTGCCCTCCAGAGGACATTTTATCATTGTTCAGCCTCCTTGTAGTTACCCATGATCTATTCTACATTTTCCTTCTTACTTCGTGTCAGTCTTTGATCTGCAGGGTTCAAACCTTACCCTTCCATATCTCTCTGTCTCCCTCTCCGTGACTCTCAGCCTGAGGAAACGTGTCGCCGTCCCTTCTCCCCTGAGACGCTGCCTGTTTCAGTACCAAGGATTGCTAGCTCTACACGTTTGGTCAAGGGAGTCATTCGGAAGAATTGAGGTTAGGAGGGAGAGATAGAACAGCCATGATTGTATGGCGGGGTAGATTTTGATGGGCCGAATGGCCTAAATACTGCCCCCTTGAACTTTGACCAACGTCTCCAGCGGCGTGTGGAAAGCGTTTGTCGGAATGAATCGGCAAAACAAAAACATTGCTTTGGGAGCAGAAGATATGGTCTCAACCCAAAAGGTCCCCCGTTCCTTCTCTCCAGAGACCCTGCCTGCCCCGCTGAGTTACTCCAGCACTTTGTGTCTATCTTCGGTTTAGTCCAGCGTCTGCAGTTCCTTCATTCGCCCCCCCCCACATGCAGGTCGAAAGCGCAGGTGGATCTGGGATTGCCAGGTGATTGAACGTCTGGGGGGGGGGGATGTTGAAAATGCTGCGGTCCTCTGGAGGAACCAGCCTCTCGAGTCACGCGGACTGCACAAGGGAATTGACAGCGGGGAGGACAGGACAGCACAGATGCCACAGTGTAAACACAGCAGAGGATTGAAGGGAGCTCACAGCTGCGAATACCACCTCAGCGCATCTTGGCAAGCCTTCAGCCCAACTGTGCCTGCAAACAGCAACCCTGCCAATTTAATCTAATCCATGAGCCTGGACAGAATCTATCTCCCTCCGCTTCCCTACCTGTTACGTGTCTGTCCAACGAATTCTTAAACACTGCATAATATCAGGCTGACATCTCACGTCCCCAGAAGGGGGTTCATGGCACCCACCGCTCATAGAAGCATAAAGTAAAAGGAGCAGGAGGAGGCCATTCGGCCCCTTCAAGCCAGCAATGCCATCCTATGTTAGCATGGCTGATTCATCACAATCTGCTTCTACGTATCACTTGATTCCGTTTGCCTAAGTTAAATCTAACTCTATCTTGATGCATCAGTGAATCAGGCCTCCACTGCCGTCTGTGGCAGAGAATTCCACAGATCACAAACTCTCTGGGATTGAAAACTCGATGTAGTCAAACATGCCTTGTACTCACATTTATCATACTAATACTTTTAGCTGTTCAGTTTAGTCTATTGTCACGTGGCACCAAAAGTACAGTGTGAGCTATTAATTCCCTCCTCTTCACCTTAAAGCTTTGCCCTTTAGTCTTTGACTGGATCACCTGGGGAAAGGGCTCAGATATCAGGCTTGGAGAGAGCGGGATGTGGAGAGGATGTTTCCACAGGGGAGAGTATAGTCAGAGGTCACAGCCTTAGATCAAAGGACGTTCATACGGAAGTAGATGAGGAGAAACTGTATTTTAGTCACCGGGGGGTGAATCTGTTGGAAGACTTGCACAGAAGGTTGGAGGTGGAGGCATGTCAGTGGATATATTTAAGGCGGAGATAGATAATTCTTGATAGTACGGGTGTCAGAGGTTATGGGGAGAAGGCTGGAGAATGGGGTTTGGTGGGAGGAGTATGAAGGATTGAATTGTTTATTGGCCAAGTATACACATTACAAGGAATTTGGCCTCGGTGCTAGCCTGACACATAACCTCGTCTGTTAGGAATGACACATAAAACATTAATAAATAAAAACTTTATCGATATTAAACATTGTGAAAGAAATATAAAATACCAGAGCACAAGGAGGCTACAGATTTCTGGTAATTGCTTGTAGAGCTACTACTGTGAAATAAAGCTGTTTTTATGTACGGTGTGCAGCTTTGACCAGTCCGAGTCGCCTTCCAGAGGAAGTGATTCAAAGGTTAGATCAGCCATGATGGAGAGTGGCGGAGTATGACGTGATGGGCCGGATGGCCTAATTCACTCTATCGCTATGATCTACGCATATTTGCCTTCAAGTGCAGAACCCAGTGTCCAGGAGTACTCCACATAGACAGCAGCTGCGATCAGGGATTGAACTGGATCGCCGGGCTACATGGATCACCATTGTGAACAACGTCTGTGTCCTTTGTCTCAAAGAAGGAGAGATTTTGCCAGAGATTTTTCAAAGGGGTTCAAAGAACTGGGCAAGGTCAAACTGGAAAACACTAGTGGATAGGTTATTTAGAGATACAGCGCGGAACAGGCCCCTTCCGCCCTCCGGGTCCGTGCCGACCAGCGATCCCGCACCATTAACACTATCCTACATCCACTAGGGACAATTTTCACATTTACACCAAGCCAATTAACCTGCAAACCTGCACGTCTTTGGAGTGTGGGAGGAAACCGAAGATCTCGGAGAAAACCCACGCAGGTCACGGGGAAACGTGCAAACTCTGTACAGACAGCGCCCGTAGTCGGGATTGAGCCCAGGACTCTGGCGTTGCAAGTGCTGTGAGGCCGCAACTCTACCGCTGCGCCACCGTGCCAACTTTCATCAGTGTTCCTGCCCTCTCTCAGCTAACACCAACCTGCGGTTCCCACTTTTCCTGTCTCACCCCCTAATCTTTGTCCTCCTGCTGATATTTACTGGAATTTAGAAGGATGAGAGGATATCTAATAGAAACATATAAAATTCTTAAGGATTGGACAGGCTAGATGCTGGGGAAATGTTCCGATGTTGGGGGAGTTTCCAGAACCAGGGGTCAAAGTTTAAGAGTAAGGGGTTGGCCTTTTGGACTGAGTGAGGTAAACATTATCAACCTGAGAGTGTGAATCTGTGGAATTCTCTCCCACAGTGGTGGCCCAATTCACTGGTGTTTTCAGAGAGTTGGGATTTAGTTCTTAGGGGCCAACTAATCAAGGGAATACTATGGGGGTGGTTGGTATCGCTGGGGGGTGGGGAGATTGATTGGTGAGAAAACGTGGCGTCTGTGATTGAAGAGGGGCGATGGTGGTCACCTGGGTATGGATTTCGCGGGAGTCGGATCTGTGAGATGGGGGTTAGTGCTGGATGATGAGAGAGGAGGGAGATGGGGAAGTGCGAGATGGAGAGGGTAGAGAGAAGAGAAATGGGAGGGGCGAGTAAGGAGAGTAGAGAGAGAAAAAGAGTTGGGAGGCTAGGAGAGAAGAGAAGAAATGGGGGGGAGTTACTGCTTTTGGATGTCAGCCATGATCATATTGTATGTCGAACGGCTCTGAATAGATCGAAGGGCTGAATGGCTACTCCTGACCTATTTCCATGTTGCTTTGTTTAAACTCTCTGTCCCTAGTTCTTGATTCATCGACTATGGGCAAGAGGACTCCTCTCATTTATTGTCTACACTCACTAGATAAATACTCCTCATCCTCCTGAGCTCCATGGAGAGAGTCCAGCCTGTCACCTCAACGAGTGTGAATGGGAGCAGTCAGATAGTGAGAACGCAGCCAAAGGATGGGGGTGATGTCAGTGTCAATGCAGGCATGACCGGCAGGTCAGGCTGGGCAGAGGTCCTACACACCAGAGTGTAAGTAAGTAATTAAGTAAGTGGCTTATTGACAGGTATTCACATTCAAGAATTTGCCTTGGTGCTCCGCCCACAAGTTAAAACATGAACAGTGACAGTACGAATGGCTCGGAAAAACACTCTAAACATTAATATAATAAAACATTAAAGATATACACCATTGATCACGCAAGTTGGAACCAACAAAATACCAGATCAGAGGGAGGCTACAGATTTTTGGCTGTTGAGTAGAGAATTCTCGGGATAAAAACTGTTTTATGTTGGTGTGGCAAGCTTTGAACAGTCCGGAGTCGCCTTCAGAGGTAGTGTTTCAAAGAGTTTGTGGCAGGGTGAGAGGGTGCAGAGATGTTTATTTGACTCCGCTAGCTTCCTGGCCCTTGCAGGTGTACTGGTATCAATGTGAGGGAAGGTCTGCAGCCAAAAAACCTTCTCTGCTGAACGGGACCAATTTGCTGCAGCTCCGGTGTCATGCTTGTTGGCTGAGCCAAACCAGACCATGATGGAGAAGGTGAGGACAGACTCTTCAATGGCGTGTAGCATTTGGACCAGGAATTTGCCTGTGGCAGATTGATGATTTCCTCAGCTGCCGCAGGAAGTTTACATCCTCTGTTGGTGTCTTTTTGAAGGCAGACAAACCAAGCTCAGCAATCTTCAGGGGGTGGCACAATGATCAGCAGATGCTGGAATCTTGTGGGTAATCACAAAGTTGCTGGAGGAACTCAGGGGGTCAGGCAGGATCTGTGGAAGGGACGGAAGGACGACTATTTCAGGTTGGGGACCCTTCTTCAGGCTGATTGTTTAAGAAAGCAATGCGGATGCTGAAAAATCGTAGGGGGACAAAATGATGGAGAAAACTCAGCGGGTGAGGCAGCAATCTATGGAAGCAAAGGAATGGGTGACGTTTCGGGTCGAGACCTTCTTCAGACTGATTTGTCAGCATCGTGGGGAGGGAAACAGTCAACATTTCAGACAAACATAGAAAAACATAGAAAATAGGTGCAGGGAGGAGGGCCATTCGGCCCTTCGCGCCAGCACGCCATTCATTGTGATCATGGCTGATCGTTCCCTATCGATAACCGTGCCTGCCTTCTCCCCTAATCCCTTGTTGACTCCACTAGCCCTGGCGCTCTATTCTAAATTCTCTCTTAATCCACTTTCCAGTGACTTGGCCTCCACTGCCCTCTGTGGCTGGCAGGGGAATTCCAACAAATTCAAAACTTCTGGGTGAAAAAAATACGTTTTTTTCTCCCCCCACCTCACTCTTTAAATGGCCTCCCTTTATTTAAGACTGCGCCCAACATTCGTGACATTTTTTCCTGCATCTAGTTTGTCCAACAGAGACAAGTCCGAGGAAGATCTATCGGTCTCAATGAGGGTCCCAGCCAAGATGGTAAGAGGAAGGAACTGCCAGAGGCAGGTTTACACCAACGTTTGACACCAAATGCAGGAGTAACTCATGGGGACCTGCAGTATCTCGGGAGAAAAGGATCGGTGATGTTAGGGGTCGAACCTTCTTCAGTCTCGACCGAAACGTCACCCATTCCTCTCTCCGGAGATGCTGCCTGACCCGTGAGTCCTACACTCCTTGCATCTTTCCTCAGCAAGGATTATGACTGATTTTAAATTCCAAGAGAAATCCAGCATGCGAGCGGTGGGAATACAATATTAAAACTCCAGGTGAGGCTTGAGTTGTCCCCAGCAGGTCTCTTTTACATTCCAGCATCTGCAATTCTTTGAATTCATTCTCTTCAATCAGAACGAGTTTAAGCTGACAGCTTTATTTAATTTGGAATGTGCTGATGGGTTATGGATGGTATTAACGTAATGGACTTTACAGTGAGGAATTTTTTATTCATGAAAAATCTTGCAACGCGAGTGTTTGGGATTTTAAGAAAGAAAAAATATGTATATCTCAACCCTCAAGTAAATATTGCTGCGCCCCAAAAAACCATACCCCCTCCTTCCCCAACACCATATCACTCCATATTCTGTATTAGACTATAGACAAATAGGTGCAGGAGTAGGCCATTTGGCCCTTTGAGCCAGCACCGCCATTTAATGTGATCATGGCTGATCATCCCCAATCAGTACCCGTTCCTGCCTTCACCCCATATCCCCTGACTCCGCTATCTTTAAGAGGCCTATCTAGTCTACTTGTGAAAGCATCCTGAGTAACCGCGCCTAACCGACCTCTGGAGGCAGCGATTGTTTCCGGTTGGGGTCTTGCCTGCCTCAACACATGCCTCGAGGCTCTTATTCTTGCTGACCTGTCCTCCTTCCACACTAGGTAAACATGCTAGAAAAATTGATGGCAATGTTACCTGTGCTTAAATGTCTTTCCCGAGACGCATTAATAATACTTTCCACCTCATCAATCACAGCGTGCAGCCAAAGTGCCTTCTGCTTTACATTTGCAATACACTCAAATCGAGGGGACATTATTAATAAATCTCTTACCTAGAGAAGGAGCTTAGATATTTGTTAAATATTTATAGAGAGATCTCTGATTTGAAATTTCACGAACAGTTTCTTTTGCTATTTTGGAATGACGATCTTCCCATCCAAACTCAAGTTAATCAGTATCTCTGACCTCCCCACAGCATCACAAACAGATCTTTGAGGAATCATTATCGCGCTGAGATCCATATTCAAATTGACCAAAGAGAGCCGAGAGACAGACAGACAGATAGAGAGTCATAGAGTGAAGTAGACAAAAATGCTGGAGAAACTCAGCGGGTGCAGACAGCATCTATGGAGCGAAGGAAATAGGCAACATTGCATCAAGTTTCACAAATAGAGTGGTGAATCTGTGGAAATTCTCTGCACAGAAGGTAGTTTGGATGGCCTCAGTTGTGGCTATAGTAAGATTGAGTTAGATTTAGAAATAAGGGAGCTATGACAGAAATTGTTCCCACAGTATGCTGCAGACCCGCTGAGTTACTCCAGCCACTCTGTGAACGTTCACCCATTCCCATGTTCTCACAGTTGCTGCCTGACCCGCCTGAGTTATCTCAGCACTTGTGGAAAACGTCACCTTAGCCATGTTCTCCACAGATGCTGCCTGACACGCTGAGTTACTCCCGCACTCAGTGTCTATCTTCGTTTGAATCCAGCATATGCAGTTCTTCCTACGCAGAGGAGTGGAGGGGAAGCCTAAGCTGAAAATATGAGTGGCAAAAGGGTGTTTAACTTCATGTCATGTGATAGGGGCAGAATTAGGCATTCAGCCCATCGAGGTCGGCTCTGTCATTAAAGTCACGGCTCTGATCGTATCTCTCTCTCTCTCTCTCTCTCTCTCCTAGCCCCATTCTGCCTTCTCCCATGACCCCTGACACCGCACTAATCAAGGATATGTCTGTGGTATTCACTGCCTCAGAGGGGCAGTGGAGCTGGTTCTTGGATGCTTTCAAGAGAGAGCTAGATAGGGCTCTTAAAGATAGCGGATACAGGGGAGAAGGCAGGAACGGGTGGGTACTGATTGGGGATGATCAGCCATGATCACATTGAATGGCGGGTGCAGGCTCGTCGGACGAATGGGCCTACTCCTGCACCTGTGGTCTATTGGTCTTTGTCTATTGTCTATTCTGCCTTAAAAATATCCATTGATTTGGCCTCACAGCGTCTGTTGTGGCAATGTGAGTTCACAGGTTCACCACAGTCATGAGTGGATAATCGAGTCTTTTACCAGAGTGGGAATGTCAATACTAAAGGGCAGGATTGAAAGGGACATTAGTACCTTTCAATTCAACAAATTCCAGTGTGAATGCCTTTCTGCAGTTAACTTTGCAACCTGCCTCATCTCATATTATTTGTGTTATATTTTGTTCATCTGCTGTGACCCAAAATCACATTCATCAAAGCTCCCCAAAACCAATTTCCCTTGTGCCACTGCTTCCTCAGCAGTCTCCGCTCTGAGAACGGCAAGTAATATAACTGGCAGCATCATCACCAGCTGAACACCAGGGTTCGGGAGGTGTTCAGGGCCAGGCGATAATTCTCCGGTATTTGCTCTGTTAACCTCTTCGCACTCCCCACATTAATTTCTCTCCGTAAATCGCCAGCGGAACCGTTCGTGTCATACTCACAGAAGAAAGGCAGTTTGGGCTTCCTGCCAATAACGAGTGGGATTATGCCGGGATTGTGTCCGTTGGAAGAGATTTGTATTTACTTATGGAGCTGACTTCAGTCATATTTATTCGCAGTCCACAGGGACCTGGCAAGGAGGTCGGGTCAATTGACAATAGACAATAGGTGAGGAGGAGGGGCCATTTGGCCCTTCGAGCCAGCACCGCCTTCTATGGTTGCTCATCCCCAATCAGTACCCGTTCCTGCTTCTCACATATCCCTGACTCCGCTATTTTAAGAGCCATATCTAACTATCTCTTGAACGTATCCAGAGAACGGCCTCCACGCCTTCTGAGGCAGAGGAGTTCCACAGATCACCAATTCTTGGGGAAAAAAAAAAATGGTTCCTCGGTCTCCGTTCTAAAATGGCTTACACTTTATTCTTTAACTTGTGGCCACTTGGTTCTGGGATCCCCGACATGGGAACATGTTTCCTGCCTACTAGGTGCTCCATGTCCAAACCCTTAATAATCTTAAATGTTTCAATAGATCCCTCTCATCTTCTAAACGCCAGAGTACACAACCATGCCGCTCCATTCTCTCAGGTATGAAGGATAGGTCCAGACAGACACCTGTGTCGAGTGGCAGGTACAGGTGTGCCAGCCCAGTAAGGTTGACAGATTTCCGTCCCTGATGCGCATTAGCGATCCGATGGGATCTTTATGACAAACCTGCTTGCTTATGGCAGTTCATTACTGAAACTAGCAATTTACATCCGTTTTGAGGTGAGTTTAATTCCCCAGCTGCATGGAGGATCAGTTCGTGGCATGGGGATAATGGCGTGCTGCCCTCACCTTCAGCTGCAGCAGGATGACATGAATGAGCTGGGGACCATCTTGCAATATATCAAAGTTAAGAGAACACAAAATTCTGGG
>CM069153.1:2389668-2427168 GCA_035221665.1 Okamejei kenojei
AACCACTGATACATTCACTATAGTCACTGATAACATCACTATAGTCACTGATACATCACTATAGTCACTGATACTCTACTATAGTCACTGATACATCACTATAGTCACTGATACATCACTATAGTCACTGATACATCACTATAGTCACTGATACATCACTATAGTCACTGATACATCACTATAGTCACTGATACATCACTATAGTCACTGATACATCACTATAGTCACTGATACATCACTATAGTCACTGATACTCACTATAGTCACTGATACATCACTATAGTCACTGATACATCACTATAGTCACTGATACATCACTATAGTCACTGATACATCACTATAGTCACTGATACATCACTATAGTCACTGATACATCACTATAGTCACTGATACACTATAGTCACTGATACATCACTATAGTCACTGATACATCACTATAGTCACTGATACATCACTATAG
This sequence comes from Okamejei kenojei, assembly GCA_035221665.1. Taxonomy (NCBI): domain Eukaryota; kingdom Metazoa; phylum Chordata; class Chondrichthyes; order Rajiformes; family Rajidae; genus Okamejei; species Okamejei kenojei. Next base: position 2,390,129 of record CM069153.1, read on the forward strand.
TCACTGATACATCACTATAGTCACTGATACACTATAGTCACTGAAACATTCACTATTTGTCACTGATACATAACACTAAGTACACTGATAGAACATCACTATAGTCACTGATACATCACTATAGTCACTGATACTCACTATAGTCACTGATACATCACTATAGTCACTGATACACTATAGTCACTGATACATCACTATAAATTCACCTGAATAAAAACATCACTATAGTCACTGATACATCACTATAGTCACTGATACATCACTATAGTCACTGATACACTATAGTCACTGATACACTATAGTCACTGATACACTATAGTCACTGATACATCACTATAGTCACTGATACATCACTATAGTCACTGATACATCACTATAGTCACTGATACATCACTATAGTCACTGATACACACATTAGTCACTGATGCATCACTATAGTCACTGATTGCATCACTATATGTCACTGATGCATCACTATAGTTCACAGATACAACACTATAGTCACTGATACATCACTATAGTCACTGATACATCACTATAGTCACTGATACATCACTATAGTCACTGATACATCACTATAGTCACTGATACATCACTATAGTCACTGATACATCACTATAGTCACTGATACATCACTATAGTCACTGATACACTATAGTCACTGATACATCACTATAGTCACTGATACATCACTATAGTCACTGATACATCACTATAGTCACTGATACATCACTATAGTCACTGATACATCACTATAGTCACTGATACATCACTATAGTCACTGATACATCACTATAGTCACTGATACACTATAGTAGTAAGATTAAATGAGAACTTACCAGTTTGAAGTTTGATCTTTATTTTATGAGGTGTTACGATGAGGGATTAGATGAAGACCCCGCCAGGACGCATGCGCGACATTCTTCAAAGCAGTGGTGTGAAATCACAGATACCAGAGTAGACTAATATAGTAAGATAAGAGAGAACTTCCATACCAGTTGAACTTTATAATAGAGGGTTTTGGAGCGGAGGGCACGTAATCCCTCATCGTAACTCCCTCATAAAGATCGCCAAATAAAGATCAAACTTCAAACTGGTAAGTTCTCATTTAATCTTACTATTTTATTTTAACTTCGGAGTCCACGTGAGTGACTACGGAAGATTCAAAGCTCTGTGATTTCATGCCTGGAACGAGACCATGCTCACACACCCCCACGCCCTGCCATTCTGGGACGGAGGATGAACGTATTTTCACACACGACACTGTGCTGAAAAAACAATAAAGTATTATTCATACCTAAAATAATATGCCCCACATTGGGTAGATTATTTTACAGAACTTAATTTTTTCCTCTGCCAAACGTCTCAGGATCGCCCACTGGGTTTATTATAAAGCATTGAATGCGTTCATTGCTCCGACCCCGCTGTGGCAAGGATGTGGTCCATAGAACTCCCATCATCCTAGCGTCCGATGTAGATGCAGCCCTGTTGGAGTGAGATTTGAAACATTAGTATTCAGCTCACCACTGCACGTATACCGTCCACCCGAACCATCCATGGAATATAGTTTGCACTGTGACCTTAGTGAGTGGCATTTATGGCTAATAAGAAAGCTCTCATCCGTGCCCATAAGTGTCTTGGTGACTATATATATTGGAAAGTATGTGTCACTATGCAGGGCCGACTATCTGCAGGATAGGCCATGAAACTCTAATATTGGCCAAAGGGAACCGGGTCAGTCTAGTTTAATTTAAGTACCACCCTGTATGTAGGCAGTTTTATCTGCCATTTGTGACAGACATGACGTCCTATTCTATCTTGTGTAAGGACTGGACCCGTTGTTGCTGATCCAAGTGCCATAATCATTCCCATCTAGGATATTAGTTTTATCCAGAGAGAGAGCCCCGATAACTTGGTGTCCATGCCACGTAACATGGTGTACTACCTATGTCCCATTATATAGGAGTATCTGGACCTGGGGGGAATAGAGTACAAATACCCCTCATTCGTTTAGGTACTAGTGGGTGTGATCTATTGCCAGAATTCCAGTGATCACTCCCTCTGCCCAGATACATAGCTAGGGCACTCCTTGCACAATAATGGCACTGTAACTCAGATCCTTCATCGAATGAAGGGTGGCCAGAACTCCCAGCACTTCAGTGTTGGATGGGCTGAGTCATATGTAGTGTTCGTCCTGGTGCTGAACACTTCCCATTTCCTGACATATGTCAGGTACTGTCTTCTCGTGGACTCCCTGCACGACGCTGAGATGGCATTGATCGTCCTGTCGGAGAGTCCGTATCCAGAAATGGCCTGTTCAGAAACTGCAAATCAACAAGTTTCATACAGTCATGGCACGGATACTTTCCCGCACGGGGTGTGCCAACCTCCTTGGCCGTTGTTGATCCAGATGCAGGGTTCTGAGACCATCTTTGTACTGTTGGGCACCATGGTACCCGTTGCGGCGTCTTGTTTAATTATTGTAAGACTCGCCTGATGAGGCAGAAGGGGAAAATGCATAGCAAAACAAAACCCCCCCCCAATGCAGCGAGAAATCGTCCATCGCTGCTGCCCCTGGGTCTGGTTCCCAAGCAACATATGTTGGTAGTTGGTGAATTAGTCCGGATAGAAAAAAGGTCGATATCTGGTGTCCCATACCGGTCTATAATATCTGTAAACACTTCCGATCCAACATCCATTTAATGTTGTCGTTGAATTTACGTGACCTGATGTCTGCCACTGTATTTAGCTTGCCTGGAAGGTAAGTGGTTGAGATCCAAATCTCTCTCCCAGACACCAGTGCCAGATATTATTAGGCAATTCATCACATGATATCGACTTTATTTCACCCATATGATTATAATATATAGGCCCCCATGTGTGGTTATCAATCTGTACCGTACATGCAACTGGTGCTACATCTGATCAGTAGGCCTGTGTCCATGAAACGCTCCCCAGCATTTCTAGATAATTAATTCCTAGTGCTTTAAACAGAATAATTTTTGTGCACTCATCTGCCACCACAACTTGCGGTGGTATTAGTTGCTCCCCAACCTTTAGCACTGGCATCAGTCACTGTAATGTACCCTAGGGATATATAATGGGGTGATGGGGTTAGGATAATATGGAACATTTCTATCCACCAGTTTTAATTCTAATTACTTTCCCTGGTAGTTGCATAGGCCTATTGAAATGGCCTGTATGATTTTTGAGAGCTAAAATTTCCCCTCTCCAGTTTTAATAATGAGTGGTCCAATTGTGCTGCTGGGAACGCAGCCACCAATTCCCAATCACATCTTGCTCCTTGCCGAATGGATGGTTTTATCCCCTGATGCCAGTGAGGCTTTTGCATACTCCCATCAAATCTGTCACATTGTTTGGTGGCAAGGTGATAGACATATGAACAGAGTCAATAGTGAACCCCAAATAATCCATGGTAGTGGAGGGTTCAATTTGTTGATTTATCTGGATTACGTTAAACCTCTCTGTTGTGGCTGATACCACCAATGTAGCCAGCTCCAATTTTCACCTACAATGAGAATATCATCAAGGTAAGCATGAATGCGATATGGTTATGTTTCTTTAAGTATGCTAAAGCTGGTTTTAATAAAATTTGTAATAGCCTGGGTGCTGATGACAACCCATTGGATAAGGCATACTGCCATTGCTGTCCCATCCAGATAAATTTCAGGTATTTACGATGACCCTGTGTGACAAACGTGTCTAATTTTGAAATGGGCATACTGAACGAAAGTATTTAGTTCGGTCAAATCTGTTAATGATAACGGCAACCACCATCTTTTTAGTTTTTTATAAATATATTTGATACGAACTCATTGAAATTCTCTGATTGTTTTCTCAATCCCATTTTGTGTTTTATGTTTAGTGCAGGTTAGATTACTTAACAGTTCAGCATGGCCTGCTGTTCTCTATCTTATTGTGAAGTATGAACTTCCTGCAGGGACGTAGGCGTTTGTGCTGAACTGGACGGTAGTTCGTATACAAATTCAATTTTGTAATTCTGATACTTCCGAGTATGTAAAAAGTTCAGAGGTAAAAGTGCAGCACACTTGATGAAACAAGTGCCAACCGTCCCCCAACATTAATGAATCGGACATTCAGATTCAGATTCAGATTCAGATACATTATTGTCATTCAGACCTTTCGTCTGAAAACGAAATTTGTTACCTTGCAGTCATAACTGTAATAAATTAAAACAAAACACACACAATAAACACATAATTTAACATCCACCACAGTGAGTTCACCAGGCACCAAAAACGTCCTCACTTGTGGTGGAATGCAAAAGTCTTAAAGTCTTTGTCATTTTCCCCTACTGTTCCCCCTCTGTACTGGGCAATCCAGGACTTCGATGTCATCGTCCTCCAGGCCCGCGGCCGAGCCTCCGAAGCCAGGCCGCCTCAGCCGCCGTTGCCGGAATGCTGGAACACCACCACAGCTCCCAGTCAGATCGACCACGGGAACGCTGAGCCGCCGGAGCTCTGAGCCGGGCCGCCGCTTGAGCACCTGCTGGAGAGCCGCTGGAGCCGCCGGAGCGCCGCAGCCGGGCCGCTGCTGGAGCACCTCCTGCGAGAGCCGCTGGAGAGCCGCCGAGCCTCCGGCGCGCCGTTGCCGGGCCGCTGCAGGAACATACACAACCGCTGGAGAGCCGCCGAGCAACCAATGCCGGGCCGCAGCTGGAGCAACCGCTGGAGCAACTGCTGAGCGCCGAAGCCCGAAGCCCTGAAGCCGGGCCGCCGCCGCCGCCGCTGGAACACTGAGCTCTGAACGCTCGCCACAGCTCCGAGGCCACCATCTCCGCCATTAGGCCTCAGCACAGACGGATACGGTGACGGGGGACACGACAAGAAAAGGTCGCATCCCCCCGAAGGAGAGACTAAAACCTTGTTTCTCCCACCCTCACCCCCCCCCCCCCCCCCCCCCCCCCCCCCCCCACACACAAACACAGCCATAAAATAAACCAAAATCTAACTAAAAACAGACACAGAAAGACGAAAAAAAAGAAAAAAACAGACGGACTGCAGGTGAGCCTCAGCTGCCACGCAGCGCCCCCGTCCACTTCCGGACATGCAATGTTTTTTTAAGACAACCAGACCCACCTACCTCCAATGGTTACCGGTGTTGTGTGGGTTGTCTCCGCAGTTGTTTCTTCTGGTATTGTGTTGCTGCGTTGTGGGGTTGGCGCGTTTTCCATGAAGGCCGGGCTGGGCCATGGTCTGAAAGACCGCTGTGCAGGTGGGCCGGCCTTCGAGCTTTCACCACCAGATGGTCTTCCATAGGCACCGATGTCTGGTGGGTGTGTAGGGGTGCTGCCGCTGTTGATAGGTGGGTTTTAGAGGTGCTTGGCACCTTGATCAGGCCTATAGGCCTTGGCTTCCTCATGCAGGTCTTTCACCTGCTTCGGAGGTCCCCCAACAGCAATTTTGGCGCCTGTGTGCTACTTGTCTTGCATAATTCCGCACTTCTTGATGATGCTCTTCCTGTAACTGTAAAATCTCCACTGAGTATTACACAGTCTGCTAGAGCATCACGTAACTCTTCAGGGCAAATCAACCCCATCAGTTGTCCTGGTACTGCTGTGATTTTAGCAGCCAGCAGTTTCATCTGGAGCTTCACCTCCTGGCTCCTTATAGATGGGGCTCCTGTTGCCCCAGATGGGGTCATAGACTGCTGGTACTTTAAGAGAAATGGAGTTCTCTGGAGCAATGTGCTTCCAAGCCATAAAGTTAATGGCTTTCCTGTAGCTGGTTTGTAGCCATGTATTTTGTACTGGCTTGCAGCTTTGTATAGGCAGTCCTTCTTGAGTTGATACAGCATGTGTCCCACAAATCTTCTGCTGCACTCTTCTTCTGGCACCCCTCACAGTTGACTGTTCAGCCATTGCCCCTTCTTCAGGGTCAGCCCAGCTCTGACCCCTAATGCTCCCCTGCGAAGAGGGTGAGACATTTGGCAGTCCTTGAAAGGATGCTGCCGTGGGTCTGCGAGGAGACCCCACTGTGACTCTGCCCCTGCATAAGCAGGTCACGCTGGAGCACTGATCCCCATCCGCTCCCGCGGGAAAGACGCCCGCCGTCGCCTATCCGTGAACGGGGGTGTCTTCAGGTCCCGGACCCAGCCGAGTCCAACGGACCTGTCCGACTTCCGGGTGGTTTTTGCCGCCGACCGCAGCGCACCTGCGGTCTGCAGCGGCGAGAAGCCGGCAGCTGCTGGCAGCACCTGCAGCTCTGGAGAGACGGCACGCTGCTGGCTGCTTCCACAGCAGCGGTATCAGCTGCTGCTCTCCCCTGCGCGACTCCATGGTGCTTCCTCCGTTTCTGCAAAAGAACACACCGAGTCGCCACGCTCACCAAAAAGGTAAGACACTCAGAAATATTCGGCTGGAGGAGCGCGCTCCTCCGACTGTCGCTTCCGCAATGGCGTTCGACGATTTGTCGCGCATGCGTGCTGGCGGGGTCTTCACGTAGTCACTTGACTCCGAATAAAAAACACTATAGTCACTGATACATCACTATAGTCACTGATACACTATAGTCACTGATACATCACTATAGTCACTGATACATCACTATAGTCACTGATACATCACTATAGTCACTGATACATCACTATAGTCACTGATACATCACTATAGTCCACGTGACTATAGTCACTGATACACTATAGTCACTGATACATCACTATAGTCACTGATACATCACTATAGTCACTGATACATCACTATAGTCACTGATACATCACTATAGTCACTGATACACACTATATAGAATACACTATAGTCACTGATACACTATAGTCACTGATACACTATAGTCACTGATACATCACTATAGTCACTGATACATCACTATAGTCACTGATACATCACTATAGTCACTGATACACTATAGTCACTGATACATCACTATAGTCACTGATACACTATAGTCACTGATACACTATAGTCACTGATACATCACTATAGTCACTGATACACTATAGTCACTGATACATTATATAGTCACTGATAATAGTCACTGATACACTATATTCACCTTATCACTATAGTCACTGAATACACTATAGTCACTGATACATCACTATAGGTCACATGGACTATAGTCACTGATATAAAAATACACTATATCACTGATAAAATCACTATAGTCACTGTCAGTCAACTGATACATCACTATAGTCCACTGATACACTATAGTCACTGATACACACTAAGTCACTCTGATACATCACTATAGTCAACGGAACACATATACACTGATACACCTAAGTCACTGATACCATCACTATATTCACTGATACACTAGTCACTGATACATCACATAGTCACTGAATACACTATAGTCACTGCCTATAGTCACTGATACACTAGTCACTGATAATCACAGTCACTGATACACTATAGTCACTGATCACATCACTATAGTCACTGATACACTCTATAACACTGATCACTATAGTGCACTGATACATCACTATATCAGTCGCTGATACATACATCACTGGGTCACTGATACATCACTTATAGTCTGATACATCACTATAGTCACTGATACATCACAATAGTCACTGGAGGGATAGAGGGAAAGGAAAAGGAGGAGTGGGGTAGTGTTGCTGGTGAAGAGGAGATTAACTAAAGGACGGACATTAGCTGGGAGGAATGGAATCGTATGGGTAGCTGCGAAACAGAAAGGGCAGAAAACTCTGTGGGAGTTTGTGTACCTAACAGTAGTAGTGAATGGGGAGTATCAAACAGGAGATAAAATCGGGCGACAAAGGCAAAACAGTTATAATGGGTGACTTCAATCACATATAGATTGGGTGAATCAAATCATGCAGGGGCACTGAAGAAGAGGAACTTTTGGAATGTATGCGGGATAGTTATCTAAACCAACATGGAGGGAACCACGAGAGAGCAGGCTATTCTAGACTGGTATTTGAGTAATGAGGAAGGGTTAGTTAGTCGTCTTGTTGTAGCAGTGCCCCCTTGGCAAGAGTGACCAAATAATATGGTCGAGTTCTTCATTAGATGGAGAGTGACATGTTAATTCAGAAACAATTCAGACATAAAGAAAGGTAACTTTTGAGGGTATGAGACGTGAACTAAGATTGACTGGCAATTAATTCTAAAAGGGTTGACGATGGATATGCCAAAGGAAGATATTAAAGACTGCATGGATGAACTACAAAAAATTGTTCATCCCAGTTTGGCAAAAGAATAAATCAGGGAAGGTAGTGCATCCGTGGATAACAAGGGAAATCAGGAATAGTGTCAAAGCAAAGGATGATGCGTACAAAGTAGCCAGAAAAAGCAGCCTACCAGAGGACTGGGAGAAATTCAGAGACCAGCAGAGGAGGACAAAGGGCTTAATTAGGAAAGGAAAAATAGATTATGAAAGAAAATTGGCAGGGAACATAAAAACTGACTGCAAAAGTTTTTATAGATACATGAAGAGAAAGAGATTAGTTAAAACAAATGTAGGTCCCTTGCAGTCAGAAACAGGTGAATTGATCATGGGGAACAAGGATATGGCGGACCAATTGAATAACTACTTTGGTTCCGTCTTCACTAAGGAAGACATAAATAATCTGCCGGAAATAGCAGGGGACCGCGGGTCAAAGCAGGAATTGAGTGAAATCCAGGTTAGTCGGGAAGTGGTGTTGGGTAAATTGAATGGATTAAAGGCCGATAAATCCCCAGGGCCAGATAGGCGCATCCCAGAGTACTTGAAGTAGCTCAGGAGCATTTCAAAACAAGGAGGAGTAGAATGGGAAGAGAAAACGGGGAATTACAGAGTTAGTCGTATGGGAAACTGCTTGAGTCAGTTATTAAAGATGGGATAGCAGCACATTGGAAAGTGGTGAAATCATTGGACAAAGTCAGCATGGATTTACGAACGGTAAATCATGTCTGACGAATCTTGTGGAATTTTTCGAGGATGTAACTAGTAGCGTGGATATGGGAGAACCATAGATGTGGTATATCTGGAATTCCAGAAGGCTTTCGACAAGATCCCACATAAGAGATTAGTAAACAAACTTAAAGCATACGGCATTGGGGGTTCAGTATTGATGTGGATAGAGAACTGGCTGGCAAACAGGAAGCAAAGAGTAGGAGTAAACGGGTCCTTTTCACAATGGCAGGCAGTGACTAGTGGGGTACCCCAAGGCTCAGTGCTGGGACCCCAGCTATTTACAATATATATTAATGATCTGGATGAGGGAATTGAAGGCAATATCTCCACGTTTGCAGATGACACTAAGCTGGGGGGCAGTGTTAGCTGTGAGGAGGATGCTTGGAGACTGCAAGGTGACTTGGATAGGCTGGGTGAGTGGGCAAATGTTTGGCAGATGCAGTATAATGTGGATAAATGTGAGGTTATGCACTTTGGTGGCAAATACAGGACAGCAGACTATTATCTAAATGGTGGCCGATTAGCGAAAGGGGAGATGCAGCGAGACCTGGGTGTCATGGTACACCAGTCATTGAAAGTAGGCATGCAGGTGCAGCAGGCTGTGAAGAAAACGAATGGTATGTTAGCTTTCATAGCAAAAGGATTTGAGTATAGGAGCAGGGAGGTTCTACTTCAGTTGTACAGGGTCTTGGTGAGACCACACCTGGAGTATTGCGTACAGTTTTGGTCTCCAAATCTGAGGAAGGACATTATTGCCATAGAGGGAGTGCAGAAAAGGTTCACCAGACTGACTCCTGTGATGTCAGGACTGTCTTATGAAGAAAGACTGGATAGACTCGGCTTGTACTCGCTGGAATTGAGAGGGGATCTTATAGAAACTTACACAATTCTTAAGGGGTTGGACAGGCTAGATGCAGGAAGATTGTTCCCGATGTTGGGGAAGTCCAGGACAAGGGGTCACAGCTTAAGGATAAGGGGGAAATCCTTTAAGACCGAGATGAGAAAGACTTTTTTCACACGGAGAGTGGTGAGTCTCTGGAACTCTCTGCCACAGAGGGTAGTTGAGGCCAGTTCATTGGCTATATTAAAGAGGGAGTTAGATGTGGCCCTTGTGGCTAAGGGGATCAGAGGGTATGGAGAGAAGGCAGGTACGGGATACTGAGTTGGATGATCAGCCATGATCATATTGAATGGCGGTGCAGGCTCGAAGGGCCGAATGGCCTATCCTGCACCTAATTTCTATGTTTCTATGCTTCTATGTATAGTCACTGATACATCACTATAGTCACTGATGCAACACTATATGTTTAAGAACGGCAGATGCTGTAAATTCGAAGGTAGACAAAAATGCCATAGAAACTCAGCGGGTGAGGCAGCATCTATGGAGCGAAGGAAATAGGCGACGTTTCGGGTGGAGACCCATCTTCAGACACTACTCTATATTCACTGATACGAGACCCTCGTGAAGCCAGTGACACCAGACCGCACAATAACCAAAAATTTGGGGACCTTGGTTGAAGGTTTGATCAGGAAACAGAAACATAGAAAATAGGTGCAGGAGTAGGCCATTCGGCCCTTCAAGCCTGCACCGCCATTTAATATGGCTGATCATCCAACTCAGTATCCTGTACCTGCCTTCTCTCCATACCCCCTGATCCCTTTAGCCACAAGGGCCACATCTAACTCCCTTTTAAATATGGCCAAACTGGCCTCAACAACCTTTCTTGAAAAATATAGAAGCGTACAGTATGTCAGATATAGGCAGCTGGTATCCAATGAGTGCATTGGTGTTCATTGAGGATGGTGGAGGGAATGTAAGAGATATATTAGGATGGCAAGAAGGGGGTGTGAACTGGTCGTGGCAAGCTGGGTAAAGGAGAATTCCCAAACCTTTTCCAAACGTATGAACAAAGTGGGCAGCTCAGGAAGTATTAGGGATGTAATGCTGTGACTCCATAATATCTCGTATCCCACGGTACGAGTTCATTCCAAGAGCTCTCCCGAGTTTGAAAAAAATCAAACTCGTGGTAAGCACGGAGAATGAACGTAGCGGGTACGTCGGAGCTCGGGGACGTCTCTTAGCGCTAACGGCAGGTACTCGGGAAGACTCGCTAACGGCAGGTAAGCACGGGAAGACTCGTGAAGATTTTTCAACATGATGAAAAATGTCCACGAGAGCCCCGAGTACCGACGAGCAGCCATTACCGTAAATCTCCGAGTTCAAATCAGGGCAAACCCGGGAGAACTCTTGGAATGAACTCGTACCGTGGGTCGGGGCTAAGGCGCTGATCAGGCCGCATTTGGAGGACTGTGAGCAAATTTGGGCCCCATACCTGAGGAAGTATGTGCCGGCTCTGGAGAGGGTTCAGAGGAGGTTTTCAAGAACGATCCCAGGAATGAGTGGGTTAGCATACGATGAGCGTTTGACGGCACTGGGCCTGTACTCACTGGAGTTTAGAAGAATGAGGGAGAGACCTCATTGAAACATACAGAATAGTGAAAGGCCTGGATAGAGTGGATGTGGAGAGGATGTTTCCACTGGTGGGAGAGTCTAGGATTAGAGGTCACAGCCTCAGAGTTAAAGGGTGCTCTTTTAGAAAGGAGGTGAGGAAGAACTTATTTAATCAGAGGGTGGTGAATCTATGGAGGCCACAAGTCAGTGGATATTTTTAAGGCAGAGATAGACAAATTCTTGATTAGAACGGGTGCCAAGGGTTATGAGGAGAAGGCAGGAAAATGGGATTTGGAGGCAGAGATCAGCCATGATAGAATGGCGGAGTGGACTGGATGGGCCGAATGGAGTTACTCCAGCACTTTGTATCCTTTTGTGCCTTAACGAGTATCTGCTGGTCTTTGTCTCCACTGCTGACATTAGTCGGCGCGGTGGTGCAGCGGGTGGAGCTGCTGCCTCACAGCGCCAGAGACCCGGGTTCCATCCCGACTACGGGCGCTGTCTGTACGGAGTTTGCACGTTCTCCCTGTGACCTACGTGGGTTTTCTCCGGGTGCTCCGGTTTACTCCCACAGTCCAAAGAGGTAAAAGTTAATTGGTTTTGGCAACATTGTAAATTGTCCCTCGCTCGTGCACGGGGATCGCTGGTCAGTGCGGGCTCGATGGGCCGAATGCCCCGCGCTGTATCTCTGAATCTTGGCATCACGTACAGTACGATTGTGGCAGGCTGTGCTGACCAGGGGACGCTGACGATGGCAGCCTCGCCAGCAGTCTGTCTGTTTTTTTTGTCGTTTTTTTGTTATTTTTAGTGTGTTTTAAAAGTTTGTGTTTAATGTCGTCTGGTTTGTTTCATGTGGGGGGAGGGGGTAGGGGGAAACTTTTTTCAATCTCTGCCGGAGATGTGATTACTTTCTGGGTCATATCTCCGGTCGCTCTGCGGCCTAACATCATGGAGGCCTCGCTCGGGACTGACTTTGAGCCCCACCGTGGGGACATGGACTTGCCATCGGAGCCGATCCCTTGCCTGGGATCGACGCTCCAACCGCAGCCGGCGCATTTCAATATCAAGGAGCTTGCAGTCTTGGGTAGAGACCGTAGATGTCGGGAGAAGAAGGTTTGACCAGCCCCGAGCCAGGGTCAGATCGCCCGGCGCGAGGGAACCCTTCTTCAGACAGGTTAGGGGTACACCCCATTCCTGTTCTCCACAGATGCTGCCTGACCCGCTGAGTTACTCCAGCACTCTGTGAAACGTCACCTATCCATGTTCCCCACAGATGCTGCCTGACCCGCTGAGTTACTCCAGCACTCTGTGAAACGTCACCTATCCATGTTCTCCACAGATGCTGCCTGACCCGCTGAGTTACTCCAGCACTCTGTGAAACGTCACCTATCCATGTTCTCCACAGATGCTGCCTGACCCGCTGAGTTACTCCAGCACTCTGTGTCTATCTTCGGAGTAAACCAACACCTGCAGTTCCTCCCTAGCCAACTCTTGTCTGCCTGCAGGTGATCCCTATCCCTCCGTTCCCTGCATATCCACGTGCCTGTCCAAAAGCCCCTTAAGCACCACGATCGTATCTGCCTCCACCCCCACCCCGGGAAGGTCCAATGAGAGCAGGGAGAGGGAAGGGTGGGCAGTGGCAATGAAGGCGATGGAGGGGGGAGAGAGGAATGGAGTTAGATGGACTGCAAGGATGGAGAGAGACTTACATGGAGATAGAGAAAGAGAAAGAATGAGATGAGAAAGGAGGGAGAGTGATAGAGAGAAGATGAAGCGGCACGTTGGCGCAGGGCCTCACAGAGCTCACAGCGCCAGAGACCCGGGTTCCATCCCGACCACGGGCGCTGTCTGTACGGAGTTTGCACGTTCTCCCCATGACCCGCGTGGGTTTTCCCCGGGTGCTCCGGCTTCCTCCCACACTCCAAAGACGGCACCACCCTCTGAGGCAGAGAATTCCACAGACTCACCAGTGCGCGGGGGTCGCTGGTCTGCGCGGACCCGTTGGGCTGAAGGGCCTGTTTCCGCGCTGTATCTGCAGAGAAGCGTGGCGTTATAATCCCGCACAACTAACATGCTGAAGCAGTACCTGGTGTTAAACACGCCACTTACTTAATTTGCAGAGGCACTTGCAAGCTGCGGTCAATAATACATAACAGGAGCGTGAATGATTACAAACTGCTGTGTGGGAACAGTTTAAGTGCTACACGTGCAGCCAGACTCACAGGCAGGTCTAAGTGGGAAGCAGAGGCTTCTTCTGCTCACAGGCAGGGCTGGGAGGGGGATAGGGGGGTGGATAGAAACATAGAAACATAGACAATAGGTGCAGGAGTAGGCCATTCGGCCCTTCGAGCCAGCACCGCCATTCAATGTGATCATGGCTGATCATCCAACTCAGTATCCCGTACCTGCCTTCTCTCCATACCCCCTGATCCCTTTAGCCACAAGGGCCACATCTAACTCCCTCATAAATATAGCCAATGAACTGGCCTCAACTACCTTCTGTGGCAGAGAATTCCACAGACTCACCACTCTCTGTGTGAAAAAGGATTTTCTCATCTCGGTCCTAAAAGACTTCCCCCTTATCCTTAAACTGTGACCCCTTGTTCTGGACTTCCCCAACATCGGGAACAATCTTCCTGTATCTAGCCTGTCCAACCCCTTAAGAATTTTGTAAGTTTCTATAAGATCCCCCCCTCAATCTTCTAAATTCCAGCGAGTACAAGCCGAGTCTATCCAGTCTTTCCTCATATGGAAGTCCTGCCATCCCAGGAATCAGTCTGGTGAACCTTCTCTGTACACCCTCTATGGCAAGAATGTCTTTCCTCAGATTAGGAGACCAAAACTGTACGCAATACTCCAGGTGTGGCCTCACCAAGACCCTGTACAACTGCAGTAGAAATGCAGTGGATGACCGAGTCCGGGGGGGGGGGGGGGGGGTGGTCAAGCAATGGAGATAATGAGATGAGAGAAGGGGGACCATTTCTCTTCACACTTGGATCACTATGATTCTGACCATTCAGAGGGCGGTGGAGGCAGGTTCTCTGGATGCTTTCAAGAGAGAGCAAGATAGGGCTCTTAAAGATAGCGGAGTCAGGGGGTATGGGGAGAAGGCAGGAACGGGGTACTGATTGGGGATGATCAGCCATGATCACATTGAATGGCGGTGCTGGCTCGAAGGGCCGAATGGCCTCCTCCTGCACCTATTGTCTATTGTCTATTGCTGGAGAAACTCAGTGGGTTTGACCAACCTTCTTGAATTTTTTGAAGCGGTTACTAGGGAAATTGATGAGGGTAAAGCAGTGGATGTTGTCTATATGGATTTCAGTAAGGCCTTTGACAAGGTTCCCCATGGAAGGTTGGTTAAGAAGGTTCAATCTTTGGGTGTTAATGGCGGAGTAGCAAGGTGGATTCAACAGTGGCTGAATGGGAGATGTCAGAGAGTAATGGTGGATGGCTGTTTGTCAGGTTGGAAGCCGGTGACCAGTGGGGTGCCTCAGGGATCTGTGTTGGGTCCACTGTATGTTTGTCATGTACATCAATGATCTGGATGATGGGGTGGAAAATTGGATAAGTAAGTATGCAGATGATACTAAGATAGGTGGTGTTGTGGATAATGAAGTAGATTTTCAAAGTCAACAGAGAGATTTGGGCTATTTTGGAAAAGTGGGCTGAAAGATGGCAGATGGAGTTTAATGCTGTTAAGTGTGAAGTGCTACATCTTGCAGGACAAATCAAAATTAGACGTACATGGTAAATGGTAGGGAATTGAAGAATGCTGTGGAACAGAGGGATCTAGGAATAACTGTGCATAGTTCCCTGAAGGTGGAATCGCATGTAGATAGGATGGTAAAAGAAAGCCTTTGGTGTGCTGGCCTTTATAAATCAGAGCATTGAATATAGGAGTAGGGAAGTAATGTTAAAATTGTACAAGGCATTGGTAAGACCAATTCTGGAGTATGGTGTACAATTTTGGTTGCCTAGTTATAGGAAGGATGTCAACAAAATAGAGAGAGTACAGATTGGAGATTTACTAGAATGTTGCCAGGGTTCCAGCAACTATGTTTACAGAGAAAGGTTGAACAAGTTAGGTCTTTATTCTTTGGAGCGCAGAAGGTTAAGGGGGACTTGATTGAGGTCTTTAAAATGATGAAAGGGATAGACAGAGTTAACGTGGATACGTTTTTCCCATTGAGGGTAGGGAAGATTCAAACAAGAGGGCATGACATGAGAATTAAGGGACAGAAGTTTCGGGTAACGTGAGGGGGAACTTCTTTACTCAGAGGGTCGTGGCTGTGTGGAATGAGCTTCCAGCAGAAGTGGTGGAGGCAGGATCGATTTTAACATTTAAGAGTAAAGTGGATAGGTATATGGACGTGAAGGGAATGGAGGGGTATGGTCTGAGTGCAGGTAGATGGGACTAGGGGAAAACAAATGGTCGGCACGGACTGGAAGGGCCGAGAGGGCCTGTTTCCGTGCTGTAATTGTTATATGGTTATATTATATGTTATATAGGTGCAGGAGGAGGCCATTCGGCCCTTTGAGCCAGCACTGCCATTCATTGTGATCATGGCTGATCGTCCCCTATCAATAACCCGTGCCTGCCTTCTCCCCATATCCCTTGACTCCACTAGCCCCTAGAGCTCTATCTAACTCTCTCTTAAATCCATCCAGTGACTTGGCCTCCACTGCCCTCTGTGGCAGGGAATTCCATAAATTCACAACTCTCTGGGTGAAAAAGTTTTTTCTCACCTCAGTCTTAAATGACCTCCCCTTTATTCTAAGACTGTGGCCCCTGGTTCTGGACTCGCCCCACATTGGGAACATTTTTCCTGCATCTACTCAATCTTCTCGTGTTGCCACTTTCAGGGAGTTATGGACTTGGACCCCAACATCCCTCTGAGCACCAAAGAGCCTGGGTCTCTGGAGAGTGTCAGTGTTGTGGTGGAGATATGGGCTGGAACGGTGAAGATATTAAGCACAGGGGCAGAATGCAGCTGTTAAACGTAATGCCTAATCTGTGAGGCTGTACACTAGAGCAGTCACTGGGGGGAATTTGAATAAAATTGCCATGAAATTGGAACAAGATTAATTGAATGCCTGAGTGAAGCGCAAAGTCGATAATTACCGAGCGTTGCTGAGAGCAAGTAGGTGTGTTATTTACATAATGTAGGCTGTGTTTTAATGTGCAATACACCATGCCTTAACATATATTTACAGCATGTTACTCTTGTATCACACACTGCCTTCTGTTCCCCACACAGTCTGTGTTTTGTCATTTATAAGTGTATTTTACCTTTAGAAGCGAGATTGTTTCGGTTTCGTTTAAGGGCCTGTCCCACTTACGTGATATCTTCGGCGACTGCCGACACCAGTCATAGTCGCAGCGGGTGGCCAAAAATGTTCAACATGTTGAAAACCCAGCGGCGACCAGAACAAGGTACGACTCTTTGGGCGACTACTCACCACCATGCAGGCTTCACCCCGCGACATGTCGCCTGTATGGTCGTGAGTAGTCTTCTCAGTTACCCAAAGAGTCACAGAAAATAGGTGCAGGAGGAGGCCATTCGGCCCTTCGAGCCAGCACCACCATTCATTGTGATCATGGCTGATCGTCCCCTATCAATAACCCGTGCCTGCCTTCTCCCCATATCCCTTGACTCCACTAGCCCCTAGAGCTCTATCTAACTCTCTCTTAAATCCATCCAGTGACTTGGCCTCCACTGCCCTCTGTGGCAGGGAATTCCACAAATTCACAACTCTCTGGGTGAAAACGTTTTTTCTCACCTCAGTCCCAAATGGCCTCCCCTTTATTTTAAGACTGTGGCCCCTGGTTCTGGACTGAGTTTGACTTGGTATCGTGTCCCAGCACAGATGTTGTGGGCCGAATGGCCTGTTCCTGCGCTGTACCGTTCTCTGTTCACTGCTTTCGCTACAGTTCTCCGCTTGCTCGATTTAAACCCCGTGACGGTGAGAGTGAGATCGCGATTAGACGCATTCATTGAGCCGCTTTTCCAATAAACTCGTGGAGCCGAGAACTTAACAAATGTAACACTTGATGGGTTCTGTATCGCTTGGTGAGTCCCAGGTTGAATACAAATCTTGTAAAGGTTCATGGTTGAGTGGGTGGGATATCGAGCAGGTTAGGCTGCAACCGTGACCGAGACAATAGACAATAGGTGCAGGAGTAGGCCATTCGGCCCTTCGAGCCAGCACCGCCATTCAATGCGATCATGGCTGATCATCCCCAATCAGTACCCCGTTCCTGCCTTCTCCCCATATCCCCTGACTCCGTTATCTTTAAGAGCCCTATCTAGCTCTCTCTTGAAAGCATCCAGAGAACCTGCCTCCACCGCCCTCTGAGGCAGAGAATTCCACAGACTCACCACTCTCTGTGAGAAAAAGTGTTTCCTCGTCTCCGTTCTAAATGGCTTACTCCTTATTCTTAAACTGTGTGGCCCCTGGTTCTGGACTCCCCCAACATCGGGAACATGTTTCCTGCCTCTAGCGTGTCCAAACCCTTTACAATCTTATATGTTTCAATGAGATCTCCTCTCATCCTTCTAAACCCCAGAGTGTACAAGCCCAGCTGCTCCATTCTCTCAGCGTATGACAGTCCCGCCATCCCGGGAATTAACCTTGTAAACCTACGCTGCACTCCCTCAATAGCAAGAATGTCCATCCTCAAATTAATGGACCAAAACTGCGCACAATACTCCAGGTGTGGTCTCACTAGGGCTCTTTACAACTGCAGAAGGACCTCTTTGCTCCTATATTCGATTCCTCTTGTTATGAAGGCCAACATGCCATTCGCTTTCTTCACTGCCTGCTGTACCTGCATGCTAAGGGGCTGGATTATTGACTGGAGGGCACTGGTGGCCACACGCAGACTTTTACCCAGAGTCGGAGAATCGTGGACCCAGAGGACACTAGGTTTAAGGTGTGTGGGGGGGGGGGGAGATTTAATAGGGACCTGAGGGGCAACACTTTCACACAGAGGGTGGTGGGTGTATGGAACAAGCTGCCGGAGGAGGTAGTTGAGGCAGGGACTATCGTAACATTTAAGAAACAGTTAGACAGGTACATGGGTAGGACAGGTTTGGAGGGATATGGACCAAACGCAGGCAGGTGAGACTAGTGCAGCTGGGACATTGTTGGCCGGTGTGGGCGAGTTGGCCGAAGGGCCTGTTTCCGCACTGTATCACTCTGTGACTCTATGACAGAGAGGCTTCTGTGCTGTCCAAGGTGCTGAAGTTTGAATGAGTGCTCTGGCAGGGTGATATAGAAACATAGAAACATAGAAAATAGGTGCAGGAGGAGGCCATTCGGCCCTTCGAGCCAGCACCACCATTTAATATGATCATGGCTGATCGTCCCCTATCAATAACCCGTGCCTGCCTTCTCCCCATATCCCTTGACTCCACCAGCCCCTATAGCTCTATCTAACTCTCTCTTAAATCCATCCAGTGATTTGGCCTCCACTGCCCTCTGTGGCAGGGAATTCCATAAATTCACAACTCTCTGGGTGAAATTTTTTTTTCTCACCTCAGTCTTAAATGAGCTCCCCTTTATACTAAGACTGTGGTCCCTGGTTCTGGACTCACCCAACATTGGGAACATTTTTCCTGCATCTAGCTTGTCCAGTCCTTTTATAATTTTATATGTTTCTATAAAGATCCCCCCTCATCCTTCTAAACTCCAGTGAATACAAGCCTAGTCTTTTCAATCTTTCCTCATATGACAGTCCCGCCATCCCAGGGATCAATCTCGTGAACCTACGCTGCACTGCCTCAATCACAAGGATGTCCTTCCTCAAATTAGGAGACCAAAACTGTACACAATACTCCAGATGTGGTCTCCCCAGAGCCCTATACAACTGCAGAAGAACCTCTCTACTCCTCTACTGAGGTTCTTCTGCAGTTGTATAGGGCTCTGGTGATATGTACAATTCCAAGCACCTACCTTTCGGGGAGAGTTGAGGCAGGGACTACTTTACACAAGTACACTCAGTCCGCCTAAAGCTCCCTGATCTCCCGGTGGCCCAGCACTTCAACTCCCCCTCCCATTCCCACTCTGACCTTTTTGTCCTGGGACTCCTCCATGGCCAGAGTGAGGCCCAGCGCAAAGTGGAGGAACAGCAGCTCATATTACGCTTGGGCAGCTCACACCCCAGCGGTATGAACATTGACTTTTGTAACTTCAAGTAACCCTTGCTTTCCCTCTCTCTCCATCCTCTCCCCCTCCCCCGTTCTCCCACTAGTTCCTCCGTCCTCCTGACTAATTTTACTGTTTGTACACCTTGTTGTCACCTTCCACTCAACCAACAATGAACCAACATTGGGGGTTACACAAAATGCTGGAGAAACTCAGCGGGTGCAGCAGCATCTAAGGAGCGAAGGAGATAGGCGACGTTTCGGGTCGAGACCCTTCTTCAGACTGGTCAGGGATCAGGGAAACGAGAGATATAGACGGTGATGTGAGAGATAAAGAACAATGAATGAAAGATATGCAAAAAAGTATCGATGATAAAGGGAACAAGCCATTGTAAGCTGTTTGTGGTGTGAAAATGAGAAGCTAGTGCGACTAGGGTGGGGGAGGGAGATAGAGATAGAGGGAATGCCAGGGCCCGAGGGCTGAGGGAGAGGTGGGAAGGGGAGGAGACAGCAGGGGTTAACAGAATTGAGAAAATTCAATGTTCAAGCCCAAAGGATGCAAACTCCCCAAGCGGAATATGAGGTGCTGTTCCTCCAACTTGCGGTGTTGGAATGAACCAACATTTCCTTGATTGTCTGCTTTGATCTGGCGTTTTCACACCTTACCATTCCATATCTCTAGACTCCCTCTCCCCTGACTCTCAGTCTGAAGAAGGGTCTCGACCAGAAACGGCACCCATTCCTTCTCTCCAGAGATGCTGCCTGACCCGCTGAGTTACCCCAGTATTTTGTGTCTATCCTTGGTGTAAACCAGCGTCTGCAGTTCCTTCCAACACATTAAATTTGGGCTTGCTCAGGTCATACATTTGCAGAGCCACTGAGACATAGAAACATAGACAATAGGTGCAGGAGCAGGCCATTTGGCCCTTCGAGCCTGCACCGCCATTCAATATGATCATGGCTGATCATCCAACTCAGTATCCCGTACCTGCCTTCTCTCCATACCCCCTGATCCCTCTAGCCACAAGGGCCACATCTAACTCCCTCTTAAATATAGCCAATGAACTGGCCTCAACTACCTTCTGTGGCAGAGAATTCCACAGATTCACCACTCTCTGTGTGAAAAAATAATTCTAATCTCGGTCCTAAAAGACTTCCCCCTTATCCTTAAACTGTGACCCCTTGTCCTGGACTTCCCCAACATCGGGAACAATCTTCCTGCATCTAGCCTGTCCCACCCCTTAAGAATGTTGTAAGTCTCTATAAGATCCCCCCTCAATCTTCTAAATTCTAGCGAGTACAAGCCGAGTCTATCCAGTCTTTCTTCATATGGAAGTCCTGCCATCCCAGGAATCAGTCTGGTGAACCTTCTCTGTACTCCCTCTATGGCAAGAATGTCTCTCCTCAGATTAGGAGACCAAAACTGTACGCAATACTCCAGGTGTGGCCTCACCAAGACCCTGTACAACTGCAGTAGAACCTCCCTGCTCCTATACTCTTGGGGCAGACAGAGACAGACCTCTTGCGATCTCAGTGAGCCTGGCTGTCTCCTTGTGACTGCCACCCATGTTTAGTTTAGGGATGCAGCGCAGAAACAGGCCCTTCGGCCCACCGAGTCCGTGCCGACCAGCGCTCCCCGCACACTAACACTACCCTACACACACTAGGGACAAGTTACATTTACACCAAGCCTATTAACCTACAAACCTGCACGTCTTTGGAATGTGGGAGGAAACCAAAGATCTCGGAGAAAAACTCACGCAGGTCACGGGGAGAACGTGCAAACTCCGTACAGACAGCGCCCGTAGTCGGGATCGAATCCAGGTCTCTGCCGCTGTTGGTGCGCCACCGTGCCGGCCCAGTATGTCCCCGAAAGGAAAATGTGTGGAGATAACCAGGTCTCATAAGGTCATAAGTGATAGGAGTAGAATTAGGCCATTCGGCCCATCAAGTCTACTGCGTCATTCAATCATGGCTGATCTATCTCTCCCTCCTAACCCCGTTCTAATCAAATCACTACTCAAGAATCTATCTATCTCTGCCTTAAAAATATCCACCGACTTGGCCTCCACAGCCGCCAGTGGCAAAGAGTCCCACAGATTCACCGCCCTCTGACTAAAGAAATTCCTCCTCACCTCCTTCCTAAAAGAACGTCCTTTAATTCTAAGGCTGTGCCCTCTGGTCCTGGACTCTCCCACCAGTGGAAACATCCTCTCCACATCCTCTCTATCCAGGCCTTTCACATAGAAACATAGAAAATAGGTGCGGGAGGAGGCCATTCGGCCCTTCGAGCCAGCACCGCCATTCATTGTGATCATGGCTGATCGTCCCTAATCAATAACCCGTGCCTGCCTTCTCCCCATATCCCTTGATTTCACTGTTCTGTGTCTATCAGTGAAGCCCCCCCTACCCCCCTGATTCTTCTAAAGTTCACATCCACCCCGCGCACCGAGCCCAGGGACATGTCGGGTGTTGTGTGCGGAGGGAGAGCTGTCGTCACAGGAGCACGGTCTCTGCTGTACAAGTGACTGACAATGCGGACCCTGCTAACGCCACCGCCTGTCTCGTTCACTCACCGTCTCGTGTTCGAGGCACAGCCATCCCAGTAAGCTGCTTGAAGCTCGAAAATTAAAATGTCGCAAGCACTTATTGGTGAAAAGGGAAGTATGGGCTGCGGCGATACGTTTAGCCAAGATCAAATTAAGCTGTCTGAACTCTTGTCTGGTCCCCAGGCCCTGACAAACGGCCTCCGATTCCAATTAACAAGCCGCTCTGGAAGAAAGAGATCTTACGTAAAGACCTGAGAAATTGTACCCGATTAGTGGGGGCTTATAGAAACATAGAACATTATAAAAGGACTGGACAAGCTAGATGCAGGAAAAATGTTCCCAATGTTGGGCGAGTCCAGAACCAGGGGCCACAGTCTTAGAATAAAGGGGAGGTCATTTAAGACTGAGGTGAGAAAAAACTTTTTCACCCAGAGAGTTGTGAATTTGTGGAATTCCCTGCCACAGAGGGCAGTGGAGGCCAAGTCACTGGATGGATTTAAGAGAGAGTTAGATAGAGCTCTGGGGGCTAGTGGAGTCAAGGGATATGGGGAGAAGGCAGGCACGGGTTATTACATAGAAACATAGAAATTAGGTGCAGGAGTAGGCCATTCAGCCCTTCGAGCCTGCACCGCCATTCAATATGATCATGGCTGATCATCCAACTCAGTATCCCGTACCTGCCTTCTCTCCATACCCTCTGATCCCCTTAGCCACAAGGGCCACATCCAACTCACTCTTAAATATAGCCAATGAACTGGCCTCAACTACCCTCTGTGGCAGAGAGTTCCAGAGACTCACCACTCTCTGTGTGAAAAAAGTCTTTCTCATCTCGGTCTTAAAGGATTTCCCCCTTATCCTTAAGCTGTGACCCCCTTGTCCTGGACTTCCCCAACATCGGGAACAATCTTCCTGCATCTAGCCTGTCCAACCCCTTAAGAATTTTGTAAGTTTCTATAAGATCCCCTCTTAATCTCCTAAATTCCAGAGAGTATAAACCGAGTCTATCCAGTCTTTCTTCATAAGACAGTCCTGACATCCCAGGAATCAGTCTGGTGAACCTTCTCTGCACTCCCTCTATGGCAATAATGTCCTTCCTCAGATTTGGAGACCAAAACTGCACGCAATACTCCAGGTGTGGTCTCACCAAGACCCTGTACAACTGAAGTAGAACCTCCCTGCTCCTGTACTCAAATCCTTTTGCTATGAAAGCTAACATACCATTCGCTTTTTTCACTGCCTGCTGCACCTGCATGCCTACTTTCAATGACTGGTGTACCATGACACCCAGGTCTCGCTGCATCTCCCCTTTTCCTAATCGGCCACCATTTAAATAATAGTCTGCTTTCCTGTTTTTGCCACCAAAGTGGATAACCTCACATTTATCCACATTATACTGCATCTGCCAAACATTTGCCCACTCACCCAGCCTATCCAAGTCACCTTGCAGTCTCCTAGCATCCTCCTCACACTTATTGATTGGGGACGATCAGCCATGATCACAATGAATGGCGGTGCTGGCTCGAAGGGCCGAATGGCCTCCTCCTGCACCTATTTTCTATGTTGCTATCCTTGTACTTGCCTTTTTGCAAATCGCACACCAGGCCACACAGGTCTTTTCCCCTTCACCTTGAACCTATGTCCTCTGGTCCGCGATTCCCCTACTCTGGGCAAGAGACTCTGTGCATCTACCCGATCTATTCCTCTCATGATTTTATACACCTCTATAAGATCTCCCCTCATCCTCCTGCGCTCCATGGAATAGAGACCCAGCCTACTCAACCTCTCCCCACAGTCTGAAGAAGGGTCTCGACCCGAAAGGTCACCTATTCCTTCGCTCCATTGATGCTGCCTCACCCGCTGAGTTTCTCCAGCATTTTTGTCTGCCTTCTCCCAATAGCTCACACCCTCTAGTCCTGGCAACATCCTCATAAATCTTCTCTCTACCCTTTCCAGCTTGACAATTTATTTCCTATAACAGGGTGCCCAGAACTGAACACAATATTCTAACTGCGGTCTCACCAACGTCTGAGACAACTGCAATATGACCCCCCCAACTTCTATACTCAATACTCTGACTGATGAAGGCCAAAGTGCCAAAAGCCTTTTTGACCACCTTATCTACCTGTGACTCGACCTTCAAGGAACCACGCACCTGTACTCCTAGAACCCTCTGCTCTACAACACTACCCAGAGGCCTAGCGTTCACTATGTAGGTCCTGCCCTTGTTCGATGTCCCAAAATGCAACACCTCACACTTCTCTGTATTAAATTCCATCGACCATTCCTCCGCCCACCTGGCCAATCGACCCAGATCCTGCTGCAATCTTTCACAACCATCTTCATTATCTTATCACATCTTCTCATTTCTGCATCTTCTGTTCGATTCGACCGTTATTTGTCAGTCCACTGGCCTTTTACATAAAGTGTAAATGTTGAGGTATTTAAAAATATGGGATGGTTGACTTGGTGTCAGGATTCCAGCATCTGCAGCCCTTGTGCTACTTGGATTTATTACACTTGATCCCTCCGTCATAGAGTCCAAGAGTCATTCAACACGGACTCAGGCCCTTTGGCACAACACCCATACTGACCAAGTTGCCCATCTACGCCAGTCCCACCTGCCTATGTTTGGCCCTTATCCCTTTTTACCTGTCCTATCCATCTACCTGTCCAGGTGTCTTTTCAATGGGACGGTGTGGGATGGAGCTTCACTCTGTGACCGACCGACCCTTCATTTATGGAGAGAGAGAGAGTAGATTGCTGGAGAAATGCGGGGGGGGGGGGGTGGGGGGGGAAGGGTCTGAGGGCTCATGATATGGAATGTTTAAGAAGCACAGGACAGTACAGCACGGGAACAGGCCCTTCGGCCCACAATGTCCGTGCCGTGCCTCTGCCCGCACGTGACCCGTATCCCTCCATTCCCTGCATATCCGCGCGCCTGTCTAAAAGCCTCTTAAACACCGCGATCTTTATGTATTACTACTGGTCTGTAAATATTAGAAACATGATCCAATTGCTGGATAACTCTCCCCAGCAAGCGGATTGGATCATTATGGAGAAAGAGGACTGCTCTCCTTACAATATTGGAGCGATCCTACTTTCACCAATGATGATGAATAATACAAACTACAACAAAAATCCAATTATACACAGTACAATTAGAATTTGGAAACAAATAAAACACAATTTAAAATTAAGAAATTTATCTCTCTTATCTCCTATCGGTAAAAACCCTTTGTTTAAACCTTCAACTATAGATAAAGCATTTATACAATGGGAAAGAGCTGGAATTAAAATCTTCGGAGATGTGTATGAATCGGGAAAACTTTTATCATTTAAACAATTACAACTAAAATACAATTTGGGAAACAGTATTTTAAATATTTCCAAATCTGTGACTATCTGAAAAAATACGCACAAGATTAACACAATATGCCTCCAGACTTACTGGAAGAAGTAATGAATACAAAGGCAGAATCAGCAAACCTAATATCATATATATATAATATTATTCTAAATGCAGAAATACCAACAACAGATGGTATCAGGAGAGACTGGGAAAAAGAATTAAGTATAAACATTTCCAAAGAAAGGTGGGAAGAATATTTATTAAATGTGCATAAATGTTCAATTAATGTAAGACACACCTTAATACAATTTAAAAGTCTACACAGATTATACTATTCAAAAACTAAAATAAGTAAACTTTTTCCCAACGTCTCACCTATATGTGATAAATGCCAATGTCAAGAAGCTAATATAGCGCACTCATTTGTCTTTTGTACAAAAATTCAAACATTTTGGACTGAAATTTTTGAAATTCTCACAGAAGTATTTAAAATAAAACTGACTCCAAAAGCAGATTGGATTATCTTTGGAACAACGGAAGGTAGCCCTGAATTAAATGTGTTTCAAAAGAATCTAGTTGAATACGGCTTAATAACTGGAAAAAAGCTAATCTTAAAATTCTGGAAAAAAAACCTCCTATACCAACAGTTAATACGTGGATTTCAACTATGTTCGAAACACTACACTTGGAAGATATGAGACTCCGACTGGCAGGAAAATCAGACTGTTTCTATAAGACATGGTCTGCATTTATAAATCTGCTACAAGGATAAGGTGCAAGATTACCTCAAAATAGTACCGGTGTCGGGTCTTGGTAAAGGGGGCAGAAAAACTGTCACGTTGGTAGATTCCTTTTACAAGATGCTTTATAATAAAGTAACTGGCTTTTCTTTTTCCCTTCTCTCTCTTCCCCTTTTTTTCCTTCTCCTCTTCAGGGTCTATCACTTAATCTCCTTTCTCTAACTCTTCGCCCAAGGGTTCCCTTTTCCTCTGCCACGCTTTTTCACTTTCACAATTCTTTTTCACGCTTCTACTTTCCTTTCTTTTTTCTTTCTTTTCTAAAGCCTTAAAAAATTAAGGCGTTCAATGATTGTAATACTATATATGGGATGTACACTGATGTAACTTACGGCACCTCTAATAAATAAAGATATTAAAAAAATTAAAATAAATTAAAAAAACACCACTATTGTATCTGCCTCCACCACCATCCCTGGACAGCGCGTTCCAGGCTCCCACCACCCTCTGTGTGAAAAAAACCTGCCCCGCACATGTCTCTTAAGCTTTGCCCCTCTCATCTTAAAGCTGTGCCCTCCAGGATAGGCTTCTTCCATCCTGGGAAGAAGGTTCTGACTATCTACACTATCTACGCCTCTCATCATTTCATACACTTCTATCAGGTCAACCTGTCACCTCCTGACGTTCCAGAGGAAACAATCCTTCGTCTATCCGAGCGCTCCCCGTAGCTAAAACCCTCTAATCCAGGCATTGTTCTGGTAAATCGAATTTTGGAGGATGTGCAGGTGAACCTCTGTCGCACCTGGAAGGACTGCTTGGGTCCCTGAATGGAGTGGAGGGGGGAGGTAAAGCGACAAGTGTAGCATCTCTTGCGGTTGCAAGGGAAAGTGCCCGGGGAAGGAAGGGAAGAATTGCCCAGGGAGTTACGGACCAGGGAGTAAACCTCCTCTGTAACCCCCCCCCCTCGCCAAAGTCTCCGCATCCTTCCTGTAATGGGGGCGATACGCACCAGAACCAGTGCGCAATACTCCACACGCAGCCCGACCAACGCCCTACAGAGCTGCATCGTGAGTTCCTGACTCTTGTACTCAACGCCCCGAGCGATGAAGTCAAGAGCAACGTACGCCTTCTTTACCACTCGAGTCTTTAGATAGAAGGTAGACAAAAGTGCTGGAGAAACTCAGTGGGTGAGGCAGCATCTATGGAGCGAAGGAATGGGTGACATTTCGGGTCGAGACCCAGAAGCATCTATGGAGCGAAGGAATGGGTGACATGTCACCCATTCCTTCGCTCCATAGATGCTGCCTCACCCGCTGAGTTTCTCCGGCATTTTTATCTACCTTCGATTTTTCTAGCATCTGCAGTTCCTTCTTAAACATTGATAAGGGCAAAACGTTTAGCCAGCAAAGTCTGATCAAAGGTAGTCCAAGGGTCACCAATCAGGTAGGTGGCAGGTCGACACATAATGCTGGAGTAACTCAGCGGGACAGGCAGCATCTCTGGAGAGAAGGAATGGGTGACGTTTCGGGTCGAGACCCTTCTTCAGACTGATGTAGGGTTGGGGGGGGAGGGGTGGGGAGAATAAAGGAGAAAGGAAGAGGAGGAGCCAGAGGGCTGAGGGAGAGCTGAGAAGGGGAGGAGACAGGATGGGCTACCAGAAATTGGAGGTCAATGTTTATGCCACTAGGGTGCAGACTGCCCAAGCAGAATATGAGGTGCTGCTCCTCCAGTTTCCGGAGGTGCTCACTCTGGCCGTGGAGGAGGCCCAGGACAGAAAGGTCGGATTCGGAATGGGAGGGGGAGTTGAAGTCCTGAGCCACCAGGTTGGTTATTGCGGACCGAGCGGAGGTGTTGGGCGAAGCGATCGCCAAGCCTGTGCTTGGTCTCACCAATGTAGATCAGCAGACATCTAGAGCAGCAATAGAAATCTAGGGCTGCAATAGAAATCTTTCCTCGCACAATCAGAGCGACCAAGTGCGGCAAACATCAAAACTGTCCGGCACTTTACAAACATCAAACATGCAAGCGTCAGATTCCAACGTCGGCAGCTGTATATGCACCCCCCCCCCCCCAGGACGGCGTGACTGTCATATGAGGAAAGATTGAAAATACTAGGCTTGTGTTCACTGGAGTTTAGAAGGATGAGGGGTGATCTTATAGAAACATATACAATTATAAAAGGACTGGACAAGCTAGAAAAATGTTCCCAATGTTGGGCGAGTCCAGAACCAGGGGCCACAGTCTTAGAATAAAGGGGAGGTCATTTAAGACTGAGGTGAGAAAAAACTTTTTTCCCCCAGAGAGTTGTGAATTTGTGGAATTCCCTGCCACAGAGGGCAGTGGAGGCCAAGTCACTGGATGGATTTAAGAGAGAGTTAGATAGAGCTCTAGGGGCTAGTGGAGTCAAGGGATATGGGGAGAAGGCAGGCACGGGTTAATTGATAGGGGACGCTCAGGGCGCCGTGATCACAATGAATGGCGGTGCTGGCTCGAAGGGCTGAATGGCCTCCTCCTGCACCTATTTTCTATGTCTATGTCTATAAGCGATAGGAGCAGGAGCAGGCCATTCGGCCCATCAAGTCGACTCTATTAGTGGACATGTCCAGAGTCGTGCAAGAGGTGTTCCGTAGACCTCCGTTGTTGAGGCGGGATTGGTCAAGTCAGGTCACTTTTATTTCTATAGCACATTTAAAAAACAACTCTCATTGGCCAAAGTGCTTTACATTGGTGGAGGTACTAACGTTACACAACAGTGGTTCATAGATTAAGTACAGACATAAATACACACATATAGCCCTCCCTCAGAGGACGTCAAGAAAGGCGTGAGAGTAAAGATGAGTTTTAAGTCTCGACTTAAAGGAGTCGATGGAGGGGGCAGTTCTGATGGGAAGAGGGATGCTGTTCCACAGTCTAGGAGCTGCAACCGCAAAGGCGCGGTCGGTCGCCCCTGAGCTTATGCCTAGACCGCGGGATGTTCAGTAACCCCAGGTCGGCCGATCTGAGGGGCCTGGAGGTGGTGTGGTGGGCGAGCAGACTTTTGAGGGTTAGGGTTGGGCAGGTTTGTTCAAGAACCTGATGGCTGTATAAAGCGGCGGTTAGTTCAGAGATACAGCACGGAAACAGGCCCTTCGGCCCATCGAGACATAAGATCATGTGATAGGAGCAGAATTCAGCCATTCGACCCATCAAGTCTACTCTGCCATTCAATCATGGCTGATCTATCTCTCCCTCGCAGCCCCATTCTCCTGCCTTCTCCCCGTAACCCCCGACACCCGCACTAATCAAGAATCTCTGGCTTAAAAAAAATCCACTGACTTGGCCAGTGAGTTCCACAGATTCACCACCCTCTGACTGAAAAAAAGTTCTCCTTATCTTCTTCCTAAAAGAACGTCCTTTAATTCTGAGGCTGTGCCCTCTGGTCCTAGACTCTCCCACTGGTGACGTGTGGCCTCCACAGCCGTCTGTGACAGAGAATCCCACAGATTCACCACCCGAGGCAGATGGGCATGTTGGCCGGCGTCAGCGAGTAGTTTCCACACTGTGTGACTCTGTGACTCTATAATCTTGAGTGGGTGAAATATTACTCAATCAGCAAAGCTTCATACATAATTCAATTAGCTGCCTTCAGTCATCAGTATTAATGAACAGAAGGACTTGTATTAATCTAACGCTGCCTTACAAGTGATCTCCCAGAGAGAGGCACATCGCTGAAAGCTAATAAACCTCTGCCGCTCACCAGACATGCTCACTGGTTGTTGCTTCATTACTGCAGGAGAGAGGGAGGGAGACAGAGATAGAGAGGGAGACAAATGGGGAGAGGGGGAGGGAGACAGAGAGAGAGACAGGGGGGAGGGGAGAGGGGAGAAAAGGAAGAGGGAGGAGAGGGAGTGGGAGATAGAGATAGAGAGAGAGAGAGAGACAGAGGGGGAGAGAGGGAGGGAGGGTGGGAGAGACAGGGGGGGAGAGGGAGAGGGAGTGGGAGAGACGGGGGAGAGGGAGGAGAGGGAGTGGGAGATATGAGAGAGAGAGGAGAGATAGACAGACAGAGGCGGGGGGGAGAGGGGAAGAGAGGGAGGGAGAGAGAGAGAGAGAGAGAGAGAGAGAGAGAGAGAGGGGGGGGGTGAGGAGTGTGGGGGGTGGGGGGGGTGAAGGTATCAAC
The DNA here is from genome assembly GCA_035221665.1 of Okamejei kenojei. Lineage (NCBI taxonomy): Eukaryota > Metazoa > Chordata > Chondrichthyes > Rajiformes > Rajidae > Okamejei > Okamejei kenojei. The sequence continues at coordinate 2,420,455 of CM069153.1, forward strand.
GGCAACTGGAAGATTGACTTAATTTGAGATGAATGTAGACTGGAGAGCAGGAGCAGATGAGCAGGAGCTGTGTTTCCGCTGGGCCGGGCATGCGGCCAGATTGAGTGTCTGTACCCACAGGGCAAGTTAGATCGATGAGCCCTCATCGCACCAAATGCATCTTCCTCCATTAAGCAGGATTAATTTTTGCTGAGCACTGTGTCCTCGCCAGTGACTCTGTGGCTCAGGCAGGCAGTGTGTTATTCACAGGCAAAGCTGCCTCTCCCTGCAGCCTGCACTTACTCACACCCTGGGTCATTAGTTCACAAGTGATAGCAGCAGAATTAGACCATTTGGCCCATCTCCGCCATTCAATCATGGCTGATCTATCTCTCCCTCCGAACCCCATTCTCCTGCCTTCTCCCCTTAGCCTCTGACACCCGCATTAATCAACAATCTTTCTAGTCACGATCGAACCCGGGTCTCTGGTGATACGAGTGTACAGGAGGGTATACAGGACTCCAGCCTCCCTCCCACCCACACCCCCACATCACTCACTCCCTATCATCCACAATCCTCCCCCCTGCCGCCGCTCTCTATCCACTGGTCCCCACCCCCTCCCCCCTTCACGACCCACCACCCCCACCCCCACATCACTCACCTCCCTCAGCCCTCCCCCCTGCCCACACTCACTACCCCTCCCCTCCCCTCCCCACCCCCCCCCCACTCACTAACCCCATCACTCACTCCCATCACTCCACTCCCCTCACCCTCTCCACCCCCCGCCCATCTCTCCCCCATCCACCCCCACCCCCTTCCACTCACCACACCCCCACATCACTCCACTCCCCTCAGCACCTCACTCTTCCAACTCCCCCCTCCCCCTTCACCCACCCCCCCCCCCCACTCACCCTCCCCCCTGCCCCACTCTCCCCCCCCTCCCCCCCCCCCCCCCCCCCCCCTCCCAGTCCCCACCCCCACACCCCACATCACTCACTCCCTCACACCCCTCCCCCATGCCCCGCTCTCCCCTCCTCATTGCTGCCCCTCCCCCTCCCCCCCGCCTTCACCTCACCCCACATCATTCACTCCCACCCTATCAATGATCACCTCCTCCGCAACCTTCAGCCCCTCATCCTTCACATCTTGCTCCCTGTCCCCTCAAACCATGCCTCCACTGGACCGCCTCACGCCCTTCCAAACATGTCCCTTTACCTCACCCCTCTCCCCTCACCCTCACCCATCCCTCACCCCCACCCCTCACCCCTACCCTCACCCCTTTCCCCACCCCTCACCCCTCACCCCTCACCCCTCACCCCCTCTATCCCTCACCCTCACCCCCTCACCCCTCACCCCCACGCCCCCTCACCCCTGGGGAGTGTGGTGTGTGTGACGGACTGGGCCACATCTACAATGGTGGGGAGTGTTTAAGAAAGAACTGCAGATGCCGGAAAAATCGAAGGTGGACACAAAAAGCTGGAGTAACTCAGCGGATGAGGCAGCATCTATGGAGCGAAGGAATAGGTGACGTTTCGGGTCGAGACCCTTCCGAGTCTCGACCCGAAACGTCACCTAATCCTTCGGCATCTCGACCCGATACGTCAGCTCTTCCTTCGCTCCACAGATGCTGCCTCACCCGCTGAGCTACGGTGGGGAGTGCGGTGTGTGTGACGGACTGGGCCACATCCACAACTGTGCGATTTCGTCTGGTCTTGGACGCTGCCGGAGATTGGTCAGGGCCTCTCGTGATCATCACAGACGTCAACGCCTCAAAGTTCTTCGCTCTTTCTCGCTGCCCTCAATGCTCTGTGTGTGTGTGTGTGTGTACTCCACTCTGAAGACCGATTGTAGACATTGTTTTGTGCCTCTGCCAGTTTGCTATTCTCCATCACATCATCTCTGGTCGCCTGTCACATGGCTTCATTATCTCGTCCTTGTACACATGTAGAAACATCAATCTGTCCTTGTATTTCAAGAGTTCAGCGTGTGCGTGCGTGTGTGTGTGTCAGATACACCAGATACTTACAATGAAGCACTGGCGTTCGGCATCTTTATCATCATTAGACCACAAATCGTAGTCGCAGAATACGTGCGGCAGGGCGGCGCAGCGGGTGGAGCTGCTGCCTCACAGCGCCAGAGACCCGGGTTCCATCCAGACCACGGGCGCTGTCTGTACGGAGTTTGCACGTTCTCCCCGTGACCTGCGTGGGTTTCCCCCGAGATCTTCCGTTTCCTCCCACGCTCCAAAGACGTGCAGGTTTGTGGGTTAATTGGCTCGGTGTAAATGCAAATTGTCCCCGTGTGTGTAGGATAGCGTTAGTGCGCGAGGAGCGCTGGTCAGCGCGGACCTGTTGGGCCCTGGTTACCAGTGGGGGGGATGGGGAGAGAGAGCAGTTACGGGGTTTGGAGGAGATCCTGGTGAGAGCTTTTGTGCTCGTTATGCTTTGGTTTTTAATTTTTGTGAAAATCGGTTTGTTTTTAATCCCCAGTGTATTTCTCTTCTTTACAACAATTTAAATCTCTTTCTAATCCAATCCCTTGCCAGTCACGGGCACATTTTCTTTTACTCTGGAGATTATATTTCTAAATGGAATATAGCTTTGTTCGGGATCCTAATTGTTTAAATGTTCTCTACTCTTCATCCATCATTCTACCCACTAACTCGTTACACACGACACACAGAGTGCTGGAGTAACTCAGCGGGTCAGGCAGCATCTGTGGAGAACATGGATAGGTGACGTTTCACAGAGTGCTGGAGTAACTCAGCGGGTCAGGCAGCATCTGTGGAGAACATGGATAGGTGACGTTTCACAGAGTGCTGGAGTAACTCAGCGGGTCAGGCAGCATCTGTGGAGAACATGGATAGGTGACGATAGGTGTACGGGTGTCAGAGGTTACGGGGAGAAGGAAGGAGAATGGGGTTGAGAGGGAGAGATGGATCAGCCATGATTGAATGGCGGAGTGAAACATATCAGATTGTTAAGGGCTTGGACACACTAGAGGCAGGAAACATGTTCCCGATGTTGGGAACCAGGGGCCACAGTTTAAGAATAAGGGGTAAGCCATTTATAACAGAGACAAGGAAACACTTTTTCTCACAGAGAGTGGTGAGTCTGTGGAATTCTCTGCCTCAGAGGGCGGTGGAGGCCGGTTCTCTGGATGCTTTCAAGAGAGAGCTAGATAGGGCTCTTAAAGATAGCGGAGTCAGGGGATATGGGGAGAAGGCAGGAACGGGGTACTGATTGGGGATGGTCAGCCATGATCACATTGAATGGCGGTGCTGGGTCGAAGGGCCGAATGGCCACCTCCTGCACCTATTGTCCAATTCTGCTCATAGAACATCAATTTCAGTATAATTTACCTTGCACTAAACGTTATTCCCTTATCGTGTATCTGTACACTGTGAACGGATCGATTGTAATCGTGTATTGTCTTCCCGCTGACTGGTTAGCACGCGACACAAGCTTTTCACTGTACCTCGGTACACGGGACAATAAACTGGACTGAACTGACTGTGTCTCCTCTTGTTTCCATACCAACAGTGCCCTCGTTCTGGGGTTTGGTGAACTCCGCTTGGAACCTCTGCTCGGTGGGCAAGAGGCAGTCGCCCATCAACATCGAGACCACCCACATGATCTTCGACCCCTTCCTCACCCCCCTGCACATTAACACGGCGGGTCGCAAGGTAAGATTGTTAAGGGCTTGGACACGCTAGAGGCAGGAAACATGTTCCCGATGTTGGGGGAGTCCAGAACCAGGGGCCACAGTTTAAGAATAAGGAGTAAGCCATTTAGAACGGAGACGAGGAAACACTTTTTCTCACAGAGAGTGGTGAGTCTGTGGAATTCTCTGCCTCAGGGGGCGGTGGAGGCCGGTTCTCCGGATGCTTTCAAGAGAGAGCTAGATAGGGCTCTTAAAGATAGCGGAGTCGGGGGATATGGGGAGAAGGCAGGAACGGGGTACTGATTGGGGATGATCAGCCATGATCACATTGAATGGCGGTGCTGGCTCGAAGGGCCGAATGGCCTCCTCCTGCACCTATTGTCTATTGTCTATTGTCAAGATGAAAGAATGGATCGACTGGGTATAAAGTGGTGAGAGCAATAGATCGGGTAGATGCGCAGCCACGTCTCTCACTCTGAACGCTTACTGCCACTGTTCCGCTCGCACCAGCTGGGATTGCTTGTTGTGACAGCCAGCGCCAATATTGTGAGCGCCGCACGTCACTCATAAACAGATAATTCCCCCAGAACGTCGCTGCCCGCGATTCACGCTCTCACTCCAGCGAGCGCATATTCTGCAAACTCCCCTCACCGCAGACACACGCCCAACACCTTCCTCCCAGAGAGTGGTGAATGGACAATAGACAATAGACAATAGGCGCAGGAGGAGGCCATTCGGCCCTTCGAGCCAGCACCGCCATTCAATGTGATCATGGCTGATCATCCCCAATCAGTACCCCGTTCCTGCCTTCTCCCCATATCCCCTGACTCCGCTATTTTTAAGAGCCCTATCTAGCTCTCCCATGAAAGCATCCAGAGAACCGGCCTCCACCGCCCTCTGAGACAGAGAATTCCACAGACTCACCACTCTCTCAGAGATGCCAAGTGTCCCGGATTCGCCGTATTTTATCCCGGCGAAATAACCTTTTTACGGTGTTCCGGCAGCCAAACATGCTGTTACGGAACACCGCCGCGCCGGTGTTCCTCCCGTGGTGAACGCCGGCGCCATGTGCCCCCGGTTTGCCAGCCCGGCAGCTCGCAGCCACGCCCGGCCCAGAGCCCGGGCGGCGCCGGCCCGCGCGATCAGCGGCACTTTCTTGCCGCCAGCCGGCCGCTCGCGGCAGCCCCATCACCGGGCCTCCCCCCCACCCCCACCCCACCCAGTGCGCAGGCGCAGACCCGCCGGCAACCTTGCCAAGTGCGCATGTGCCGCACCCGCCCGCCGGCGGCCCGCTGATCTGCACCAGTGCGCAGGCGCAGACCCGCCGGCAACCTTACCAAGTGCGCATGTGCCGCACCCGCCGCCGGCAGCCCGCTGATCTGCACCAGTGCGCAGGCGCATAGCCGCCGGCAACAACCCCAAGTGAGTATGTTACGGAGAGAAATGCATTTAACCCCATTTGTTACGGACAAATGGGTTGAATGTTACTGTGAACTAAATTTAGGGTTGGCATCTATGCTCTGTGAGAAAAAGTGTTTCCTCGTCTCCGTTCTAAATGGCTTACTCCTTATTCTTAATCTGTGGAATTCTCTGCCACGTAAGGGCGGTGGAGGCCAATTCACTGGATGTTTTCAAGAGAGAGTTAGATATAACTCTTCGGGCTAACGGAGTCAGGGGATATGGGGAGAAGGCAGGAACGGGGTACTGATTGGGGATGATCAGCCATGATCACATTGAATGGCGGTGCTGGCTCGAAGGGTCGAATGGCCTCCTCCTGCACCTATTGTCTATTGTCTATTGACTATCCCAGCGTTTAAGAAACAGTTAGACAGGTACATGGATAGGACAGGTTTGGAGGGAGTGACTCTGTGACCCCGTGACCACGTGGGTTTCCTCCGGGAAGGTTTGTGGGTTAATTGGCGCTCAATAAATCCCCCCCTAGTGTGTAGGGTGTGGATGTGAAAGTGGGATAGCACGGAATTTGTGTGAAAACGTTCACTGCTTGGGCCGTCAAGTCATACTTCATGGCAACAGGCCCTTCGGCCCAAATCATAGAAGATATCCCATTTAGGCTAGTCACAGAAACACGAAAAAGAAACATAGAAACATAGAAATTAGGTGCAGGAGTAGGCCATTCAGCCCTTCGAGCCTGCACCGCCATTCAATATGATCATGGCTGATCATCCAACTCAGCCCGTACCTGCCTTCTCTCCATACCCTCTGATCCCCTTAGCCACAAGGCCACATCCAACTCACTCTTAAATATAGCCAATGAACTGGCCTCAACTACCCTCTGTGGCAGAGAGTTCAGAGATCACCACTCTCTGTGTGAAGAAAGTCTTTCTCACTTAAAGATTTCCCCCTATCCTTAAGCTTGTGACTCCCTTGCTGGACTTCCCCCAACATCGGGAACAATCTGGAGTAACTCAATGGGTCAGGCAGCAACTCTGGAGAAAAGGAATAGGTGATGTTTCGGGACGAGACCCTTCTTCAGACCCGAACCGTCACCTATCCATGTTCTCCACAGATGCTGCCTGACCCGCTGAGTTACTCCAGCACTCTGTGTCTATCTTCCATATAAACCAACATCTGCAGTTCCTTCGGATAGAAAGAATGGGTGACGTTTCAGGTTGAGACCCTTCCCCTGACTCTGAATGGGTCTGAAGCAGGGTCTCAACCCGAAACATCGGCCATCCCTTCTCTCCAGAGACGCTGCCTGTCCCGCTGAGTTACTCCGGCACTTTGTGTCTATCTTCGGTTTAAACCAGCTCCTGCAGTTCCTTCCCATTTGTCCCGTATCCTCTGTCCCGTTCCCACCCTTGTACCTGTTCGGGTGCCTCTTATATATAGTTTGTGCACCTGCCCTACTGTTACAGGCAGTCGCTGGTCGGCATGGACCTGACGGGCCGAAGGGCCTGTGTCCATGCTGTTTCTCTCACCCATCAAGATGCCGGTGGCTGTGCCTGCCCTCGTGGTCTCCAGCGCCTGACCCCAGCTCTGGTAAACACAAATTGAGATATCATGATATTGAACACATTCATTGCTATATTATTTATAAAGATGAATAATGGA
>CM069153.1:2437168-2449309 GCA_035221665.1 Okamejei kenojei
AATTAGACAGGTCCATGGATAGGACAGGTTTGTAGGGATATGTGCCAAGCGCAGGCAGGTGGGACTAGTGTAGACGGGACATGTAGGCCGGTGTGGGCAACTCGGGCCTGTTTCCACACTGTTTGACTCTATGTTGGGTGCTAACCAGTCAGAGGAAAGACAAAACATGATTACAATCAAGCCATCCACAGCTTAGAGATACAGGATAAAGGGAATAACATTAGTGCAAGGTAAAGTCCGATTAAATATAATCCGAGGTCTCCAATGAGGTATGGGAGGTCAAGGCCGCTCTCTTGGTTAGGGTAGGATGGTTCTGTTGCCTGATAGCAGCTGGGAAGAAACTATCCCTGAATCTGGAGGGTGTGCGTGTGTTCTCACACACTTCTGTACCTCTTGCCCGATGGGAGGGGAGAAGAGGGAGTGGCCGGGGTGAGACTGGTCCTTGATGATGCTGCTGGCCTTGAGGTGTGAGGTGTAGATGGAGTCGATGGAAGGGAGGTTGGTTCGTGCGACGGTCTGGGCTGCGTCCACAATTCGCAGCCATTTCTTGCGGTCTTGGACGGAGCCATCCAAACCGTTGCTGTGATGCTTTCCCGATAAATGCTTTCTGCGACGCATCTGTAGAAGTTGGTGAGAGTTGTCGGGGACGTGCCGAAGTTCTGAAGCCTTCTAAAGGGCCTGTCCCACTTTCACCACCTAATTCACGACCTTTGTTACTCGTGGACATTTTTCATCAGGCTAGAAAAACGCCCCGACCTACTTGATGCCAAGGAGTACCTACGACTAGCATCACGACCTACCTACGACCTCGTACGACCTCGTACGACCGTGCTGCGAGTATGAGTCCAGGGCAAACTCGGCAGAGGTTGAGAATTAGGCCGTGAAAGTGGGACAGGCCCCTGAGGAATTGGAGGCGTGGGTGTGCTCCCTTATTCGTTGCTTCAATGCGGGTGGTTCAGGAGAAGTAGTTGGTGATACTGACTCCTAGGAGGGGGCCCAGGACAGAAAGGTCAGATTGGGAATGAGGGGGGGAGTTGGTGCTGAGCCACCGGGAGATCGGGTAGGTTAAGGTGGACTGAGCGGAGGTGTTGGGCGAAGCGATCGCCGGGCCTGCGCTTGGTCTCAGCGATGTACAGGAGTTGACACCCGGAACAGCAGATACAATAGCACTAATTGTTAAACCTATTGCAGCAACTTGTTGAAATATTTATCTTGCTAAATATTAAACAGCGACTGTCAGCACTTCTGCTTATTGATTGCCAGCCTTTGTCTTCCTGAGCAAACAACACTCCCTTTACACAAATGGCTAAGTGTTATATAATGAGTGATTCTCGGCATCTCTGCTGGCTGGCAGGGGCCCTGCATGCTTTCCACAGCTAATTTAGCTCCACCAACTTATCAACTGGGATTCATTACAGATTATTATAAACGGCAGCTGGAATAAGATGTCGAGGAGCAGATGCACTGAATAGGACGCAGAAAGCTGAAGTAACTCAGCGGGAAGATGCTGGAGTCAACTATAAAAGATGAAATAGCGGCACATTTGGATAGCAGTAACAGGATCGGTCCGAGCCAGTGTGGGTTTACGAAGGGGAAATCATGCTTGACTAATCTTCTGGAATTTTTTGAAGATGTAACTAGGAAAATGGACAAGGGAGAGCCAGTGGATGTGGTGTACCTGGACTTTCAGAAAGCATTTGATAAGGTCCCACATAGGAGATTAGTGGGCAAAATTAGGGCACATGGCATTGGGGGTAGAGTGCTGACATGGATAGAGAAGTGGTTGCAGACAGGAAACAAAGAGTGGGGATTAACGGGTCCCTTTCAGAATGGCAGGCAGTGACTAGTGGGGTGCCGCAAGGCTCGGTGCTGGGACCGCAGCTATTTACAATATACATCAATGATTTGATGAAGGGATTTAAAGCAACATAGCAAATTTCAGATGACACAAAGCAGGGTGGCAATGTGAACTGTGAGGATGATGCTATGAGAATGCAGGGTGACTTGGACAAGTTGAGTGGCGTCAAGTTGGGAAAAGGGGAAGTACAATGGGATCTGGGGGTCCTTGTTCATCAGTCAATGAAGCATGCAGGCAAAGAAGAAAGCAATGGCATGTTGGCCTTCATAACAAGAGGAGTATAGGAGCAAAGAGGTCCTTCTGCAGTTGTACAAAGCCCTAGTGAGACCACACCTGGAGTATTGTGTGCAGTTTTGATCCTAATTTGAGGAACAACATTCTTGCTATTGAGGGAGTGCAGCGTAGGTTCACGAGGTTAATTCCCGGGAGGCGGGACTGTCATATGCTAAGAAATGGAGCGGCTGGCTTGTACACTATGGAATTTAGGTATGAAAAGAAAGGATCTTATTGAAACATAAGATTATTAACGATTGGACACACTAAGGCAGGAACATGTTCCCGATGTTGGGGGAGTCCAGAACCAGGGGCCACAGTTTAAGAAATAAGGGGGTAAGCCATTTAGAACGGAGATGAGGAAACACTTTTTTCTCACAGAGAAACATAGAAACATAGAAATTAGGTGCAGGAGTAGGCCATTCGGCCCTTCGAGCCTGCACCGCCATTCAATATGACATGGCTGATCATCCAACTCAGTATCCCGTACCTGCCTTCTCTCCAGACCCCCTGATCCCTTTAGCCACAAGGGCCACATCAAACTCCCCTCTTAAATATACTCAATGAACTGGCCTCAACTACCCTCTGGGGCAGAGAGTTCCAGAGACTCACCACTCTGTGTGTGAAAAAAGTCTTTCTCATCCCGTCTTAAAGGATTTTCCCCTTATCCTTAGCTGTGACCCCTTGTCCTGGACCTCGACCCCAACATCGGGAACAATCTTCCTGCATCTAGCTGTCCAACCCCTTAAGAATTTTGTAAGTTTCTATAAGAATATCCCCTCTCAATCTCCTATATTCCAGAGAGTATAAACCGAGTCTATCCAGTCTTTCTTCATAAGACAGTCCTGACATCCCAGGAATCAGTCTGGTGAACCTTCTCTGTACTTCCCTCTATGGCAATAATGTCCTTCCTCAGATTAGGAGACCAAAACTGTACGCAATACTCCAGGTGTGGTCTCACCACGACCCTGTACAACTGAAGTAGAACCTCCCTGCTCCTATACTCAAATCCTTTTGCTATGAAAGCTAACATACCATTCGCTTTTTCCACTGCCTGCTGCACCTGCATGCCTACGATTTCAATGACTGGTGTACCATGACACCCAGGTCGCGCTGCATCTCCCCTTTTCCTAATCGGCCACCATTTAGATAATAGTCTGCTTTCCTGTTTTTCCAACCAAAGTGCATAACCTCACATTTATCCACATTATATCTGCCATGCATTTGCCCACTCACCCAGCCTATCCAAGTCACCTTGCAGTCTCCTAGCATCCTCCCCCACAGCTAAACATTGCCCCCCAGCTTAGTGTCATCCGCAAAACTTGGAGATATTGCCTTCAATTGCCCCTCATCCAGATCATTAATATATTGTAAATAGCTGGGTCCCAGCACTGAGCCTTGCGGTACCCACTAGTCAGTGCCTGCCATTGTGAAAAAGGACCCGTTACTCCTACTCTTTGCTTCCTGTTTCAGCCAGCCAGTTCACTATCCACATCATACTGAACCCCCAATGCCCGTATGCTTTAGGTTTGTATACTAATCTCTTATGTGGGACCTTGTCGAAAGCCTTCTGGAAGTCCAGATATAACACATCCACTGGTTCTCCCTTATCCACGCTATTAGTTACATCCTCGAAAATTCTATAATATCGTCAGACATGATTACCTTTCATAAATCCAGGCTGACTTGTCCAATGATTTCAAACCACTTTCCAAATGTGCTGCAATCCCATCTTTAATAACTGACTCTAGCAGTTTCCCCACTTACCGATGTTAGACTAACTGGTCTGTAATTCCCCGTTTTCTCTCTCTCCCTCCCTTTTAAAAAAGAGGGGTTACATTTGCTACCCGCCAATCCTCAGAACTACTCCAGAATCTAAAGAGTTTTTGAAAGATTATCACTAATGCATCCCACTATTACTGGGCTACTTCCTTAAGTACTCTGGGATGCAGCTATCTGCCCTGGGGATTTATCGCCTTTAATCCATTAATTTACCCAACCCCACTTCCCGACTAACCTGGATTCGGGGGGTCACCTCAATTTCCTGCTTTGACCCGCGGTCCCCTGCTATTTCCGGCAGATTATTTGAGTCTGTGGAGTTCTCTGAGTCTGAGTGGTGAGACTGTGGAATTCTCTTCCTCAGAGGCGGTGGAGGCCAATGCTCTGGATGCTTTCAAGAGAGGGGTGGATAGGGCTCTTAAAGATAGCGGAGTCAGGGGAATGTGGGGGGAAGGCAGGAACGGGGTACTGATGGGATGATCACATTAAATGGCAGTGCTGGCTCGAAGGGCCGAATGGCCTACTCCTGCACCTATTGTCTATTGTCTATTGGACAGGCAGAATTTCTGAGAGAACGTAATGGGTGATATTTTCGAGTGGCGACCATTCTTCAGACTGAGAGTCAGGGGAGAGGGAAACCAAGATAGGACGGGTAAGGTGTGAAACGAGAGATCAAAGGGAACAAAGTTCAAGGGAAATGTTAGATCAGATCATTGTTAGCTCGGGGAGGATGACAACAACCCATTCCTTCTCTCCACAGATGCTGCCCGTCCCGCCGAGTTACTCCAGCATTTTGTCTCTATCTTCGGTGTAAACCCGCACCCGCAGTTCCTTCCGACAACAAACTCCCGATTCAATCCCCTTCCCATGACTCAGTTCAGTTCAGTTTTATCGAACCATTATCAATTATCGAATGTCAAAATCGAAGGTGGACAAAAATGCTGGAGAAACTCAGCGGGTGAGGCAGCATCTATGGAGCGAAGGAATAGGCGACGTTTCGGGTCGAGACCCCGAAGGATTAGGTGACGTTTCGGGTCGAGACCCTTCCGTGTCTCGACCCGAAACGTCACCTATTCCTTCGCTCCATAGATGCTGCCTCACCCGCTGAGTTTCTCCAGCATTTTTGTGGAGCTCTTCGATTAAAAATTGGAAATTGTCCCTAGTCTGTTCAGTTCAGTTTCAGTCCAGGTTATTGTCCCGTGTACCGAGGTACAGTGAAAAGCTTTCGCCGCGTGCTAACCAGCCAGCAGAAAGACAATACACGATTACAATCGATCTGTCCACAGTGTACGGATACACGATAAGGGAATAACAGATTCATCCTCCGCCAGATTCGCCACCTCCAACGTGACCCCTCCACTCGCCACATCTTCCCATCTCCTCCCCTGTCTGCCTTCCGCAAAGACCGCTCCCTCCGCAACTCCCTGGTCAATTCGTCCTTTCCCACCCGCACCACCCCTTCCCCGGCACTTTCCCTTGCAACTGCAAGAAACGCTCCACACGTGTCCCTTCACCTCCCCCCTCCACTCCTTTCAGGGACCCAAGCAGTCCTTCAAGGTCCGACAGTGGTCACCTGCACCTTCCCCCCCCCCCTCCAACCTCATCTACTGCATCCGCTGCTCCAGATGCCAGATGATCTATATCGGTGAGACCAAGCGCAGGCTTGGCGATCGTTTCACCCAACACCTCCGCTCGATTCACAATAACCAACCTGACCTCCCGGTGGCTCAGCACTTCAACTCCCCCTCCCATTCCGTATCCGACCTCTCGGTCCTGGGCCTCCTCCATGGCCAGAGTGAGCAACACCGTAAATTTGAGGAGCAGCAACTCATATTTTGCTTGGGCAGTTCACACCCCAGCGGTATGAACATTGACTTCTCCAATTTCAGGTAGTCCCTGCTTTCTCCCTCCTTCCCCTCCCCTCCTCAGCGCTCCCGCAGCCCACTGCCTCCGCCTCTTCCTTTCTTCTGACTGCCCCCCCAACCCCCACCCCCACATCAGTCTGAAGAAGGGTCTCGACCCGAAACGTCACCTATCCCTTCGCTCCACAGATGCTGCCTCGCCCGCTGAGTTACTCCAGCATTTTTGTCTGCCTATGATAAGGGAATAACATTGAGTGCAAGGTAAAGTCCAAAGATAGCCTGAGGGTCAGCAAAGAGGTGGATAGTAGTTCCGAGAGCGGCGCTGAACCCTATCTCCCTCTAACGACACCAAAAATAGACAGTAGACAATAGGTGCAGGAGTAGGCCATTCGGCCCTTCGAGCCAGCACCGCCATTCAATGTGATCATGGCTGATCATCCCAATCTGTACCCCCGTTCTGCCTTCTCCCCAATATCCCCCCGACCCCACTATCTTTAAGAGCCCTATCTAGCTCTCTCTCGAAAGCGCAAAATGCTGGAGTAACTCAGCGGGACGGAAGAAGGGTCTCGACCCGCAAGGTCGCCCGTCCCTTCTCTCCAGCGACGCTGCCTGTCCCGCTGAGTTACTCCCAGCATTTTGCGTCTGTCTTCACTGTAGACGGGGTCGATTGTAAATTCATGTGCTGTCCTTTCCGCTGGCTGGTCAGCACGCGCCCAAAGGCGTTTTTTTTCACTGTACCTCGGTACACGGGACGGTAAACTGAAGTGAAACCTGCCTGCACGTGACTGCGTGAAAGGCGAGGCTCCTCAGCTCTGGGTCGGTGGGGTCCCTCGAGTGTATTTATTCGTGAAAGATATCTGCTGATTTGCCGGGGTAATTTACGTGACCTGTGAACTTATTCAATGAATTTTATGTCCCGATGTTTAAGAAGGAACTGCAGATGCTGGAAAATCGAAGGTAGAACAAAAATGCCTTGTTGGCCCTTATATTGGCATGTTGGCCTTTATAACAAGAGGAATCGAATATAGGAGCAAAGGGGTCCTTCTGCAGTTGTACAGGGCCCCAGAGGGACCACACCTGGATATTGTGTGCAGTTTTTGGTCCCCTCATTTGAGGAATCGGACATTCTTGCTATTGAGGGAGTGCAGCGTAGGTTCACCAGGTTAATTCCCGGGATGGCGTGGGACTGTCCACATAAGCTTGAAGAATGGAGCGGCTGGCTTGTATCACACTCTGGAGTTTAGAAGGATTGAGAGGGGATCTCATTGATAACATATAAGATTGTTAAGGGTTTATACACACTAGAGGCAGGAACATGTTCCCGATGTTGGGGAGTCCAGAACCAGGGGGCCACACATTTTTTAAAAATAAGGAGTAAGCCATTAGAACTGAGACGAGGAAACACTTTTTTCTCACAGAGAGGGTGAGTCTGTGGAATTCTGTCCGCCTCAGAGGCGGTGGGGAGGCCGGTTCCTGATGCTTTCATAGGAAAGCTAGATAGGGCTCTAAAGATAGCGAGTCAGGGGATATGGGGAAAGGCAGGAACGGGTACTGATGGGGATGATCAGCCATGATTCACATTGATAGGCGGTGCTGCTCGAAGGGCCGAATGGCCTCCTCCTGCACCGATTGTCTACTGTCTATTGCTGGCGAACTCATCAGGTGCGGCAGCATCTGTGGAGCGAAGGAAATATCAACGTTCGGGACGAAACGTTGCCTATTCCTTCGCTCCACAGATGCTGCCGCACCGCTGAGTTTCTCCAGCGCTTGTATCCACCTTTTATATCCCGATTATCGGCAACAGCTGGAAGCCCGGGGGGAAACAAAACACAAATCCCTTTGAAAACTCTTGCGTTCTGCTGCTAGAACATTGATGCTCTCCGCTGCCAAGGAGGACTCCCATCCCCCCGCATCCTGTTCTCCGCTGGTTCACTCTCCTCTGTTGTCCCCGCCTTTGATATACCAGGGGAATTTAAGGGAGCGGGTTGGAGGAGCGGAGCGTTTTTGAATCAGAGAAGCAGTTTGCAATTGAGGGGCCGATGTGAGCAGAGATGAGTCGCGGTCCGTAATGTCCAGGGGAATGCGGGGGGGGGGGGGGGGGGGAGAGATGAGCTGAACGTTTTAATGCCTGATGGGAATTCACATGCCTTGAAACAAATTCAGTGGAGCTTTCAAGGAGGTAATTTGATGCATGCTTGAAAGGGCGAGTGTTTGTGGAAGGGGCGGGAAATGTAGACATCGAATCTGGATGTTCTGTGCAGGAAAGTTATAATGGAGTTTATTTATAATTTAGGAAGATACAGCGCGGAAACAGGCCCTTCGGCCCACCGGGTATTCCCTGCCGGCCCAGCGATCCCACCTCTAACCACCACCCTACACCCACGTGGCGACAATTATTTTTTTTACATTTATATATACCTAAGCCATATTACCTACAATGCAAGTGGGGTGGCGGAGGAAACTGAAGATCCGGAGAAACCCCACGCAGGTCACGGGAGAACGTGCAAACCTCCGTACAGACAGCGCCCGTTGGTCGGGTGGAACCCGGTCTCGCGGCGCTTTGCAAGCGCTGTGAGGCAGCCAACTCTAACCGCCTGCGCCACCGTGACCCAACTGCCCTGGCCTAATCGAAGACAGACCCAAAAATGCTGGAGTACCCCAGCGGACAGGCCCGTCTCTGGAGATTAGGGGCGGGTGACTTACGGGTGGAGGCCCATATTCACTGGTTAGATGTTCTGCTCCGGAGACATGTGATGTTTTGAGTCTCACTCAGGAAATCAGGTCGGTGAATCTGGGAACTCCTTGCCCCAGGCCGGCTGTGAGGCCACATGTCAGTGGATATTTTTAAAGGCAGGATAGAGAGATTTCTTGATTAGTGCGGGTGTCCAGAGTTATGGGGAAAAGGCAGGAGTAAATGTTGGATCATGCCATGATTGAATGGCGAGTAGACTTGATTTGGGCCGAATGGCCTAATTCTGCTCCTATCACTATGACCTAGTGGGGGGGGGGGGTGAGGCGTGGTGGTGCAGTGCAAGCAGGTGCAGCGGTAGAGCTGCTCCTCACGACCCGGGTTCACCCCGACGCATCGATCACCCATTCACACAAAAGACATCGTCCATAGAGTGACAGAGAGTGTGAAACTAGGGCCCCTCGCCCAACTTGCCCACACCCGTCCTACATGATCCATCTACATTTAGTCCCACCTACCTGCATTTGGCCCATATCCCCCAAACCTGTCCTATCCAGGCACCTGTCTAAACCTGTCTAAAACTGTTATTAACATGGGAGAGTCCCAGCCCCAACCACCGTCCTCCGGCACATTGTTCCATACACCCACCCCCCTCTGTGTGAAAATCGTACCCACCAGATTCCTATTAAATTCTTTTCCCCCATCAACCTTAAAGATTTTATGTTAATCTCCACTTTTCTCATTCCTCCTGTTCCCAAAACACACATGTTGTAATTAGTTCAGTTCAGTTTTATTGTCCCGTGTACCGAGGTACAGTGAAGGCTTTTGTCCTCCGTGCTACCAAGCCAGCGGGAAGACAATTGATGATTACCAAATCGTCCGTCCACAGTGGTATGGTATACAGGATAGGGAATAATGTATGGGTGCAGGGTACAGACCAGTAAAAGTCCAATTAAAGTAAATCCGGGTACCTCCAATGCGATAGATAGTAAGTTCAGGCCTGAGTCTGAAGACGGGCCTCGACCCAAAACACACCTATCACCCCCGTCCTATCTGTCCACAGATGCTGCCTGACCCGTGAGTTTACTCCAGCACATCTGTGAAACGTCACCTATCCATGTTCTCCACAATGCGCCTGAACCCGCTGAGTTACTCCAGCACTCTGTGAAAAACGTCACCTAGTCCACATGTTCTCTCAAGATGCATGGCCTACTCCCTGAGTTACTCCAGCACTCCTGTGAAACGTCACCTATCCATGTTCTCCACAGATGCTGCCAGACCCGCTGAGTACTCCAGCACTCTGGGAAACTCACTATCCATGTTCTCCAACAGATGCAGGCGTATGCTGCTGAACCCGCAGAGTTACTCCATCAGCAGCACTCTCTGTGAAACGTCACCTACCATGTTTTCCCCACAGATGCTCTGGCTAGCCTGACCCGCTGAGTTAACTCCAAGACTCTGAGAACGTCACCTATCCATGTTCCTCCACAATGCTGCCTGACCACCCGCAGAGTTTACTCACACACTCCTGTGAAAACTCAAAACGTCACCTATTCCATGTCTCCCCACAGATGCTGCCTCTGACCCGCTGAGTTTACTCCACACACTGTAAACGTCACCCTATCCATGTTCCTCCCACAGATGACAGCCTGACCCGCTGAGTTTACTCCCACACATCTGTGAAAACTCACCCCTATCCAATCCATGGTCTCCGCCACAGATGCTCCTGACCCGCTGATAAATCCAGCACTTCAGTGAAACGTGTCACATATCCACTATCCAAGTTCCCACAACAGATGCTGACTAGAAGCTGGCTGCCTGACCCCCTGAGTTACCTCCAGCACTCGGGAAACGTCAACCATATCCATGTTTCTGCCACAATGCTAGCTGACTCCGCTGCTTCTCCATCACTCTGTGAACGTCACTGATCCATGTCTCTTCGTTTCTCTCCCACAGAAGCTGCCTGAGACCCGCTGAGTTACTACTCCAGCACTCTGTGAAACTCAACTTCCATTTCCCCACAGATGCTGCTGGACCCCGCTGAGTTACTTTACTACTCCTGCACTCTGTGAAACGTAACCATATCCCATGTTCCCCACAGATGCTGGCCTGAACATGCTGACCTGATGAGCTGGCCTGACCCACCCGCTGAGTTCTCCAGCACTCCTGTGAAACGTCACCTATCCATGTACTCCACAGAAGCAGCCTGACCCCCGCTGAGTTACTCCAGCACCTGTGAACCGACACATATCATGTTCTCCACAGAGGCTGCCTGACCCGCTGAGTTACTCCAGCACTCTGTACAACGTCACCTATCCAAGTTTCTCCACAAGATGCTGCCTGACCCCGCAGTACTCCAGCACTCTGTCTGTGTCTAACATTTTTTTCTCGTAGTTTCAGCAGCAGGGCCGCTCTCTCGTTGTGGTGGGATGGTTTCAGTTGCCTGATTAATACTAGGGGGGGCATTTACAGAGGGGCCGATTAAACGACAAACCCCCGCCCGTCTTTGGGACGAGGGAGGAACCCGGAGCATCCCGGAGAAAACCCACGGAGGAAACCCACGCGGTCACGGGAGTAACGTACAAACTCCACACCGCCAGCACCCAGGGTCATGGTCCGAAACCCGGACTCTGGCGCTGCGAGGCAAGCAGTTTCTACCCGCTGTGGTGGCCACCTCGTACACATATCTGACTGCTGCATCCACCACCTCCCCACTCTTGGCAGCGTATTCCCAACGCACAAACCACCACCCTCTTGTGTAAAACATTAACCAACCCGCGCATCTGCTTTAAAAAAAAAAAAAAAAAAAAAAAAATTAAAAAAAAAAAAAACAAAAAAAACACGTGCCCCTCTCCCACCAACAGCCTTTCCCTAGAAGTTTCGCCCTGTCCGCATGTTGTGTTAGTGATCCAACGAAATCTTGTAATTTTTTTTCCAGTTTCATTCATGGCTTGGATTGAGACACTGCTAAGGCAGGAAACATGTTCCCAATGTTGGCGATCCAAACGAGGGGCGGCCACAAGTTTAAAATAAGAGGACGGGGGGGAGCCATTTAGCACTGAGAAGAGGAAAAGCTTTTCACCCAGAGAGCTGGATCTGTGGGATTCTCTGCCTCAAGGGCCGTGGATGGGAGGCCAATTCACAGGTGTATTCTTCCGAGAGTTAGATTATTTGGGCTAACGGAAATCAAGGGATATGGGGAGAAAGGCAGGAACATGGGTACTGATTGGGGATATGATCAGTGCCATGATCACATTTGAATGGGCGGTGCTGTCACGAAGGCCAAATGGGCCTTTCCTCCTCCACCTATGGTCTATGAGTCTACTCCCAGCCTCTAGTCTTGCATCCTCTGTTCCTCTGTGCTATGCTCCACTTATAAAGACATGATTTTTTAAAATCTATGAATAAATGAAGTCTTGTTTCTTTTTTTCCAGGAAGTAACAAAGAAAAAGAACAGGCAGACATTGTCCCCAATTAATTATCATGGAACAAGCTGGACAAACAACACACCGGATATGCATAAGTGGTCGCTACCGATGGGGGTGGATGGGGGGGGATGGCGAGTTTGGCTTCGAGGGGGGGGGATAGGAGGTGGGTGGTGAGCGGATAGTTGATAAGGGGGAGGGGGGTGGGGGGGGGTGAGAGGGGAGAGCGGGGAGGGATGGGGGGGGGAACAGTCC
>CM069153.1:2449809-2477309 GCA_035221665.1 Okamejei kenojei
GAAAAAAAGGAAAAAGAATCATAGAGGGAGATATAGTATTGGTGAATGGGACTATAGAACAATAAGGGAACAATTAGGGCGGGCAGGAGGAGGGCCCATTCGGCCCCTTCGAAAAGCCCAGGCACGGCCTTCAAATGTGGAATCATGGCTTTGGGATCACCCCCAAAAAAACAGTACCCCCAGGTTCCTGCCTTTACTTCCCCACAGATGTCCCTTGGGACTCCGCTATTTTTTTAAGAGGCCTATCTAGGCTCTCCCATGAAAAAAAGCAATCCAGAGTAACCCAGGGGGGGCCTCCACCGGGCCCCTCTTGAAGTGACACAGAGAATTCCCACCAGGGGGGGGACTCCCAACCCATCTCTCTCTGGAGATAAGCCAAGTGTCCGGGATTCGCCGTATTTTGGTCCCGGCGAAATAAAAACCATAATTACGTTTGTTCCGGGGCAAGCCAAAACATGTTGTTTACGGGAAAACCACCGGCCCCGCGCCCGGTTTGTTATTTCCTCCCGGGTGAAAAAACGCCGGGCGGCCATTGTGTGCCCCCGGTTTTGCCAAGCCCGGGCAAGCCTCGCCTGCCTCGCCGGGCCCCAAGTGGGAAGCCCGGGGCTGGCGGGCGGGCCCGCGCGATCAGCGGCCACTTTTCTTTTGCCGGCCAGGGGACGGGCCGCTCGCGGGGACAGCCTCACCGGGCCTCCACCCCACCCCCCACTCCCCCACCCCAGTTTTTGCGCAAGGGGCGCAAGGAAAACCCGGGGCCGGGCAAAAACCCGTTGCCAAGTGCACATTGTTGCCGCACCCGGCCCCGCCGGCGGCCCGGCTGAATCTTGCAACCAGGTGCGCAGGCGCATACGGGCGCGCAAAAACCAAAACCCCAGTGAGGGTATTGTTTACGGAGGGAAGGAAATTGGCATTTAAATCCCCCCATTTGTTAGGGGGGGGGGGGGAACAAAATGGGTTGAATGTTACTGTAGACCTACTAAATTTTAGGGATGGTCAATCTAATGCTTCTGTTGAAGAAAAAGTTGTTTCCTCGTCCTTCCGTTCTTAAAATGGCTTACTTCCCGATTTTCCTTAATCTGTGGTGATTTTTCT
Source organism: Okamejei kenojei (assembly GCA_035221665.1). Taxonomy (NCBI): domain Eukaryota; kingdom Metazoa; phylum Chordata; class Chondrichthyes; order Rajiformes; family Rajidae; genus Okamejei; species Okamejei kenojei. Next base: position 2,450,902 of record CM069153.1, read on the forward strand.
TCTTGGCCACGTAAAAGGGCGGTGGAGGCCCCATTTCCCCAACTGGATGAGTTTTCAAGGAGAGAGTTTAGATTATAAACTTCTTCGAAAGCTAAAACGGAGTCAGGGGGATAAATTGGGGAGAAGGGCGGAACACGGGGGTTTTACTGATTGGGGTTGATTTCAGCCATGAATTCAACATTTGAATGGCGGTAGCTGGGGGCTGAAAGGGTCGGAAAATTGGGTCCCTCCTCCTTGCACCCCTATTTGGGTCTTTTGTTATTGGGGGACCTATTTTTCGCGTTTTAAGAATAAAACAGTTTTAGGGGACAGGGTTAAATGGGGGATAGGGGACAAGGGGTTTTGGGGAGGGAGGGGGACTCCTTGTGGACCCGTGCCAACGGGGTTTTCCTCCGGGGGAAGGTTTGTGGGTTAACTTGGGGCGCTCAAATAAATTTTCCCCCCCTAGTGGTGGTAGGGTTGTGGGATGGTGGTAAAGTGGGGATTAAGCACGGGAATTTGGTGGGTGAATAAACGTTTCACTGGCTTGGGGGCCGTCAAAAATAGAGGTCATACTTTTCATAAGGGAAAAACAGGCCCTTCGGGGGCCAAAATCATAGGGGAAGGATTTTTCCCATTTTTAGGGCTAAGTCACAGGAATCCACGAAAAAAGGATGGAGTAAACTCAATTGGGCGTACGCCAGTGGCAAAAAAAATCTGGAGAAAAGGGGGGAATAGGTGGATGTTTCGGGGGGGAACGAGACCCTTCTTTCAGGGGGAACCGGAAAACCGTTCCCACTATCCATGTTTTTCACACAGAATTGCTTTGGCATGACCCGCTGGAGGTTACTCCAGCACTTCTGTTGTTTCTATCTTCATAATTAAAAAAAAAAAAAAAACCAAATGATTCTGCAGGTTCCTTCGGATAGAAACAAGGAAGGGGTGACGCTTTCCAGGGTTGAGACCCCTTCCCCTGGACTCTGAAATGGGGTGGTGGTCTGAAGGCGGGTCTCAAAACCGACAACCAAATCGGCCATCCTTTCTCCTCCAGAGAATGCTGCCTGTCCAGCTGAGTTACTCCGGCCCACTTTGTGTCTTTCTTTCGGTTTAAAAAACCAGCTCCTTTCAGGGTTTCCTTTCCCATTTTGTTCCCGGTATTCCTCTGTCCCGTTTCCCACCCCTTGTTACCTGGGGGGTTTCCGGGTGGCCTCTTTTAATATATAGGTTTTGTTGCACCTGCCATAACTGCTTTAACAGGCAGGTCGCTGGTTCCAGCCATGGGGGAACCTGGACGGGGCCGGAAGGGGCCTGTGTCCATGATGTTTTTCTCTCACCCCATTTCCAAGGATGCCGGTGGGCTGTTGGCCTTGCCCTTCGATGGGTCTCCCAAGCGGCCTGTCCCAAGTTTCGGGTAAAACAAAAAAAAAATTGGAGGGGATTTCCTGGTTTATTTTGGAACACAATTCATTTGCCTTATTTTATTTATTAAAAAGATGAAATAATGGTGGAATCCTCCCACCCCACTGTAGGGGGCAATGTTTCCAACAGCCCTCACAGTCAATAGCTGGGGGGTCTCTACTATTTGAGGTTCACCCAATCCAGCGGGCGGGCCCCCGGCGGTGGCAAGGGTGGGGCTGCTGCCTCGCAGCGCGGGAGGACCCGGGGTTTTCCATCCGGGGACTACGGGCGGGCTGGCCTGTACGGCGTTTTTGCACGTCCTCCCCGCGAACTGCGTTGGGTTTTCCTCCGGGGGAGCGGTCCCCATTTGGGACCAGCAACGTGGGCGCAGGGGCGGGGTTTAGTGGTCGCTGCCTCCCACGGCCTGGCCACCAGGGGAAATCGGGTTCCCATCCTGAACTCCATGGGGGGGACCTCCAATTTAACCTGCAAACACCGGCAACGTCTGGGGTGCGGGGTGTAGGGGCCAGGAGTACAGGGTCAACAGGTCAGGGGACAACGTTGCCTAATCTCCACCCACGGGACAGGGCACGGCATTCCTCCTTTCCCCTTTTCCTCCCAGTGATTGCTGCATGAACCCTCACAGAGGGTGGTTGGAGGTCTGTGGAATTCTTTCTGCCTTCAGTGAGGGGCGGTGGAGGGCCGGTTCTTCTGGACGCTTTTCAGAGAGAGGCTATGACGGGGGGCTCTTTTAAAGGATAGCGGAGGTTTCAGGGGGATTAGGGGGGAGGAAATGGGGGGGGCCCAGCGGACAACGGGGTACTGATTGGGTAGAATGATCAGGGCCATTGATCACTTTTGAAATGGCGGTGCTTGGGTCGAAGGGGCCAAATGGCCTCTTCTGCACCTTATTTGTCTTATTGGTACCCGGCTGAGGTTTACTCCAAGCCCCAACTTTGCGGTGTTTCATCAGTAAATTGCCCCGGGGGGTTATTGGGGGGGGGGAAGGCAGGGGGGAGAATGGGGTTTTGAGGAGGGAGGGGGAGAGGAATAGATTCAGCCATGAAATTTGAATGGGCGGAGTGAGGAAACAGGGGGAAATGGGCCGAAAATGGGGGGGCCTATATTTTTCTTGCTCCTTAAGGGGGCAAGGCATGTCCTTATGGGACCAGTATCTGCTGGGTTTCCCTTGCTCACAGTGATGGGACAGTTTAGGGGCTGATAGGGCAAAACGGGCATAGGCAGAGCAGGAAAGCCGTTTTTCCCCGTAAAAAAAAAACCGCGTTACGGCGGGGGCACAATTCATAAAACTAAAATTAAATTTTATAAATGGGAAGGGGCGGTGGAGATGCGGAGGGAATTTGGGACAGGGATCAAAGATTTAAATAAAACAATAGGGGAGGATTCAAAATAAATACTTTGGGGGGCCGGTGTTTCACTCTTAAATGAAAATCAAACATCAAAAGGACAAAGGGGGGACTGGGAGATTTAGAAGTTAGGAGGGGGAACGCAGCGCGGGGGTAAAACTTGCCCTCATAAGGGCCCCCAACGGGGTCGTGCTCGGGGGCCAGGAAATCTTCCCCACACAAACCAACTAAGGCACCATTAAAACCCCACAACCCCAACACCACACCCAACACACACACGGCACACAACCCACGCACGGCACGCACGCACGCACGGCCACGCACGCCACCACACCCACCAACACCACAACACACACACACCACCCACCCCACACCCCACCACACACCCCACCACCCACCCCCACTCGGCACGGGCACAAACAACCACGGGACACCCACGCACACGGCAACACCAACCACCCAACACCCCCAACCACACACACACACACACACACACAGTCACACAAATACACACACACACACACACACACACACACACACACACACACTAGCAACCATAAAACCCCCAACCCATCACCACACACACACGCAACCACACCACACACGCACGTACAACACACACGGCACACACACACACACCACACCACACACACGACCAACACGCACACACCACACACACGCACACAAACCCACACGCACAACACCCCCCACACCAGGGAGCTTTTTACCATTTTTACCAAAAAGCCAATTAACTTTACAAATCGGGGTCGAGGACCCGAAGGCATCTAGGAGCGAAGAATAGGCGACGTCTCGACTCCGAAAACGTCACCTATTCCTTCGCTCCCTAGACGCTGAGGCCTCATTTTTCCCATGGGGGATTTAATAATATAGGGGGGGTCTATCGTTATCGTTAAAACTTCTACATTCAAACCCACTTGGCTGATCAATTTCCCTCCTGGATAAATACCCATTTCAATCTATCGTAACCTCTACTCCCCATAAAAAAAAAATCAAGCACCCCTTTGGCTAAATCATTTTCTATCTCTTTGGCCCCTGTCAAAAAAAAATACCCATTTCTCCGGGGCCATTCTCCCCATAACCCCATGCTAATCTATCTGTGCTCTGCCTGTAAAATAACCCCATTGGTCGGGTCTCCACAGCCTTCATGTGCAAAGATCCACAGTGCAGTGGGGGAATAGTCTAGTAGACCGACCAGCGCTCCCCGCACACTAACACTGTCTCACACACACACACACACACACCCCCCCACACTGGGGACAATTTTTACATTCACAACCGAGCCAATTACCTGCAAATCCCCGCACGTCTTTGGGAGTGTGGGAGGAAACCGGGAGCGCCGGAGAAAAAAAAAAAAAATAAAAAAAAACCCACCACGGTCACAAGGGAGAACGTGCAAACTCCACACAGACAGCGGGGCCCGCGGGGTCAGGATGGAACCCGGGTCTCTGTGGAAGGCAGCAGCTCTACCCGCTGCGCCACCAACCGAATGTCGAGGCAATTAAAAAAAGCGGGTGAGGGCTGTAGCAAAGATGGGCAGGATGCTTTTCACAGAACCAGATGCAGATGCTTAGGAATGCAAGCGTTAAAAAACCTGCAGCTGATCACGGAGTCTGTTTGAAGATGAAGTGTGGGAGGCCTGAGGCAGGAGAGACGGCCCAGGCTGCCTCGCGTTGCCTCCCCCTCCAGCGAGTTTCCCCCGACATCACGCCATCGCCACTCGCTGCTGCGGCCCTCCTGCAGCTTCAAAGCAGCGCAGTCCGTCAGTCAGTGAGGGCCGGGGACCGGCGTCATCAACCCACACCCGCTGCACCCCCACCTGGTGCTGCCCAACTCCCCCCCCCCTGCACCCCCAAACGGGTGCTGCCCCACTCCCCCCCCTGTGCACCCCCACCTGGGGTGCTGCCCCACCCCCCCCGTGCACCCCCACCCGGTGCTGCCCACCCCCCCTGCCCACCCCCCACCCGGGGCTGCCCCACCCTCCCCTGGCACCCCCACCCGGTTGGCTGCCCCACCCCCCCTGCACCCCACCCGGGTGGCTTGTGCCCCAGGGGGGGGCTGGGGGGCCCCTGGCACCCCCACCCCCGGGTGCTGCCCCCACCCCCCACCCCTGCACCCCACCCGGTGCTGCCCCCACCCCCCCCCCCCTGCACCCCGCCTGGGTGCTGCCCCCCACCCCCCCTGTTGGGTTTTCGGGGGTGCCCACCCCCTCCCAGGGTGCTGCCCCACCCCCCCCTGCACCCCACCTGGGGGGGGGCTTGCCCCACCCCCCCTTGCCCACCCCTGCACCCCCTCCAGGGTGCTTGCTGCACCCCCACCCAAGGTGCTGCCCCACCACTCCCCCTGCACCCCACCTGGTTTTTGCTTTGGCCCCCACCCCCACCGTGCACCTTCACCCGGGGTGCTGCCCCCACCCCCCCCCCCTGCACCCCACCTGGTGCTGCCCCACCCCCCCGTGCACCCGGGTGCTGCCCACCCCCCCTGGGGGGGCCTGTACCCCCACCCGGGTGGGCTGCCCCACTCCCCCCCCTGCACCCCCACCCGGGTGCTTGCCCCACTCCCCCCCCTGCACCCCCACCCGGGTGTGCTGCCCCACATCCCCTGCACCCCCACCCAGTGCTGCCCCACCGCCCGCTGCACCCCACCTGGGTGCTGCCCACCCCCCCCCCCCCCCTGCACCCCCTCCCAGGTGCCCCCCCCACCCCCCCTCGCACCCCACCTGGGTGCTGCCCCCCCCCCCCCGTTGCACCTTTCACCCGGTGTGCTTGCCCCCACTTCCCCCCTGCACCCCCTCCCGGGTGCTGCCCGACCCCCCTGCACCCCCCACCCGGGTGCGCCCCCCTCCTCCCCCCAACCTCCTGCAGGGCGTGCACCCCTATCCTCCCCCCGCACCCACCCCTACCCCCCACCCCTTGTATAGCATGCACCCCCTCTCCCCCCCCTACCCCCTGCACCCCTCACCTCCCCCCACCCCACACCCCCACCCCCCCCCCACACCCCACCCCTTGTACAGCATGCACCCCCCCCCTCCCCCCACCCCCTTCACCCCTCTCCTCCCATCCCCCTCCTCCCCCACCCCTGCGCCCCCCCATTGAGTCTATTCCGCCATTCAATCATGGCTGATCTATCTCTCCCTCCTAACCCCATTCTCCTGCCTTCTCCCCGTAACACCTGACACCCGCACTAATCAAGGATCTGTCTATCCCTCTTAAAAATGTCCACTGACTTGTGGCTGGGGTGGGAGATTGCAACCTTCACGTGCTCCGCCCTGTCTCGACGAATGCAATTAACCCGGCGTGCACAATCAAATAAGACCAAGTAGAACAAGTTGTCCGACAACTTTAGGCGGTGCACGCCACACGCTAGAAGAAGAAGATGACTTGTGGCCTCCACAGCCGCCTGTGGCAAAGAATCCCACAGATTCACCGCCCTCTTGACTAAAGAAATTCCTCCTCATCTCCTTCCTAAAGGAGCGTTCTTTAATTCCGAAGCCTCTGGTCCTAGACTCTCCCACCAGTGGAAACATCCTCTCCACATCCACTCTATCCAGGCCTTTCACTATTCTGTACGTTTCAATGAGGTCCCCCCTCATTCTTCTAAACTCCAGCGAGTACAGGCCCAGCGCCGACAGACGCTCATCACAGGTTATCCCACTCATTCCTGGGATCATTCTGGCAAATCCGTCCCTCTCTTCCCCGAGCTGCACAACCCATGAGATACAGGAGCAGAATTAGGCCATTCAGCCCATCAGGTCTGCTCTGCCATTCGATCATTTTCCCCTCTCAACCCCGTCAATCTCTGCTTCAGAAACACCCAATGCTTTGCACTCCACCGCCATCTGTGGTAAAGTCCGGCACGGTGGCGCAGCGGGTAGAGCTGCTGCCCCACAGCGCCAGAGACCCGGGTTCAATCCTGACCGCGGGTGCTGTCTGCACGGAGTTTGCACGTTCTCCCCGTGACCTGCGTGCGTTTCCTCCGGGTGCTCCATTTTCCTCCCGCAGTCCAAAGACGTGCGGGTTTGTAGGTTAGTTGGCTCGGGTTTCCATACTTGGTATAAGTGTAAATTGTCCCTTGTGTGTGTAGGCTTGTGTTAATTCCCACCTCCCCTCCCCTCTCCCTGCTGCCTGCCTCTGCCGTGACCTTTCTCCTGGTGTGGTTTATCCAGCAACGGTCTGTGAGCGGCTTGCTGCAAGGGCCGGCTCTCTGCATGACCCACTAATCTATATCGAGCACTCAGCTTGGTGCCGTAACCTTTCATTTTAATCAAATACATACAGCCGGCTGCCTATTGTGAATGAAGGCGAGGTAACTGCCTGTTCCCCCCTCCAGCCCCCACCCCCGCCCACACTTTAGTTTAGAGATACAGCACGGAGACAGGCCCTTCGGCCCACCGAGGCCGTGCCTACCTGCGATCCCCGCAAGCCAACACGACCCTACACGCACTAGGGACAATTTGCACATTTACACCGAGCCAATTAACCTACAAACCTTTGGAGTGTGGGAAAAAACCGGAGTGCCCGGAGAAAACCCACGCGGGTCACGAGGGGAACGTACAAACTCCGTACAGACAGCGCCTATAGTCGGGATGGAACCCGGGTCTCTGGCGCTGTGAGGCAGCAGCTCTACCCGCTGCACCACCGTGCCGGCCCATAGTTCATAAGTTCAGGTGATCGGAGCAGAATTAAGCCATTCGGCCCATCAAGTCTACTCCGCCATTCAATCGTGGCTGACCTCTTGAATCCCTTTGTCATTTCAATTTCATGTTTCATGTATCTTGTGTTTTTACGACCGTTGGCAGATCAATTTCCCCCCTGGGATAAATAAAGTTCTATCGTATCATATTGTATCGTATCTGTGCCTCCCTCCCAACCCCATTCTCCTGCCTTCTCCCTATAGCCCCGCCACCCGCACTAACCAAGAATCTATCTGTCTCAGTAGCAACTGCAGATGCTGGAGAATCAAAGGTAGACAGAAGTGCTGGAGAAACTCAGCGGGTGCGGCAGCATCTATGGAGCGAAGGAAATAGGCAACGTTTCGGCCCAAAACCCTTCTTCAGTCTGATGTAGGGTGGTGGTGGTGGGGGGGGGGGGGGGGGGGGGGGTGGAGGTGGTGGGGAGAATGAAGGAGAAAGGAAGAGGAGGAGCCCGAGGGCGGAGTGAGAGCTGAGAAGGGGAGGAGACAGCAAGGGCTCCCGGAAATTGGAGAAGTCAATGTTTATGCCACTAGGGTGCAGACTGCCCAAGCGGAATATGAGGCGCTGCTCCTCCAATTTCCGGTGGTGCTCACTCTGGCCATGGAGGAGGCCCAGGACAGAAAGGTCGGATTCGGAATGGGAGGGGGAGTTGAAGTGCTGAGCCACCAGGTTGGTTATTGCGAATTGAGCGGAGGTGTTGGGTGAAACCCGGAAGGAAATAGGCAACGTTTCAGGCCGAAACCCTTCCGGGTTTCGGCCCGAAACGTTGCCTATTTCCTTCGCTCCACAGATGCTGCCTCACCTGCTGAGTTTCTCCAGCACTTTTGTCTACCTTCGATTTTCCAGCATCTGCATTTCCTTCTTAAACAATCTATCTTTCTCAATGCCCACTGACGTGGCCTCCGTCGGCGCCTGTGGCGTGTTCTCCGGGCGAGTGCAGGTGTGTTTGACCGGCTGTGTTTGTGTTTGACCGCAGGTCAGCGGCACGATGTATAACACGGGCCGCCACGTGTCGCTGCGTCTGGACAAGGAGCCGCTGGTCAACATGTCGGGGGGCCCCCTCACCTACAGCTACCGGCTCGAGGAGGTGCGGCTACACTTTGGCAGCGTAGACAGCCAGGGCTCCGAGCATCTGCTCAACGGGCAGGCCTTCTCTGGAGAGGTGAGGCACCGCACCACGGGGAAACGACAACTACCTCCACTCTAACACACACACACACACACACACACACACACACACACACACACACACACACACACACACACACACACACACACACACACACACACACACATACACACACACACACACACACACAACCACACACCACACACATATACACACACACACATATACACACACACACATATACACCACACACACACACACACACACAGTCACAGACACACACAGATACACACGCAGAAACAGAGTACACACACACACACACAGATACGCTCACAAGATATACAGTCACAGACACACACAGACACACAGAAAACACACACACACACACAGACACACAGAGATACAGACACACACACACACACACACACACACACACACACACACACACACACACACACACACACACACACACACACACACAGACACAGAGATACACACAACAGAACACACACACACACACACACACACACACACACACACACACAGAGATACACACAGACACACACACACACACACACACACACACACACACACACACACAGACACACACAGACACAGCACCGCCATTCAATGTGATCATGGCTGATCGTCCCCAATCAATAACCCGTGCCTGCCTTCTCCCCATATCCCTTGACTCCACCAGCCCCTAGAGCTCTATCCAACTCTCTCTTAAATCCATCCAGTGACTTGGCCTCCACTGCCCTCTGTGGCAGGGAATTCCACAAATTCACAACTCTCTGGGTGAAAACGTTTTTTCTCAGCTCAGTCTTAAATGGCCTCCCCTTTATTCTAAGACTGTGGCCCCTGGTTCTGGACTCGCCCAACATTGGGAACATTTTTCCTGCATCTAGCTTGTCCAGTCCTTTCATAATGTTATATGTTTCTATAAGATCCCCCCTCCTCTTTCTAAACTCCAGTGAATACAAGCCTAGTCTTTTCAATCTTTCCTCATATGACAGTCCCCCGCCATCCCAGGGATCCAATCTCGTGAACCTACGCTGCACTGCCTCAATCACAAGGATGTCCTTCCTCAAATCAGGAGACCAAAACTGTACACAATACTCCAGATGTGGTCTCACCAGAGCCCTATACAACTGCAGAAGAACCTCTTTACTCCTGTACTGAAATCCTCTTGTTATGAAGGCCGACATTCCATTAGCTTTCTTCACTGCCTGCTGTACCTGCACGCCAACTTTCAGTGACTGGTGTACAAGGACACCCAGGTCTCACTGTACCTCCCCCTTACCTAACCTAACCCCATTGAGATAATAATCTGCCCCCTTGTTTTTGCCACCAAAGTGGATAACCGCACATTTATTGAACCAGGTACTATCGCATTGTTTAAGAACCAATTAGACAGGTCCATGGATAGGACAGGTTTGGAGGGATATGTGCCAAGCGCAGGCAGGTGGGACTAGTGTAGACGGGACATGTAGGCCGGTGTGGGCAACTCGGGCCTGTTTCCACACTGTTTGACTCTATGTTGGGTGCTAACCAGTCAGAGGAAAGACAAAACATGATTACAATCAAGCCATCCACAGCTTAGAGATACAGGATAAAGGGAATAACATTTAGTGCAAGGTAAAGTCCGATTAAATATAATCCGAGGGTCTCCAATGAGGTAGATGGGAGGTCAGGACCGCTCTCTGGTTGTGGTAGGATGGTTCTGTTGCCTGATAACAGCTGGGAAGAAACTGTCCCTGAATCTGGAGGTGTGCGTTGTGTTTTCACACTTCTGTACCTCTTGCCCGATGGGAGAGGGGAGAAGAGGGAGTGGCCGGGGTGAGACTGGTCCTTGATGATGCTGCTGGCCTTGCTGAGGCAGCGTGAGGTGTAGATGGAGTCGATGGGAGGGAGGTCGGTTTGTGCGACGGTCTGGGCTGCGTCCACAATTCGCTGCCATTTCTTGCGGTCTTGGACGGAGCCGTTCCCAAACCGTGCTGTGATGCTTCTGCATAAAATGCTTTCTGCGGCACATCTGTAGAAGTTGGAGAGAGTTGTCGGGGACGTGCCGAAGTTCTGAAGCCTTCTAAAGGGCCTGTCCCACTTTCACCACCTAATTCACGACCTTTGTTACTCGTGGACATTTTTCATCAGGCTAGAAAAACGCCCCGACCTACTTGATGCCAAGGAGTACCTACGACTAGCATCACGACCTACCTACGACCTCGTACGACCTCGTACGACCGTGCTGCGAGTATGAGTCCAGGGCAAACTCGGCAGAGGTCGAGAATTAGGCCGTGAAAGTGGGACAGGCCCCTGAGGAATTGGAGGCGTGGGTGTGCTTTCTTGGTCGTTGCTTCAATGCGGGTGGTTCAGGAGAAGTAGTTGGTGATACTGACTCCTAGGAGGGGGCCCAGGACAGAAAGGTCAGATTGGGAATGGGAGGGGGAGTTGGTGCTGAGCCACCGGAAGATCGGGTAGGTTAAGGTGGACTGAGCGGAGGTGTTGGCGAAGCGATCGCCGGGCTGCGCTTGGTCTCAGCGATGTACAGGAGTTGACACCCGGAACAGCAGATACAATAGCACTAATTGTTAAACCTATTGCAGCAACTTGTTGAAATATTTATCTTGCTAAATATTAAACAGCGACTGTCAGCACTTCTGCTTATTGATTGCCAGCCTTTGTCTTCCTGAGCAAACAACACTCCCTTTACACAAATGGCTAAGTGTTATATAATGAGTGATTCTCGGCATCTCTGCTGGCTGGCAGGGGCCCTGCATGCTTTCCACAGCTAATTTAGCTCCACACTTCAACTGGGATTCATTACAGATTACTTAACGGCAGCTGGAAGAGATGTCGAGGAGCAGATGCCACTGAATATAGACGCAGAAAAGCTGAAGTAACTCAGCGGGAAGATGCTGGAGTCAACTATAAAAGATGAAATAGCGGCACATTTGGATAGCAGTAACAGGATCGGTCCGAGCCAGTGTGGGTTTACGAAGGGGAAATCATGCTTGACTAATCTTCTGGAATTTTTTGAAGATGTAACTAGGAAAATGGACAAGGGAGAGCCAGTGGATGTAGTGTACCTGGACTTTCAGAAAGCATTTGATAAGGTCCCACATAGGAGATTTGTGGGCAAAATTAGGGCACATGGCATTGGGGGTAGAGTGCTGACATGGATAGAGAAGTGGTTGGCAGACAGGAAACAAAGAGTGGGGATTAACGGGTCCCTTTCAGAATGGCAGGCAGTGACTAGTGGGGTACCGCAAGGCTCGGTGCTGGGACCGCAGCTATTTACAATATACATCAATGATTTGGATGAAGGGATTCAAAGTAACATTAGCAAATTTGCAGATGACACAAAGCAGGGTGGCAATGTGAACTGTGAGGATGATGCTATGAGAATGCAGGGTGACTTGGACAGGTTGGGTGGCGTCGAGTTGGGAAAAGGGGAGTACAATGGGATCTGGGGGCCCTTGTTCATCAGTCAATGAAGCATGCAGGCAAAGAAGAAAGCAAATGGCATGTTGGCCTTCATAACAAGAGGAGTATAGGAGCAAAGAGGTCCTTCTGCAGTTGTACAAAGCCCTAGTGAGACCACACCTGGAGTATTGTGTGCAGTTTTGATCCTAATTTGAGGAACAACATTCTTGCTATTGAGGGAGTGCAGCGTAGGTTCACGAGGTTAATTCCCGGGATGGCGGGACTGTCATATGCTGAGAGAATGGAGCGGCTGGGCTTGTACACTATGGAATTTAGGATGAAAAGAAAGGATCTTATTGAAACATAAGATTATTAACGGATTGGACACACTAGAGGCAGGAAACATGTTCCCGATGTTGGGGGAGTCCAGAACCAGGGGCCACAGTTTAAGAATAAGGGGTAAGCCATTTAGAACGGAGATGAGGAAACACTTTTTCTCACAGAGAAACATAGAAACATAGAAATTAGGTGCAGGAGTAGGCCATTCGGCCCTTCGAGCCTGCACCGCCATTCAATATGATCATGGCTGATCATCCAACTCAGTATCCCGTACCTGCCTTCTCTCCAGACCCCCTGATCCCTTTAGCCACAAGGGCCACATCTAACTCCCTCTTAAATATACTCAATGAACTGGCCTCAACTACCCTCTGGGGCAGAGAGTTCCAGAGACTCACCACTCTGTGTGTGAAAAAAGTCTTTCTCATCCCGGTCTTAAAGGATTTTCCCCTTATCCTTAAGCTGTGACCCCTTGTCCTGGACCTCCCCAACATCGGGAACAATCTTCCTGCATCTAGCCTGTCCAACCCCTTAAGAATTTTGTAAGTTTCTATAAGATCCCCTCTCAATCTCCTATATTCCAGAGAGTATAAACTGAGTCTATCCAGTCTTTCTTCATAAGACAGTCCTGACATCCCAGGAAACAGTCTGGTGAACCTTCTCTGTACTCCCTCTATGGCAATAATGTCCTTCCTCAGATTAGGAGACCAAAACTGTACGCAATACTCCAGGTGTGGTCTCACCACGACCCTGTACAACTGAAGTAGAACCTCCCTGCTCCTATACTCAAATCCTTTTGCTATGAAAGCTAACATACCATTCGCTTTTTTCACAGCCTGCTGCACCTGCATGCCCTACTTTCAAGACTGGTGTACCATGACACCCAGGTCTCGCTGCATCTCCCCTTTTCCTAATCGGCCACCATTTAAATAATAGTCTGCTTTCCCTTTTTTGCCAACCAAAGTGGATCTCACATTTATCCACATTATACTGCATCTGCCATGCATTTGCCCACTCACCCAGCCTATCCAAGTCACCTTGCAGCCTCCTAGCATCCTCCCTCACAGCTAACACTGCCCCCCAGCTTCGTGTCATCCACAAACTTGGAGATGTTGCATTCAATTCCCTCATCCAGATCATTAATATATTTTGTAAATAGCTGGGGTCCCAGCACTGAGCCTTGCGGTACCCCACTAGTCACTGCTGCCATACTGAAAAGGACCCGTTTACTCCTACTCTTTGCTTCCTGTTTGCCAGCCAGTCACTATCCACATCAATACTGAACCCCCAATGCCGTATGCTTTAGGTTTGTATACTAATCTCTTATGTGGGACCTTGTCGAAAGCCTTCTGGAAGTCCAGATATAACACATCCACTGGTTTTCTCCTTATTCCACGCTATTAGTTACATCCTCGAAAAATTCTATAAGATTCGTCAGACATGATTTACCTTTCATAAATCCAGGCTGACTTTGTCCAATGATTTCACCACTTTCCAAATGTGCTGCTATCCCATCTTTAATAACTGACTCTAGCAGTTTCCCCACTACCGATGTTAGACTAACTGGTCTGTAATTCCCCGTTTTCTCTCTCCCTCCCTTCTTAAAAAGAGGGGTTACATTTGCTACCCGCCAATCCTCAGGAACTACTCCAGAATCTAAAGAGTTTTGAAAGATTATCACTAATGCATCCACTATTACTGGGGCTACTTCCTTAAGTACTCTGGGATGCAGCCTATCTGGCCCTGGGGATTTATCGGCCTTTAATCCATTTAATTTACCCAACACCACTTCCCGACTAACCTGGATTTCACTCAATTCCTGCTTTGACCCGCGGTCCCCTGCTATTTCCGGCAGATTATTTGAGTCTGTGGAGTTCTCTGGAGTCTGAGTTGTGAGTCTGTGGAATTCTCTTCCTCAGAGGGCGGTGGAGGCCAATGCTCTGGATGCTTTCAAGAGAGGGGTGGATAGGGCTCTTAAAGATAGCGGAGTCAGGGGATGTGGGGGGAAGGCAGGAACGGGGTACTGATTGGGGATGATCACATTAAATGGCAGTGCTGGCTCGAAGGGCCGAATGGCCTACTCCTGCACCTATTGTCTATTGTCTATTGGGACAGGCAGAATTTCTGGAGAGAAGGAATGGGTGATATTTCGGGTGGCGACCATTCTTCAGACTGAGAGTCAGGGGAGAGGGAAACCAGAGATATGGACGGGTAAGGTGTGAAAACGAGAGATCAAAGGGAACAAAGTTCAAGGGAAATGTTAGATCAGATCATTGTTAGCTCGGGGAGGATGACAACAACCCATTCCTTCTCTCCACAGATGCTGCCCGTCCCGCCGAGTTACTCCAGCATTTTGTCTCTATCTTCGGTGTAAACCCGCACCTGCAGTTCCTTCCGACTACAAACTCCCGATTCAATCCCCTTCCCATTACTCAGTTCAGTTCAGTTTTATCGAACCATTATCAATTATCGAATTATTACAGTGTCAAAATCGAAGGTGGACAAAAATGCTGGAGAAACTCAGCGGGTGAGGCAGCATCTATGGAGCGAAGGAATAGGCGACGTTTCGGGTCGAGACCCCGAAGGATTAGGTGACGTTTCGGGTCGAGACCCTGCCGTGTCTCGACCCGAAACGTCACCTATTCCTTCGCTCCACAGATGCTGCCTCACCCGCTGAGTTTCTCCAGCATTTTTGTCTCCCTATGATAAGGGAATAACATTGAGTGCAAGGTAAAGTCCAAAGATAGTCTGAGGGTCAGCAAAGAGGTGGATAGTAGTTCCGAGAGCGGCGCTGAACCCCTATCTCCCTCTAACGACACCAAAAATAGACAGTAGACAATAGGTGCAGGAGTAGGCCATTCGGCCCTTCGAGCTAGCCCCGCCATTCAATGTGATCATGGCTGATCATCCCCAATCAGTACCCCGTTCCTGCCTTCTCCCCATATCCCCTGACCCCGCTATCTTTAAGAGCCCCATCGAGCTCTCTCTCGAAAGCGCAAAATGCTGGAGTAACTCAGCGGGACGGAAGAAGGGTCTCGACCCGCAAGGTCGCCCGTTCCTTCTCTCCAGCGACGCTGCCTGTCCCGCTGAGTTACTCCAGCATTTTGCGTCTGTCTTCACTGTAGACGGGTCGATTGTAATCATGTGCTGTCTTTCCGCTGGCTGGTCAGCACGCGCCCAAAGGCGTTTCACTGTACCTCGGTACACGGGACAGTAAACTGAAGTGAAACCTGCCTGCACGTGACTGCGTGAAAGACGAGGCTCCTCAGCTCTGGGTCGGTGGGGTCCCTCGAGTGAAAGATATCTGCTGATTTGCCGGGGTAATTTACGTGACCTGTGAGCTTATTCAATGAGATTTTATGTCCCGATTTTGAAGAAGGAACTGCAGATGCTGTAAAATCGAAGGTAGACAAAAGTGCCTGTTGGCCCTTATATGGCATGTTGGCCTTTATAACAAGAGGAATCCAATATAGGAGCAAAGAGGTCCTTCTGCAGTTGTACAGGGCCCCAGTGAGACCACACCTGGAGTATTGTGTGCAGTTTTGGTCCCCTAATTTGAGGAAGGACATTCTTGCTACTGAGGGAGTGCAGCGTAGGTTCACCAGGTTAATTCCCGGGATGGCGGGACTGTCATATGCTGAGAGAATGGAGCAGCTGGGCTTGTACACTCTGGAGTATAGAAGGATGAGAGGGGATCTCATTGAAACATATAAGCTTGTTAAGGGTTTGGACACACTAGGGGCAGGAAACATGTTCCCGATGTTGGGGGAGTCCAGAACCAGGGGCCACACAGTTTAAGAATAAGGAGTAAGCCATTTAGAACGGAGACGAGGAAACACTTTTTCTCACAGAGTGGTGAGTCTGTGGAATTCTCTGCCTCAGAGGGCGGTGGAGGCAGGTTCTCTGGATGCTTTCAAGAGAGAGCTAGATAGGGCTCTTAAAGATAGCGGAGTCAGGGGATATGGGGAGAAGGCAGGAACGGGGTACTAATTGGGGATGATCAGCCATGATCACATTGGATGGTGGTGCTGGCTCGAAGGGCCGAATGGCCTCCTCCTGCACCGATTGTCTACTGTCTATTGCTGGAGAAAGTCAGCGGGTGCGGCAGCATCTGTGGAGCAAAGGAAATAGGCAACGTTTCGGGACGAAACGTTGCCTATTTCCTTCGCTCCACAGATGCTGCCGCACCTGCTGAGTTTCTCCAGCGCTTGTGTCCACCTTTTATATCCCGATTATCGGCAACGCTGGAGCCCGGTGGGAAACAAAACACAAAATCCTTTGAAAACCTCTGCGTTCTGCTGCTGAACATTGATCTCTCCGCTGCCCAAGTAATCCCTCCCCCGCCTCCTGTTCTCCGCGGTTCCCTCTCCTGTTGTCCGCCTTTGTAATCCAGGGGGAATTTAAGGGAGCGGGTTGGAGGAGCGGAGCGTTTTGAATCAGACAAGCAGTTTGCATTGAAGGGGCCGATGTGAGCAGAGATGAGTCGCGGCCAAATGTCCAGGGGATGGCGGAGGGGGGGGGGAGATGAGCTGAATGTTTTAATGCCCTGATTGGAATTCACTGCCTGGAAACAGATTCAGTTGGAGCTTTCAAGGAGGGAATTGGATGCATGCTTGAAAGGGCGAGTGTTTGTGGAAGGGGCGGGAATGTAGACATCGATTTGGATTGTTCTGTGCAGGAAAGTTTATAATGGAGTTTAGTTTATAATTGAGAGATACAGCGCGGAAACAGGCCCTTCGGCCCACCGGGTCCGTGCCGGCCAGCGATCCCCGCGCTCTAACACCACCCTACACCCACTGGCGACAATTATTTTTTACATTTATACCAAGCCAATTAACCTACATGCAAGTGGGGTGCGGGAGGAAACTGAAGATCGCGGAGAAACCCCACGCAGGTCACGGGGAGAACGTGCAAACTCCGTACAGACAGCGCCCGTGGTCGGGGTGGAACCTGGGTCTCTGCCGCTTGCAAGCGCTGTGAGGCAGCCACTCTACCGCTGCGCCACCGTGACCGCCCTGGCCTATCGAAGACAGACACAAAAATGCTGGAGTAACCCAGCGGGACAGGCAGCGTCCCTGGAGAGGAGGGGCGGGTGACGTTTCGGGTGGAGGCCCTTCTTCAGCCTGGTTAGATGGTTCTGTCCGAGACATGTGAGGTTTTGAGTCTCACGCAGGAGAATCAGGGCGGTGAATCTGTGGAACTCATTGCCACAGGCGGCTGTGGAGGCCACAAGTCAGTGGAGATTTTTAAGGCAGAGATAGAGAGATTCTTGATTAGTACGGGTGTCAGAGGTTATGGGGAGAAGGCAGGAGAATGGGGTTGGGATCAGCCATGATTGAATGGCGGAGTAGACTTGATGGGCCGAATGGCCTAATTCTGCTCCTATCACTTATGACCTTATGAGAGGGGGGGGGGGGTGAGGGCGTGGTGGTGCGGCGGGTAGAGCTGCTGCCTCACGACCCGGGTTCGACCCCGACCATCGATCACCCATTCACACAAGACATAGTCATAGAGTGCCAGAGTGTGGAAACAGGCCCCTCGGCCCAACTTGCCCACACCGGCCTACATACCCAATCTGTGCTCGACCCACCTGCCTGCGTTTTTAGCCATTATCCCTCCAAACCAGTCCTATCCATGTGCCTGTCCAACTGTCTCTTAAGCATTGGGATAGTCCCAGCCTCAACTACCTCCTCCGGCAGCGTGTTCCATACACCCACCACCCTCTGTGTGAAAATCTTACCCCTCAGATTCCTATTAAATCTTTTCCCCTTCACCTTAACGTTTTATGTTATCCCACTTTCTCATCCTCTCCCTACACACTTGTTGTATTAGTTCAGTCCAGTTTATTGTCCCGTGTACCGAGGTACAGTGAAAGGCTTTTGTCTCGTGCTAACCAGCCAGCGGGCAGACAAGACACGATTACAATCGATCCGTCCACAGTGTATGGATACAGGATGAGGGAATAATGTTTGGTGCAGGGTAAAGACCAGTAACGT
Organism: Okamejei kenojei; assembly: GCA_035221665.1. Lineage (NCBI taxonomy): Eukaryota > Metazoa > Chordata > Chondrichthyes > Rajiformes > Rajidae > Okamejei > Okamejei kenojei. The sequence goes on from CM069153.1 coordinate 2,469,247, forward strand.
CCAATTAAAGAAAGTCCGAGGTTCTCCAATGAGATAGATAGTAGTTCAGGACCTGATGTCTGAAGAAGGGCCTCGACCCAAAACATCACCCATTCCTTCTGTCCACAGATGCTGCCTGACCCGCTGAGTTACTCCAGCACTCTGTGAAACGTCACCTATCCATGTTCTCCACAGATGCTGCCTGACCCGCTGAGTTACTCCAGCACTCTGTGAAAACGTCACCTTATCCATGTTCTCCACAGATGCTGCCTGACCCGCTGAGTTGCTCCAGCACTCTGTGAAACGTCACCTATCCATGTTCCCCACAGATGCTGCCTGACCCGCTGAGTTACTCCAGCACTCTGTGAAACGTCACCTATCCATGTTCTCCACAGATGCTGCCTGACCCGCTGAGTTGCTCCAGCACTCTGTGAAACGTCACCTATCCATGTTCTCCACAGATGCTGCCTGACCCGCTGAGTTACTCCAGCACTCTGTGAAACGTCACCTATCCATGTTCTCACACAGATGCTGCCTGACCCGCTGAGTTGCTCCAGCACTCTGTGAAACGTCACCTATCCATGTTCTCCACAGATGCTGCTGACCCGCTGAGTTACTCCAGCACTCTGTGAAACGTCACCTATCCATGTTCTCCACAGATGCTGCCTGACCCGCTGAGTTGCTCCAGCACTCTGTGAAACGTCACCTATCCTGTTCTCCACAGATGCGGCCTGACCCGCTGAGTTACTCCAGCCACTCTGTGAAACGTCACCTATCCATGTTCCCCACAGATGCTGCCTGACCGCTGAGTTACTCCAGCACTCTGTGAAACGTCACCTATCCATGTTCTCCACAGATGCTGCCTGACCCGCTGAGTTACTCCAGCACTCTGTGAAACGTCACCTATCCATGTTCTCCACAGATGCTGCCTGACCCGCTGAGTTACTCCAGCACTCTGTGAAACGTCACCTATCCATGTTCTCCACAGATGCTGCCTGACCCGCTGAGTTACTCCAGCACTCTGTGTCTATCTTCGGTAGTTCAGGGCCGCTCTCTAGTTGTGGTGGGATGGTTCAGTTGCCTGATAATACTAGGGGGGCAATTTACAGAGGGGCCGATTAAACGACAAACCCGCCCGTCTTTGGGACGTGGGAGGAAACCGGAGCACCCGGAGGAAACCCACGCGGTCACGGGGAGAACGTACAAACTCCACACAGACAGCACCCGAGGTCAGGGTCGAACCCGGGTCTCTGGCGCTGCGAGGCAGCAGTTCTACCCGCCGTGGCCACCTCGTAAACATATCTGCCTCCACCACCCCCACCTCTGGCAGCGTATTCCACGCACCCACCACCCTCTGTGTAAACATAACCAACCCGCGCATCTGCTTTAAACGTTGCCCCTCTCACCCTACAGCCGTGCTCCCTAGATAGTTCGCCCTGTACGCATGTTGTGTTGTGATCACGATTCTTGTATATTTTTTTTCTTCTTATACAGTTCTTCAGGGATTGGACACGCTAGAGGCAGGAAACATGTTCCCGATGTTGGGGGAGTCCAGAACCCGGGGCCACACACACAGTTTAAGAATAAGAGGTCGGCCATTTAGCACTGAGATGAGGAAAAGCTTTTGCACCCAGAGAGCTGTGAATCTGTGGGATTCTCTGCCTCAGAGGGCAGTGGAGGCTGATTCACTGGTGTTTTCGAGAGTTAGATTTAGGGCTAACGGAATCAAGGGATATGGGGAGAAGGCTGGAACGGGGTACTGATTGGGGATGATCAGCCATGATCACATTGAATGGCGGTGCTGGCTCGAAGGACCGAATGGCCTCCTCCTGCACCTATGGTCTATGTGTCTACCCCAGCCTCTAGTCTTGCATGCCTCTGTTCCTCTGGTGCTATGCTCTCTGATAAAGACTTGATTTTTAAAAATCTATGAATAATTGAAGTCTTGGTTTCTTTCAGAAGTAACAAAGAACAGGCAGACTTGTCCCAATTAATTAGACTTGGAACAAGCTGGACTAAACACCGGGATATGCTTAATGTCGCTAACATGTTTCTACTGACAATGAAAGGCACGTGTAGGATTTCAGAATGACTGCTCTACTGTCCTTAATGCTGGTGGAAATGACAGAGGCACAAGACGCTGGAGTAACTCAGCGGGACAGGCAGCGTTGCCAGAGAGAAGGGACGGGTGACATTTTGGGTCGGGTCTGAAGATGGGTCTCCACCCATTCCTTCTCTCCAGAGACGCTGCCTGTCCCGCTGAGTTACTCCAGCGTTTTGTGTCTATCTTCAGTGTAAACCAGCGTCTGCAGTTCCTTCCCCAGTGTCCATAACTAGTCCTCCCCCCCCCCCGCACTCCCCTTCCCTACGCCCTCTCCCACCCTCTCCTCCCCCCATTTCAAGAGAGAGGGCTCTTAAAAATGGCAGAGTCAGGGGATATGGGGAGAAGGCAGGAACGGGGTACTGATTGGGGATGATCAGCCATGATCACATTGAATGGCGGTGCTGGCTCGAAGGGCCGAATGGCCTCCTCCTGCACCTATTGTCTATTGTCATTCCCCCACCCCCCTTCTCCCCTCTTTTTCCACCCACTACCCTCCCTGCCTCACTCCATCCCCCTCCCCCCCCCTTCCACCCCCCCCCCCCCCCCCCGACCCTCCGAGGAGGAGGGGGGAGGTACGGGGGTGAAAAGCTCGACAAGCAGTGCCCGCCTCGCCCCCTGCAGCAAGCAGCACGAGGGTCCAGTGTCCAGTGGCCACTCACTCACTCACCTGGTATGAAGGTCACTCTGTCACTTAGGCCGCTGAGTGACGAGCTCAGGCGGATTTTGCTCTTTATCTCCGGCTCATTAACATTTGAGAAGACCTTTCGAGTGTCGATCCACTCTTCCGACCCCTCTAAACCTCTCCGCACTGCCAGAGACGCCAGCCTTGCTCACGGTAGACAAAGGCGCTGGAGAAACTCGGAGGGTGCGGCAGCATCTATGGAGCGAAGGAAATAGGCGACGTTTCGGGCCAAAACGCTTCCGGGTTTTGGCCCGAAACGTTGCCTATTTCCTTCAGGGTTTCGGCCCGAAACGTTCCTTCGCTCCATAGATGCTGCCGCACCCGCTGAGTTTCTCCAGCACTTGTGTCTACCTTCGATTTTCCAGCGTCTGCAGTTCCTCCTTAAACTGCTCGGCTCACGGCGTCCGTTATTGCTGCTCCTTGTGGCGTCGGAGACTCTCGATACGACACGATCGTGGTCAATGGGCATTGAGATAGATAGACGTCCCCAATTTCAGGCAGTCCCCGACCAAAGGTCCTACAGCGGAGCAAGATAGTCCGCACTCGACGGAAAAAAGACGTGGTACGGTTGTGGGCAGACTCACGGGCAGCTCTCGGCCCCATTTCCGTAACCGGCTTCCGTCTCCGCACCCAAAGATCCCGTCACAGCGGAGCGAAGATACGAGTGCGGAGACGGGAGCCGGTTACGGAAACATCCTCGTAAAAATCAAAGTCCTTTTATAATTATAATTTATTAACACAAACTGATCCCCCGCAACGTTGATTACACTGCGAGTCGGGTCGGGTCGGGTCGGGTCGGGTCGGGTTGGGTTACTGAAATGGATGAAATAAAGGTCCGTTGCGTACTACACATCAGCCATTGCATTCAGCAGGAGTGGTCTAGCTCCGCTATAGGATGTGTGGTCCCCTGCTTTCTCCCTCTTTCCCCTCCCCTTCCCAGCTCTCACACAGCCCACAACAGTCTCCGCCTCTTCCTTTCCTCTTTTTTTCCCGTCCCCACCACCCCCCCCCCCCATCCCCTCATCAGTCTGAAGAAGGGTCTCGACCCGAAACGTCACATATTCCTTCGCTCCATAGATGCTGCCTGACCCGCTGAGTTTCTCCAGCATTTTTTGTACGATTGTTTCTCCAGCATCGGCAGTTCCTTCTTAAACAAGAGATAGATAGGTTGTTGATTAGTACTGGTGTCGGGGGCTCTGGGGAGCGTGGGGTTCGGAGGGAGAGACAGATACGATACGATAGAACCTTATTTATCCCAGGAGGGAAGTTGATCTGCCAACAGTCATAAAAACACAACAAGACACGTGAAACGTGAAATTAAAGTGACGAGTGGAAAGGACTGGGGGATCTGCAGAGATTGGGGAGTGGGGGGGGGGGGTGGGGTTGGGGGGGTCAGTCTCAGTCTACCCCACGACAGAAGGGGGAGGAGTTGTACAGTTTGATAGCCACAGGGAAGAAGGATCTCAGAGAGTCACAGAGTGATACAGTGTGGAAACAGGCCCTTCGGCCCAACTTGCCCACACCGGCCAACAATGTCCCAGCTACACTAGTCATCACCTGCCTGCGCTTTGGTCCATATCTCTCCAAACCCTGTCCTATCCATGTACCTGCTAACTGTTTTCTTAAACGTTGGGATAGTCCCAGGCGCTCAACGACCTCCTCTGGCAGCTCGTTTCCATACACCCATCCACCCTCTGTGTGAAAAAGTTACCCCTCAGAATCCTATTCAATCTTTTCCCCTTCACCTTGAACCTATGTCCTCTGGTCCTCGATTCCCCTACTCTGGGCAAGAGACTCTGTGCGTCTACCCGATCTATTCCTCTCATGATTTTATACACCTCTATAAGATCTCCCCTCATCCTCCTGCCCTCCAGGGAATAGAGACCCAGCCGACTCAACCTCTCCCTGTAGCTCACACCCTCTAGTCCTGGCAACATCCTGGTAAATCTTCTCTGAACCCTTTCCAGCTTGACAACATATTTCCTATAATATTGTGCGCTGAACTGAACGCAATTAGTTCAGCTGAGTGACTCCAGCACCCTGTGAAACGTCACCTATCCATGTTCCCCACAGATGCTGCCTGACCCGCTGAGTGACTCCAGCACTCTGTGAAACGTCACCTATCCATGTTCCCCACAGATGCTGCCTGACCCGCTGAGTGACTCCAGCACTTTGCTCCCCATCTAAGTGGCCCGCGTTTGACCCACATCTCTCTGCACCTTTCATATCCATGTACCTGGCCAGATGTTGTCCACATGTTGTGCTGGTCCCTGCCGCTGGCCGCCGGTTCAGCTGCGGTTGGTGAACTCACCCTTGTCTGTGTGTGTGTGTGTGTGTGTCTGTGCAGGTGCAGCTGATACACTACAACCACGAGCTGTACCCCAACGTCACAGAGGCGGCCCGCAGCCCCAACGGCCTGGTGGTGGTCTCCATATTCATCAAGGTTCGTGCATAGGGCAGGATGGCTGGTACACACACCTCACGCCCAACCCCCGCCTCTGGGTGGTGGGAGGGAGCCGTGAGTGTGTGCGAGTGTGTGTGTGTGTGTGTGTGTGCGTGTGTGAGTCGCGTGCGTGATGTGGCGAGCCTGTGTGTGTGTGTGTGGTGGTGTGTGTGTGTGTGGGGTGGTGTGTGTGGTGTGTGTGTGTGTGTGAGCGTGTGTGTGTGTGCGAGCCTGTGTGTGTGTGTGTGTGTGTGTGTGTGTTGGTGTGCGTGAGTGTGAGTGTGTGTGTGCGTGTGTGTGTGTGCGCGTAGTGTGCGTGTGTGTGTGTGTGTGTGTGTGAGCATGTGTGTGCGAGTAGTGTGGCGTGTGCGTGTGTGTGTGTGCGTATGTGTGCGTGTGTGTGATGCGTGTGTGTTGCACAGTGTGTGTGTGTGTGTGTGTGTGTGCCGTGTTGTGCGTGTGTGTGTGCATTGTGTGCGTGAGTGTGTGCGTGAGTGGTGTGTGAGTGGCGTGTGTGTGTTGTGCGCGTGTGTGCGTGTGTGTGTGTGTGTGTGTGTGCGTGATCTGTGTGTGCATGCGCGCGTGGCGTGTGTGTGTGTGTGCGCGCGTGAGCGTGTGTGTGTGTGTGTGTGTGCGCGTGTGTGGTGTGTGTGTGTGTGTGAGCGCGCGTGTGTGCGTGAGTGTGTGTGTGGTGTGTGTGTGCGTGGGCGGTGTGTGCGCGTGTGTAGGGTGTGTGTGCGTGATGTGTGTTGTGTGTGCGTGTGCGCGTTGTGTGTGTGTGTGCGTGTGTGGTGCGTGTGCGTGTGTGTGTGTGTGTGTCTGCATGTGCGTGCAGTGAGCATGTGTGTGCGTGTGTGTGTGTGTGTGTGCCATGTGTTGTGTGTGTGTGTGTGTGTGTGTGTGTGTTGTGTGTGTGTGTGTGTGCGTGTAGTCGTGAGTGTGTGTGTGCGTCGTGTGTGTGTGTGCGGGTGTGCGTGTGTGTGTGCGTGTGTGTGTGTGCGCGCGTGCTGTGTGTGCGAGTGTGTGCGCGCCGTGTGCGTGTGTGTGTGTGCGTGTGTGTGTGTGGTGCTGTGCGTGATGTGTGTGCGTGTTGTCCGCGTGTGAGTGCGTGTGTGCATGTGCGTGCGTGTGTGTGTGTGAGTGCGTGTGTGTGGTGTGGTGTGGGGGTGTGTTCCGTGTGTGTGAGTGTGTGTGTTGTGTGTGGTGTGCGGTGTGTGTGTGCTGTGTGTGTGTGTGCTGTGCGTGAGTGTGTTGTGTGTGAGCTGTGTGTGTGAGTGTGTGTGTGTGTGGTGAGTGTTGTTGTGTGCGTGTGTGTGCGTGCGTGCGTGTGTGCGCTTTTGAGCGGAGATCCTTTGTGTGCGTGCTGTTTGTCGGTGTTGTGCGTTGTGTGTGTGTGAGTGATGCGTGCATTTTGTTGTGCGCGTGTGTGTGCGGCGTGTGGTGGCGTTGTGGCGTGTTTGCGTGTGTTCGTGGGTGACCGTGTGTGTGCGTGTGTGTGTGTGAGTTGTGAGTGTGTGTCCGTGCGCGTGTGTGCGCGTGTGTGGGTGTGCGTGTGTGTGTGTGTGTTGTGAGTGTGTGGCGTGTGTGTGCGCGTGGTGTAGGTGTGTCGTGTGTGTGTAGTTGTGCTTGTGTGTGAGTGTGTGTGTGCGTTTTTTGTGTGCGGAGTGTGTGCGAGCATGTTGTGTGCGTGTTGTGAGTGGTGTCGCGGAGTCGCGATTGTTGTGGAGTGCGTGTGTGTTGAGCTCGTGTTGTGCGCGTGTGTCGCGGTGTGCGTGTGTGTGCGTGTGTGGTGTGGTGTGCGCGTGCACGTGTGCACCTCTTGGCAGTGTTGAGCATGCGTGTGTTCTCCTTGTGTGCGTGTGTGCGTGTGTGTGTCCCGTGCCGTGTGCGTGAGTGTGTGCGTCGAGTGCGTGTGCCGTGTGTGTGTGCCGTGCATCGTGAGGTGTGTGTCACTGTGTCCGCGAGATGTGCTGTTGTGCGTGTGTGTGCTTGTGTTGTCGAGTGTGCGGTGTGAGTTGTGGTGTGTGCGTGTGTGTGTGCTGACTGTGTGAGCGTGTGTGTGCGTGTGTGCCTGTGCGTGTGTGTGCGCGCGCGCGTGTGCTTTGTGAGTGTGTGTGGTGTGTGTGGCGTGTGTCGTGCCCGCGTGCGCGCGTGTGCGTGTGTGGGTGTGTGTGGTGTTTGCGTGTGTGTGTGGCGTGTGTTTCCTCTTTTGCGTGTGTGTGCGTGTGTGTGTTGTGCACATGTGTGTGTGCGCGTGTGTGTGTGTGTGAGGCTGTGCGTGTGTGTGCGTTTTGTGTAGGCTTGTGCCTGTGCGTGTGTGTGTGCGTGTGTGTGTGTGCCGAGATGTTGTGTGCGTTGTGTGTGTGTGTGTGTGTGTGTGTGCGTGCGTGTGTGTGCCGTTGTGTGCGTGTTGCTGCGCGTGTGTGCGTCGGACCTGGCGCGTGCCGCTCCCACCTCCGACCCCCCCCCCCCCCCCCCCCCACCCCCCGCCCCCGCCCCCCCCCCCCCCAACCCCGACCCCCCCCCTATCGTGTTGCTTTCCTTGTGTGTGAGGTCGTGTCCTGCGTGTGTCGCTGTGCGTGCGTGCGCGCTGCGTGTAGTCTGGCATGTAGCGGTGCGTGATGGAGTTCATGCGCGTGTTCGGTCAGTGGTGTTGCTCGCCATGCGTGTGTGTGTGCATGCATGTTGTGTGTGCGCGTGTCGAGTGTGTGGGTCGTGAGTGTCGTGCGTGAGTGCTGCTGTTTGTGCGTGAGCTGTGTGTGTGTGTGTGTGGTGTGGTGCGTGCCTGTGTATGTCGTGCAGCGCGCCGTGTGCCCTGTCGTGTGTGTAGTGTCGCGCGCGTTAGTGTGTGTGCT
>CM069153.1:2489809-2519322 GCA_035221665.1 Okamejei kenojei
CCGAGTTCGAATCAAGGGGGAAACTCGGGAGAGTTCGTGAGTAACTCGGGGAAGTGGGACAGGGGCGCTAACGTGTGCCCCAGAGTCCCGGCTAAACGCTCATCTCCATTTGCCCGACAAGTGAGCTTGCCCAATCCTCGGGTGGGTGGGGGGTGTTACCCTGAGGCTGTGTGGGGGGAAGGTGGTGAGGGGGAGGGGGGAGTGAGGGTGGATAGTAACTATGGGGACCACACCGCTCTTTGGGGCCCTATCGACTGATTGACGAGAAATGCTTTTTGGTTGGAACCTCATGGCAAAACGTACAGAAACAGTGGTCAGTCCCGGATAGAGCGGTACGTGGAGAGGATGTTTCCACTATGGAATAGTCCTAGGACCAGAGGCACAGCCTCAGAATTAAGGACGTTCCTTTAAAACCCCTGTCCCACTTAGGAAAGCTGAACGGAGACCTCTGGAGAATTTGCGCCCCGCCCAAGGTTTCCGTTCGGTTTTCCCGGAGGTTACTGTCCTCACGGCAAAAACCCCCGCGCCTTCAACTAGCCATCGCGACCGGCTTCGACCTCAAAAAATGACCGATTTTTAAAAACAGGAAAACACACTTTCGGGGCCTATTAGGGGACTGAACTGACATAAAACCTCCGTGACCGCACGGAACCAGGGTGGGGCGCAAAGTCTCCAGAGGTCTCCGTTCAGGTTTCCCGAGATGGGAACAGTGGCTATACAGGAACGGATATGAGGAGGAACTCTTCAGGCAGCCCGAGTGCGGTGAATTCTGTGGGACTCTTCGCCACAAGAATGAAGGCGTGGAGGCCACAAGTCAGTGGATACTTTTTACGGCAGAGATAGAGAGATTCTTGATTAGTGCGGGTGTCGGGGGTTATGGGGAGAAGGCAGGAGAAGGCAGGAGAACCTCAGCGGGCGAGGCAGCATCTATGGAGTGAAGGAAACGGCACCTATTCCTTCCGATTGAGATAGAATGAGGGAGAGATAGATCAGCCATGATTGAATGGCGGAGTAGACTTGATGGGCCGAATGGCGTCGTTTTCTGCTTACTTCACACGCACCTGTTGACTCATGGACAGAATTACCAGCACCTTCCTCGTCCGGCCGCAACCATGTAGATAAACGTTTCCCGCTGAGACGGGAAAGCGGGACATGCGCGGCACACACCCCGGACAATCACACCCCCGACCCCACCCCCCCCCCCCCCCCCACCCTCAACCAATCCCTCTTATGTTAATTGGTTACGATGTTCATTACAAGTGGTTTTTGGTTTTAATGACGAGCTGAATAAATGTGTTTTGAAAAAACGATCGCCACCGGCTGCTTCCATCTGTCGACAGGACGGACCACACAGCGGGAACAGCCCTTCGGCCCATCTGCCCAGACCGGCCAACAATGTCCCTAGCTAACTACCTGACCCACCCGACCCACATTGACCCTGTGGAGGCTGCGGCACTCTGTCCGACCCCCGGTGTCAGTGTGTGTGTGTGTGTGTGTGTGGGGTGTGTGTGTGTGGTCATGTGTGTGTGTGGTGAGTTGGGTCAGTGTGTGTGTGTTGTGTGTGGGTCAGTGTGTGGTGTGTTGTGTGGGTCAGTGTGTGTGTGTGTGTGGTGGGTCAGGTGTGTGGGTCCCAGTGTGTGGTGTGGTGTGTGGGTCAGTGGTTTTGTGTGTTGTGTGTGGTTCAGTTGTGTGGTGGTTGTTGTGTGTGGGTCAGTGTTTTGTGTGTGTGTGTTGTGTGCTGGGTCAGTGTGTGTGTATGTTTGTGGGTCCATGAGTGTGTGTGTCCATGTGTGTGTGTGTGTGGGTCAGTGAGTGGTGTGTGTGGGTCCAGTGGTGTGTGTGTGTGTGTGTTTGGGTCAGTGTGTGTTGTGTGGGTCAGTGTGTGTGTGTTGGGTCCAGTGTGTGTGTGTGTGTGTGGTGTGGGTCAGTGTGTGTGTGTGTGTGTGTGTGTGGGTCATGTGTGTGTGTGTGTGTGGGTCAGTGTGTGTGTGTTGGTGGGTCAGTGTGTGTGTGTGTGAGTGTGTGGTCAAGTGTGTGTGTGTGTGGGTCATGTGTGTGTGTGTGTGTGTGTGTGGTGGGCAGTGTGTGATGTGTGTGGTCAGTGTGTGTGTGTGTTGTGTGGGTCAGTGTGTGTTTGTGTGTGTGGGTCAATGTGTGTGTGTGTGTGAGGGTCAGTGTGTGTGTGTGTGTGTGTTTGTGTGTGTGTGTGTGTGTGTGTGTGTGTGGGTCCAGTGTGTGTTGGTGTGTCAGTGTGTGTGTTGTGTGGTGTGGGGGTCAGTGGTGGGTGTAGTGTGTGGGTGTCAGTGGTTTGTGTGGTTTGTTTGGGGGGGGGTTTGGGGGGGGGGGGGGGGGGGGGGGGTTGGTCAGTGTTGGTGTGTGTGGGTCAGTGTGTGTGGTGTGTGGGTCAGTGTTGTGTGTGGTGTGGTGTGGGTCAGTGTGTGTGTGTGTGTGTGTGGGTCAGTGTGTGTGTGTGTGTGAGTGTGTGTGTGTGTGTGTGGGGTTGGGTCAGTTTGTGTGTGTGTGTGTGTGGTCTCAGTGTGTGTGTGTGTGTGTGTGTGTGGTGTGTGGGTCATGTGTGTGTGTGTGTTTTGGGGGTCAGTGTGTGTGTGGTGTGTGTGTGTGTGTGTGTGTGTGGGTCAGTGTGTGGTGTGTGTGTGTGTGTCGTGTGGTTGGTGTGTGTGTGTGTGTGTGTGTGGGTCTGGTGTGTTGTGTGTTTGTGGGTCAGTAGTGTGTGTGTGTGTTGGTGTGTGTGGGTCAGTGTGGTGTGTGTGTGTGTGTGTGGTGTCCTCAGTGTGTGTGTGTGTGTGTGTGTGTGTGTGTGTGTGTTGTGTGGTCAGGTGTGTGTGGTGTGTGTGTGTTGTGGTCAGTTGTGGTGTGTGTGGGTCAGTGTGTGTGTGTGTGTGTGTGTGTGTGTGTGTGTGTTGTGGGTCATGTGTGTTTGTGTTGGGTCAGTGTGTGTGTGTGTTGTGTGTGTGTGTGTGTGTGGGCATGTTGTGTGTGTGGTCACACACAACAATGGGGGTTGTGGTGGTTGGTGTGGGTGGTTGGTTGGGGGGGTAGTGGTGTGGGTCATGTGTGTGTGTGTGGGTCAGTGTTGTGTGTGTGTGTCGTGGTGGTGTGGATCACAGTGTGTGTGTGTGTGTGTTGTCAGTGTGGTGTGTGTGTGTGTGTGTGTGTGTGTGAGGTGGGTCAGTGGGTTTGTGTGTGGGTCAGTGTGTGTGTGTGTGTGTGTGGGTCAGTGTGTGTTGGGTCAGGTGTGAGTGAGTGTGTGGGGGTCAGTGTTGTGTTTGTGTGTGGGTCAGTTGTGTTGTGTGTGTGGTGGTCAGTGTGTGTGTGTGTTTTGGTTCAAGTGGTGTGTGTGTGTTGTGGGGGTCAGTGTGTGTGTGTGTGTGGGGGGTCACAGTGTGTGTTTGTGTGTGTGTGGGTCAGTGTGTGTGTGTGTGTGTGGGTCTGCGTGTGTGTGTGTGGGGGTCCAGTGTTTGTGTGTTGGTGGGTCAGTGGTGTGTGTGTGTGTGTGTGGGTCAGTGTGTGTGGTGTGGTGTGTGGGTCAGTGTGTGTGTGGTGTGGTGGGTCAGTGTGTGCTTTGTGTGTGGGTCAGTGTGTGTGTGTGTGTGTGTGGTGTGGTCAGCGTGTGTGTGGTTGGTGTGTTGTGTGTGGGTCAGTGTGTGTGTGTGTGTGTGTGTGTGTGCTGTGTGTTGTGTGTGGTGTGTGTGGTGTGTGAGGGTCAGTGTGTTGGGTTGTGTGTGTGTGTGTCAGTGTGGTGTGTGTGTGTGTGTGTGTGTGTGTGTGGGTCAGTGTGTGTGTGTGTGTGGTGTGTGTGGGTCAGTGGTGTTGTGTGTGTGTGTGTGTGTGGGTCAGTGTGGTGGTGTGTGTGTGTGTGTGTGTGTGTGTGCGTGTGTTGTGGTCAGTGTGTGTGTGGGTGTGATGTGTGTGCAGTGCGTGTGGTGTGTGTGTGTGTGTGTGTCTCCAGTGTGTGTGTTGTGTGTGTTGTGTGCGTGAGCGTGTGTGTGGTGTGTGTGTGTGTGTGTTGTGTGTGTGTGTGTGTCCTCAGGTTTGTGTGTGTGTGTTGTGGGTCAGTGTGTGTGTGTTGTGTGGATGTGGAGGTTTCCTGCAGCTGGCTGCCAGCCCCTACCGCAGGGGGCTTGATGGGCATGGACAGGCACGGTGGAACAGCACTGCATCGCAGCCTGGACCGTGGTATGACACGTCACACACACACACAGAGTAACACGTAGTAATCTCAGTGGGTCCAGGCATCATCTGTTGGAAGGGATCCACGAGGCAACGTTTCGGGGTCGGGCGGGTCGTCGGGACCCATGTATCAGACATGAGTTCCACCAAGAAACGTTTGTTTTGCTCAAGATTCCACCATACTGCAGGTAAGATGGCTGTCCGGTGTGGGGGGGGGCTGAAAGGGCGCAGAGAAGATTCACGAGAGTTGCCGGGACCAGAGGGTTGAGCTACAGGGAGAGGTTGAGCAGGCTGGGTCCTCTGTTCCATGGAGCGCAGGAGGATGAGGGAGATCTTATAGAGGTGTATAATATCATGAAGGAAAGATCGGGTAGATCAAGGAGAAAAGTGACAGGAAAAACAAATGCAGGGCAAAAATCTAGAAAAGGCCACTTTTCAACATAATTGTAAAAGGGCAAAGATGTTGTAAAAAACAAAGCCTGAAGGCTTTGTGTCTCAATGCGAAGGAGCATTCGTAATAAGGTGGATGAGTTGCAAGTGCAGATAGCTTTAATAATTATGCTATAGTTGGGATCACGGAGACTTTGTCTCCAGCGGTGACCAAGGCGGAGCTGAACATCCAGTGATATTCAATATTCAGGAAGGATAAGGCGGAGAGAAAAGTGAGGTGGGGTAGCGTTGCTGGTTAGAGAGAGATTAACACATTAGAAAGGAATGACATTAAGCTTGGGGTGTGGAAATCGATAGGGTGGAGCTGCGAAACACTAAGGGGCAGAAAACGCTAGTGGGGTGTTTCTGTACCAGGCCACCTAACAGTTATGTAGTGGAGTTGGGGATGGCATCAAACAGGAAATTAGAAATGGCATGCAACAAGGGTAAAACCGTTATACGTGATGGGTGACTTCAATCTACATATAGAGTTGGGTTAATCAAAGGGCAGTGAGTGCTGAGGAAAAGAGGATTCTTGGATGTAAGCGGATAGTTTTCTAAACCAACGTTAAGGAACCAACGAAAAGCAGGCGATCTAGACTGGGTACTGAGTAATGAGGAAGGGTTATTTACAGTCTTGTTAGTGCGTGCCCCCTTGGGCAAGAGTTGACCATAATATTGGTTTAGTTTCTTCATTAGGATGGAGAAGTGACATAATGATGTGCAAACAGGGTTCTGAACTTAAACAAAGGTAACTTTGAGGTATGAGAAGTGAAATGGCCAAATAGACTGCAATTGATTCTAGAAGGTAGACGGTGGATATGAGCATGGAAGGTATTAAAAGACTGTGCATGATTAACTACAACATTGTACAATCCCGTTTGGCAAAAAGAATAAATCAGCGGAAAGGTGCGCATCCGTGGATAACGAGGAAATCAGAGGATAGTAATCGAAAGAAAAAAGATGAAGCGTACAAATTATGCCAGAAAAAGCAGCCTACCAGAGGACTGGGAGAAATTTCAATCAGAGACCAACAGGATGAAACAAAGGGCTTAATAAGAAAGGGAAAAATGGAGTATGAAAGAAAACTGGCAGGAAACACATAAAAACTAACTGCAAAAGTTTTTTATGATATGGGAACGCAAAGATTAGTTAAAAAACAAATGTAGGGTCCCGTGCAGTCAGAAACGGTGAATTGATCAAGGGAGCAAGGACATGGCATGACCAATTGAATAACTACTTGGTTCTGTCTTCACTAAGGAAGACATGAATAATATCTCCGGAAATAGCAGGGGATCGTAGGTCAAATGAGATGGAGGAAATGAGTGAAATCCAGGATTAGCCTAAATGTTGTTAGTAAATTGAATGGATAAAAAGGCCGCTAAATCCCCATGGCCAATAGGCAGCATTCCCAGGGTACTTAAGGAAGTTAGCCCCAGAAATAGCAGATGCCTAAGTGGATAATTTTTCAAAACTCTTTAGATTCTGAGTAGTTCCTGAGGATTGGAGGGTATCGTAATGTAACCCCACATTTTAAAAGGGAGGGAGAGATAAAACGGGGAATTACAGACCAGTTGGTCCTTAAAATCGGTAGTGGGGAAAACTGCTAGAGTCCAGTTATTAAAGATGGGATAGCCAGCACAATTTGAAAGTGGAGAAATCATTGGACAAAGTCAGTCATGGATTTATGAAAGGTAAATCATGTCTGACGAATCTTATTGAATTTTTGTGGATGTTTACTAGTAAGTGGTGATAAGGGAGAAGCAGTGGATGTGGTATATCTGGACTTTTCAGACTGCTTTCGACAAGGTCCCACACAAGAGATTGTAACAAACTAAAGCACACGTAATGGAGGTACAGTATTGATGTGGATAGAGAACTGGCTGCAGACAGGAAGCAAAGAGTAGGAGTAAACGGTCCCATTTTTAGAATGGCAGGCAAGTGACAGTGGGGTACCGCAAGACACAGGCTGGGGAACCCCAGCTATTTACAATATATATTAATGATTTGGATGAGGGAATTAAATGCAACATCTCGAAGTTGCGGATGACACGAAGCTGGGGGCCAAATGTAGACCTGTGAGGAGGATGCTAGGAGGCTGCAAGGTGACTTGGAGATAGACTGGTGAGTGGGCAAATGCCCATGCATAAGCGTATAATGTGGATAAATGTGAGGTTATCCACTTTGTGTCAAAAACAGGAAGTTATATTTGAATGTGGCCGATTGGGAAAAGGGGAGATGCGAGCGAGACCTGTGTGTCATGGGAACCCAGTCATTGAAAGTAGGCATGCAGGTGCACAGCTGTGAAGAAAGGCGAATGGTAGTTGGCGAATCATAGCAAAAGGATTTGAGTACAAGGAGCAGGGAGGATATCTACTCAGTTGTACAGGTGTCTAGGTGAGGCCACAACTCTTGAGTAATTGCGATACTGGTTCCTGGTCTTCCCTCCAAAAATCTGAGTAAAGACATTCTTGCATAGAAGGAGCACAGTGAGAAGTTCACCAGACTGATTCCTGGGATGGCAGGACTTCCATATGAAAGAAAGACTGGATAGACTCGGCTTTTACTCGCTGGAATTTAGAAGATTGGGAGGGGGGATCTCATAGAGAACTTACAAAATTCTTAAGGGGTTGGACAGGCTAGATGCAGGAAATTGTTCCCGATGTTGGGGAAGTCCAGGACAAGGGGGTCACAGTTTAAGGATAAGGGGAAGTCTTTTAGGACCGAGATGAGAAAATCGCTTTTCACACAGAGAGTGGTGAGTCTGTGGAATTCTCTGCCACAGAAGGTAGTTGAGGCCAGTTCGTTGGCTATATTTAAGAGGGAGTTAGATGTGGCCCTTGTGGCTAAAGGGATCAGGGGGTATGGAGAGAAGGCAGGTACAGGATACTGAGTTGGATGATCAGCCATGATCATATTGAATGGTGGTGCAGGCTCGAAGGGCCGAATGGCCTGCTCCTGCACCTAATTTCTTGTTTCTATGTTTCTATGCACAGTCTCTTGCCCAGAGTAGGGGAATCGAGGACCAGAGATTGAATGTGAGGGGGGAAAGATTTAATAGGAATCTGAGGGGTACTTTTTCACACAGAGGGTGGTGGGTGTATGGAACAAGCTGCCAGAGGAGGTAATTGGGGCTGGGACTATCCCAACGTTTAAGAAACAGTTAGACAGGTACATGGATAGGACAGGTTTGGAGGGATATGGACTAAACGCAGGCAGGTGGGACTAGTGCAATAATAATAATAATACATTTATTTCTATACCAGGTCTAAAAACAACTCACGTTGACCAAAGTGCTTCACATCAGTGCAGGTTCTAACGTGCTACATTCAGCAGTACACAGACCTAACAACACATACATAACCTGTTTACAGCGCCTCCTCAGAGGGGCTCAAAAACGCTTGGGAGTAGAAATAGGTTTTGAGTCGTGACTTAAAGGAGTCGATGGAGGGGGCAGTTCTGATGGGAAGAGGGATGCTGTTCCACAGTCTAGGAGCTGCAACCGCAAAGGCGCGGTCGGTTGCCCCTGAGCTTATGCCTAGACCGCGGGATGTTCTTACCCCCAGGTCGGCCGATCTGAGGGACCTGGAGATGGTATTGTGTGGTTAGAAGACTTTTGGTGTTGGGGCCCGGGGCTTTGAAACATAAAAGGAGGAACTTGAATTTTGGATTCGAACCGCACAGGGAGCCAGTGGGGAGAGACCAGGATCGGGGTGATGTGGTCCCTTTTTCGGGTGCCCGTCAGGAGTCTTGCTGCGGCGTTTTGGACCAGTTGCAGGCGGGACAGGGAAGATTGGCTGATGCCAGTGTAAAGGGAGTTGCAGTAATCGAGGTGGGAAGGAGATAAATGTGTGGATGATCTTTTCGAGGTCATCAAACTGGAGGAATGGTTTTATTTTAGCTATCGTCCGAAGCTGGAAGAAGCTAGCTTTTAACCACGGCATTGACTTGTTTGTCAAACCTTAATACGGAGTCAAATAGCAGGCCAAGGTTTTTGACGTGAGGTTTGACTAAGGAGCTTTGGCTTCCAAGGCCGCCTGCTATCGTTTTGATATAATCGGAGGCCGAGAAGGATGACCTCAGACTTACTCTCGTTTAGTTGGAGGATGTTCTGGGCCATCCTACATTTTAAATCATCAAGGCTGTGCACGAGGCTGTTTAAATTAGACCGGTTGCTGGGCTTCAGGGGGAGATAGAGTTGTGTATCGCCTGCATAGCAGTGGGAGGAAATGCCGTGCCTTTCAATGACTTGGCCTAAGGGGAGCATATATACAGGGAGAAGGGAATGGGGCCAAGGATGGAGCCTTGTGGAACCCGCAGCGGAGGCTAGCTGGGGAGGAGAAGGAGTTGCCTAGTGTAGCTGGGACATGTGTGGGCCAGAAGGGCATGTTTCACTCTGACTGACAGCAGCTCCTTGTGTCTCCAACTATGATTTGCATTTGCATAGAACCTTGAAACATGTGAAGAGGTGAGAATGTTTAATTATTCATTTTGGTCCCTAATTTGAGGAAGGACATTCTTGCTATTGAGGGTGTGCAGCCTAGGTTCACCAGGTTAATTCCCGGAATGGCGGGACTGTCATATGCTGAGAGAATGGAGCAGCTGGGCTTGTACACTCTGGAGTTTAGAAGGATGAGAGGGGATCTCATTGAAACATAAAAGATTGTTAAGGGTTTGGACACGCTGGAGGCAGGAAACATGTCCCTGATGTTGGGGGAGTCCAGAACCCACGGACCACAGTTTAAGAAAAAGGGTAAGTTATTTAGAACAGAGACGAGGAAACACTTTTTCTCACAGAGAGTGGTGAGTCTGGGGAATTCTCTGCCTCAGAGGGCGGTGGAGGCCGGTTCTCTGGATGCTTTCAAGAGAGAGCCAGATAGGGCTCTTAAAGATAGCGGAGTCAGGGGATATGGGGAAAAGGCAGAAACGGGGAACTGATTGGGGATGATCAGCCATGATTACATTGAATGGTGGTGCTGGCTCGAAGGGCCGAATGGCCTCCTCCTGCACCTGTTGTCTATTGTTCTAGACTCCGGTACTGGAACAATAAAAGACTCACTTGCTAAAGTTTCATAGACACAGTCATACATAGAACAGTGCAGGGCAGGGCAGGGCAGGGCAGGGCAGGGCAGGGCAGGGCAGGGCAGGGCAGGCCGAACATGATGCCACCAGTGGAAACATGTTGCAATGAGGTTCCCCCTCAACCTTCTACACTCCAGCGAGTACAGGCCCAGCGCCGTCAAACGCTCATCATACGCTAACCCACTCATTCCTGGGATCATTCTTGTAAACCTCCTCTGGGCCCGCTACAGAGCCGGCAACAAGTTGGGTGGCACGCTGGCGCAGCGGGTAGAGCTGCTGCCTCACAGCGCCAGAGACCCGGGCTCCATCCCCACTACGGGCGCTGTCTGTGTGGAGTTTGCACGTTCTCCCCGTGACCTGCGTGGGCTTTCTGCGAGATCTCCGGTTTCCTCCCACACTCCAAAGACGTGCAGGTTTGCAGGTTAATTGGCTCGGTGTAAATGTAAAATTGTCCCTAGTGTGTGTAGGATAGTGTTAGTGTGTGGGGAGCGCTGGTCGGCACGGACTGGGTGGGCCGAAGGGCCTGTTTCCGTGCTGTATCTCTGAACTAAACTAAACTACATCCCAGCCTCTTGTTGCCCCTGCAACTACCGCACAGCACCATTGGAGGGGGCCATGGTTCTACGCCCAGTGCCAGCCTGATGTGGCCAGTCCTCGCCCAACTCACCTGTAACTCACCTGTAACTCACCTGTAACTCACCTGTAACTCACCTGTAACTCACCTGTAACTCAGCGGGTCAGGCAGCATCTGTGGGGAACAATGGACAGGTGACGTTTCGGGTCCAGACACCTCTCTTCCAGCTTTCTCCCCTCTGCTACAATCAGTCTGAAGAAGGGTCCCGACCCGAAACGTCACCTGTCCATGTTCTCCAGAGATAAGGATTGGCTCCCTTGCCCAGAGCAGGGGAATCGAGGACCACAGGATAGAGGTTCAAGGTGAAGGGGGAAAGATTTAATAGGTAACTAATCTTTTCCACTCGTGACTTTAATGTCATTTTTCATGTACACTGTGTATTATGACAACACGATGGAACTGTGTTTATCCCAGGAGGGAAATTGATCTGCGAACAGTCGTAAAACACAGGTTTAAGGTGAAGGGGGAATAAAATCTCTGCATCGCTCCCTTTGCTCGACCTGTTGTGCTTAAGTTACACTCGATCGGGGTTAGTTGAGTTTAGTTTAGAGACACAGCGCGGAAACAGGCCCTTCGGCCCGCCGTGTCCGTGCCGGCCAGAGACCCCCGCACACTGACACTGTCCCACACACACTAGGGACAGTTTTACACACGCACCGAGCCAATTAACCGGCAAACTCTTTGGGGTGTGGGAAGAAACCGGAGCACCCAGAGAAAACCCACGCAGGTCACGGGGAGAACGTGCAAACTCCGGACAGACAGCGCCCGTAGTCGGGATCAAACCCGGGTCTCTGGCGCTGTGAGGCAGCAGCTCTACCCGCTGCACCGCCCCGCTGGTGTAGATGTACAGTATCAGCCGATGTGTTGGTTTGGCCACAGAACCAAGCTTCACACACACTCACTCACACAAAAAAAAAAACCACACAAACACACAACACACCTCACACCCACTCACTACACACTCACACACACTCACACACACACACACACACATCCACACACACCACACACCACTCACACACACACACTCACACACACACTCACACACACACTCACACACATCACACAACACACACTCACACACACACACACACACACACACACACACACACACACACACACACACACACACACACACACACACACACACACACACACACACACACACACTCACGTCAGAACACACACACAACACACACCACACTCACACACACACACAGTAATGCACTCCTTCAGAGAGACACGCTAACACTCCACACAACACTCACACACACACTCTCACACACACACACTCACACTCACACTCACACAACACACACTCACACACACTAACACACTCACACACACACACTCACACACACACTCACACACACGCTCACACACACACTCACACACACACTCACACCTTCAGAGAGAGGCTGCTCACAACTCACTAACACACACTCACACCTCACACTCACACACACACACACACACTCACACACTCACACACACACACACACACACTCACACACACACTCACACTCACACTAACACACACACACACACACACACACTCACACGCACGCTCACGACACACACACTCACGCACACACACTCTCACACACACACACACTCACACTCCACACACCACAACACACACTCATCACACACACTCACACACACACACACACACACACACACTCACACACACACACACACACACACACTCACACACACTCACAACACACACAAACAAAAGCACGCCTCACACACACACACACACACACACTACACAAAGAAAAACAACCACACACACACACACACAACACAACACAACTGCGCACTCACCACACACTCACACACACACTCACACACACACTCACACACACTCTAACTCCCCCACACACACACACTCACACACACAACACGCACACACACACACACTCACACTAACACACACACACACACTCACACACACACACACTCAAACACACACTCACACACCACTCACACCAACACACACACTCACACTCACACAACTGCACACACACATTGCATCACTCGATAACCACTCACACAACACACTCACACACACTCACACACACTCACTCACTCACACACACACTCACACAAGACACACTCACACACACACTCACACTAACACATTCACACTAACCACACTCACACTAACACACTCACACACACACACACTCACACACTCACACACTCACACACACACTCACACAGACACACACACCTCACACCCACACACTCACTAACACACACTCACACACACACTCACACACACACACACACACTCACACACACAACACACACACCCTCACACACACTCACACACTCACACACACACACACACACACACTCACTCACACACACACTACACACACACCACTCACACACACACTCACACACACTCACACACTTCACACACACACTCACACACAACACTCACACTCACACTCACTAACACATTCACTAACACAACACACAGTCACACACACACTCACGACACTTCACACTCACTCACACTCACTCACACTCACTCACTAACACACACACTCACACACCACACGTTACGGGCCGAGGGCCGGTGTGTGTGGTGTGTTGCCGCCAGTGGGCGAGTCCTGTCCCCTGCCCCGCCCGCAGTGGGCTGAAGTCCCCGGCCCCCCGACACCCACACCGGCTCCAGCCGGCTCCGTCTCCGGGTCCCGGCCTGTCCGTCCGCAAACTCAGCGCGACCCGTTCACAACACGCGTCGGCAAACCGGTCGGTGAGTCCGGGGTCGACATGTAGCCCCCCCTCCCTCCCTCCTCACCCCCTCCTGCCTCTCGTCCCCCTTCTCTCTCCCCCTCTCCCTCCCTCCTCACTCCCCTTCTCATCCCCCTTCTCTCTCGTCCCCCTTCTCACTCCTATCCCCCCACTACCCCCCCACCCTCCTCACCCCCTCACCCCCTCCTGCCTCTCACCACCCCTTCTCTCCCCCCCTCCACTCTCTCTCCCTCTCTCCCTCCTCACCCCCTCCTGCCTCACTCATCCCCCTTCTCCTCCCCACTCTCCCTTCCCCCCTCCCTCCCTCCCTCACCTCCCTCCCCTCCTGTATCACTCCTATCCCCCCCTCTCCTCGCCCCCCTCCCCCCCTATTTCTCCT
The DNA here is from genome assembly GCA_035221665.1 of Okamejei kenojei. Classification (NCBI taxonomy): domain Eukaryota; kingdom Metazoa; phylum Chordata; class Chondrichthyes; order Rajiformes; family Rajidae; genus Okamejei; species Okamejei kenojei. The sequence goes on from CM069153.1 coordinate 2,503,297, forward strand.
CACCCCCCTATTCTCCTCACCCCCTGTCTCACTCATTCTCCCCCCTCTCCCTCCACTCCTGTCTCACCCCTATTCCCCCCCTTCTCCTCACCACCCTACTCTCCTCACCCCCCCTCCTCCTCATCACCTGCCTCCCCTCTTTTTCCACTCCCTCCCTTCTCTTTCCCTCCACCCCCCCCCCCCCCCCCCCTCTCCTTCACCCACCTTGCCCACACCGGTCAACATGCCCCAGCTACACTAGTCCCACCTGCCTGCACTTGGTCCATATCCCTCCAAACCTGCCCTATCCATGTACCTGTCTAACTGTTTCTTAAACGTTGGGATAGTCCCAGCCTCAACTACCTCCTCTGGCAGCTCGTTCCATACACCCACCACCCTCTGTGTGAAAATGTTACCCCTCAGATTCCTATTAAATCTTTCCCCCCTCACATTCAACCTCTGGTCCTCGATTCCCCTACTCTGGGCAAGAGACTCTGTGCATCTACCCGATCTATTCCTCTCATGATTTTATACACCTCTATAAGATCTCCCCTCATCCTCCTGCGCTCCATGGAATAGAGACCCAGCCTGCTCAACCTCTCCCTGTAGCTCACACCCTCTGGTCCCGGCAACATCCTCGTGAATCTTCCCCCAATCTCTCTCTCTGTGTCTGTCTGTCGCTGGAGTGCAAACTTTGTGTAGATTTATTCATGTGTGTGTGCCGAGATTCAGTGAACTATCTGCGTGTTTATGCAGTCAGATCACCCCAGCGCGCGTACAATCCCAGCGCACACACGTACCGCAGCTAATGCAGCACGATAAATACCAGGGTGCAGAATAAAGAGTTACAGCGTTTCAGAGTGAGTGCAGATAAAGGCAAAATACGTGCAGGAAGGAACTGCAGACGCTGCGTTAAACCGAAGATAAGACACAAAGTGCTGGAGTAACTCAGCGGGACAGGCAGCATCTCTGGGGAGAAGGAACCGGGCGACGATTCGGGTCGAGACCCCTTTTCAGACTGGTCAAGTGCAAAATGAAAAGTGCGATGGTTGGGTGCAGGGAGGGGGGGGTTGAGGGGGGTTGGGAAGATTCAAGACCACAAGACCAACCCTCATCTTCATTCCACAGATGTGAACGCCTCAATGAGGTTAACGATTCATGTAGAGGCGGCGAGATGGAAATCTAACGCAGGAAAGGTGAAGAGAGATGAAGGGTGTTTTAAGACGGACACAAAAAGCTGGAGTAACGCAGCGGGACAGGCAGGCAGCATCTGTGGAGCGCAGCAATGGGCGACGTTTTGGGTCGACACCTTTCCTCAGGCTGATGTCAGGGGAGAGATAAGGAAATGCAGATATCAAAGGAGATGCTGATCAAGGAAAACGCAGAATTCTTGCTATTGAGGGAGTGCAGCGTAGGTTCACCAGGTTAATTCCCGGGATGGCGGGACTGTCATATGCTGAGAGAATGGAGCGGCTGGGCTTGTACACTCTGGAGTTTAGAAGGATGAGAGGGAATCTCATTGAAACATATAAGATTGTTAAGGGCTTGGACACGCTAGAGGCAGGAAACATGTTCCCGATGTTGGGGGAATCTAGAACCAGGGGCCACAGTTTTAAGAATAAGGAGTAAGTCATTTAGAAAAACAGAGACGAGGAAACACTTTTTCTCACAGAGAGTGGTGAGTCTGTGGAATTCTCTGCCTCAGAGGGCAGTGGAGGCCGGTTCTCTGGATGCTTTCAAGAGAGAGCTAGATAGGGCTCTTAAAGATAGCGGAGTCAGGGGATATGGGGAGAAGGCAGGAACGGGGTACTGATTGGGGATGATCAGCCGTGATCGCATTGAATGGCGGTGCTGGCTCGAAGGGCCGAATGGCCTACTCCTGCACCTATTGTCTACTGTCTATTGTTCATTGTTAGCTGAGAGAAGCAACCACGGAGGTGCAGTGCCAGTGAGAAGCTTTAGTCGCGGAGAGGCTGCATGGGTTTACAATCGAACCACAGGGTACAGATCCAGGATAAAGGGAGTTACGTTTAGTGTGAGTTAAGGCCAGCAAATTCCTGATTGAAGATGGTCTAAGGGTCTCCAATGAGGTAGCTAGTAGGCAAGAGCCGCTCTCTAGTTGGTGAGAGGACGGTTCAGTTGCCTGATGACAGCTGGGAAGAAACTGCCCCTGAATCTGGAGGCAGACACAAAATGCTGGAGTAACTCAGCGGGACGGGCAGCATCTCTGGAGAGAAGGGACGGGAGACGTTTAAGCTTGAGACCCTTCTTCAGACGGATGTGTTTTACCTGTGCTACATTTCCATCTCACCGCCTCCAAATGAATCATTAGCCTCATTGAGTGGAGTTGACATCTGTGGAATAAAGTTGAGGCACGGTCTTGAATCTTCCCATCTACCTCGCTGCAGCCCACGCACTTTTCCTTTCTCTGCACTTACTCTGGAACGCTGTAACACTATTCTGCATGCTGGTATTTTATTTGTTACCTGTCGGAGGTTGGGTAAACTTTATTGAGGGGGGGTCACGGTCGTGGGAGGGGGGGGGTGGCTGTTTTACCCAGGGCCCTGTGGGGGGGGGGGGGAGGCAGGAAGGGGTCACGGCTTGAACAAGCACAGGCAACATGAGAGGTGGGAGCGGCTGAACACAGGTAATCGCCCCAGACACCTGCCTCTCTCCCCAGGTAGAGAGTCGAGGGGGAGAGCGAGAGAGTCAACAGGTTGTTTACACAGCAGGCAGGAGCTCTGACTCACACACGCCATCGCCCTCTCTCTCTCCCTCTCTCTCCCTCTCTCCCTCTCTCCCTCTCTCTCTCTCTCTCCCTCTCTCTCCCTCTCTCTCCCTCTCTCTTCCTCTACCTCTCTCATCTCTCTCTCTCTCTCTCAATCTCTCTTTCTCTCTCTCTCTCCTCTCTCTCTCTCTCTCTCTCTCTATCTCTCTGTGGTCTGTCTCTGTCTCTGTCTCTCTCCTCTGTCTCTCTCTCCTCTCGCTCCCTCGCTCTCGCGCTCGCTCTCTCTCTCCCTCTCTCATCCTCTCTCTCTCTCTGTCTCTCTGTCTCTCTCCTCTCGCTCTCTCTCCCTCTCTCTCCTCTCTCTCTTCTCTCTCACTCTCTCTCGTGTGAGTCTCTCCGCTCTCTCTCTCATCTCTCTCTCTCTCTCTCTCTCTGTCTCTCTCTCTGTCTCTCTTGTCTCTCTCTCTCTCTGTCTCTCTTGTTCTTCTCTGTCTCTCTCTCTGTCTCTCGCCTGTCTCTCTCTGTCTCTCTCTCTCTCTCTCGCGCGCTCGGAGAGATGTGTGTCTCTCTGTCAGATCTCTCTTCTCTGTCCCCTCTCTCTGTCTCTCTCTCTTCTCTCTCATCTGTCTTCTCTCTGTCTCTCTCTCTCTCTCTCTCTCTCTCCCCCCCCCCCCCCCCCCCCCCCCTCTCTTGTCTCTCTCTCTGTTCTCTCTCTCTCTCTCTGTCTCTCTCTCTGTCTCTCTGGCTCTCTCTCTGTAGTCTCGGTCTCTCTCCCTCTCGATCTCTCTCCCTCGCTCTCTCTTCTGAATAGATATCTCTCCTGTGAGTCTCTCTGTCTCTCTTCTCTCTCTCTGTTCTCTCTCTCTGTCTCTCTCTATCTCTGATCTCTCGTCCTCTCTCATCTGTCTCTCTTCTGTCAAGATCTCTCTCTACTCATCGCCTCTCGCTCTCTCTCTCTTTCTTCTCTCTCTCTCTGTGAGTCTCCCTCTCTGTCTCTCTGAGTCCTCTCTCTCTGTCACTCTCTCTTCATGGTCTCTCTGTCCTCTCTCTCTGTCTCATAATCGTCTCCCTCTCTGTCTCTCTCTCTGTGTCTCTCTCTGTTCTCTGTCTGTCTCATCGCTCTTCTCTCTCTCTGTCTCTATCTCTCTCTGTCTGTCTCTCTGTCTCTCTTGTCTCTCTCTCTGTCTCTCATCTCTACTAACCGTCTGTCTTATCTCTCTCTCGTTCTCTGGTCTCTCTCTCTGTGTCTCTCTCTGTCTGTCTCTCTCTCTCTCTCTGTCTCTCTCTCTCTCTCTCTCTCTCTGTCCTCTCTCTCACTGTCCTCTCTTCCTTCCTCTCTCTCTGTCTCTCTTCTGTTCCTATCTCTCTCTGTTCTCTCTCGTCTCCTCCTACTCCTGTCTCTCTCTCTGGTCTCCCCTGTTCTCTCTGTTCCTATCTCTGTCTCCTCTCGTTTCTCTCTCTGTCTCTCTCTCTGTCTCTCTGTCTCTCAGTCTCTCTCTCTCTCTCTCTGTCTCTCTCTCGTCTCTCTGTCTGTCTCTCTCTCTGTCTCTCTCTCTCTCTCTCCTCTCTGTGAATCTCTCTCTGTCTCTCTCTCTGTCTCTCTCTCTCTCTCTCTGTTCTCCTCTCTTGTCTTCTCACTCCTGTCTCTCTCTGTCTCCCAGTCTCTCTCTCTGTCCTCCCTCTCTGCCTCCCTCTCTGCTCTCTCTCTGTCTCTCCTCTCTGTCCTCTCACTGTCCTCTCGCTCTGTCTCTATCTGGCTGTCTCTCTCTGTCTCTCTCTCTGTGTCTCTCTGTGTCTCTCTCTGTGTGACACCTCAATGTTTACAGCATCCGCCCCACCCAGCTTCAACCCAAGCTATTCCCACCCTCTCCCGCCCGTCATTCACCCCCTCCTTGCCCCCGGATATCCAGCCCCATCACAGAATGCTGCCCTGACCCGCTGAGTTCCTCCGTCGGCACAGAGCGTAGAACATACAGCACAGGAACAGAAGCCTCTTCTTGGCCACACCCTCCAAACCTGTCCCATCCATGTACCTGTCTAACTGTCTCTTTAACACTGGTTTAGTCCAGCCTGTTCAAACTACCGTCCTCCGGCACGCTTGTTCCATACACCCACCTAGGGCCTCTGTGTGGAAATGTTACCCTCTGCAGATTCCTATAAATCTTATCTTTTTCCCCCTTAAACCTTATACCTGTGTACTCCTGGTCCATCGATTCCCCTACTCTGGGCAAGAGACTCTGTTGCGTCTACCCGATCTATCCTCATGACCTTGATAAGGACGTTCTTTTAGGAAGATGAGGAGAAATGTCTTAGCCAGAGGGCGGTGAATCTGTGGGATTCTTTGCCACAGGGGGCTGTGGAGGCCACAAGTCAGTGGGTATGTTTAAGGCAGAGATAGATAGATTCTTAATTAGTGCGGGTGTCAGAGGTTTATGGGGAGCAGGCAGGAGAATGGGGTTAGGAGGGAGAGATAATTTAGGTAGATAGTCCTAAAATGTCACTGGAGAAACTAGCGGTGAGGGCGTCTAGGGCAAGGTGACGTTTCGGGTCTCGAGACCCTTCTTCACACTGAGGTAGCATGAGGGAGAGATAGATCAGCTGTGATTGAATGGCGGAGGAGACTTGATGGGCTGAATGGCCTCATTCTGCTGCTCCCACATGACCGTGTGCGCAGCTGCAAGCAGCAGAGGACTGTGCGTCTCCCATGTTAATTAACAAAACATTCTGAGGTAACCAGTCCGTGACTCGTGATAACAAAACATTTGTGCAAATGCCCTCCATTGGATAAACAAGTTGATGGTGGAGGACCGGAGGGTCGGGGTTGCGAGGGTCGGCTCACCAACACCGAGAACTTAGACGCAAGGAACCGCAGGTGCCGGCTTACCAAAAAAAGTGTTGGAGTAACTCAGCAGGTCAGGCAGCGTAGAGTTGTACAGCATGGAAACAGGCCCTTCGGCCCAACCTGGCCACACCGGCCCACAATGTCCCATTCTTGCTATTGAGGGAGTGCAGCGTAGGTTCACCAGGTTAATTCCCGGGATGGCGGGACTGTCATACGCTGAGAGAATGGAGCGGCTGGACTTGTACACTCTGGAGTTTAGAAGGATGAGAGGGGATCTCATTGAAACACATAAGATTGTTAAGGTTTTGGACACGCCAGAGGCAGGGAACATGTTCCTGATGTTTGGGGGAGTCCAGAAACAGGGGCCACACAGGTTTAAGAATAAGGAGGTAAGCCATTTAGAACGGAGGCGAGGAAACACTTTTTCTCACAGAGAGTGGTGAGTCTGTGGAATTCTCCGCCTCAGAGGGCGGTGGAGGCCGGTTCTCTGGATGCTCTCAAGAGAGAGCTAGATAGGGCTCTTAAAAATAGAGGAGTCAGGGGATATGGGGAGAAGGCAGGAACGGGGTACTGATTGGGGATGATCAGCCATGATTACATTGAATGGCGGTGTTGGCTCGAAGGGCCGAATGGCCTACTCCTGCACCTATTGTCTATTGTCTGCACTAGACCCACCTGCATGTGCTTGGTCCATATCCCTCCAAACCTGTAGCCTTGATGGGCCTGAATGACCTAAATCTGCTCCTATCGCTCAGGTCCTCTTGACCCCCTTATCCTCCTGTGTTCCAAGGAATAGACTCCCAGCCCATGCCCACATTTTATGATGTGTTGCGTGATACCTTATCAAAAGCCTTCGCAAAGTCCAACGACATCAAGGCAGGCGACGCTGCGTCTGGTGGTGTTGGTTACGGCCGCAGGGCGCGGGCAACAGGTGTGGCTGGATGTGAGGTGCAGGAAGGAACTGCAGGCGCTGGTTTACACTGAAGACAGACACAAAGTGCTGGAGTAACTGAGCGGGACAGGCAGCGTCTCTGGAGAGAAGGAACGGGTAAAGAAGGGAAAAAATATTTCTGCATACCGTTCATTAATTAGATCCACATCGCAGTCTATATTCCTCTCCTCTCTCCCCTCCCCTCTCCCCCACCTCTCCGTCTGAAGAAGGGTCTCGACCCGAAACGTCACCCATCCCTTCTCTCCAGAGATGCTGCCTGTCCCGCTGAGTTACTCCAGCGTTCTGTGTCTACCTTTTGTCTAGATGTGGATTCCCGCTCACAGATCAAACTTGCCCCTGTCCAAACTGCCGCTTCCCAACACCACCCAGAAAGGGGGTGATGGGGGAGGGGGGGTGATAAGGGGGAGTGGGGGGAGCAGTTTACGCAACGGCTGAACCACTGTGGTGTGTTCACAGCCAACGCCACGTTGGGGAACCAGACGTCCCTCAGCCCCATCCTGGCCACCCTGGTGTGTGACGCCATCAACAGCAACGGGCAGGCGTGCGTCAGGGTGTGGGCAGGGGGTGGAGGGTGTAATATGGGGGGGTGGGGGGGGATGGGGGGGTGCGGGGGGATGGGGGTGGTGGCGGTCAGGTGTGGGGGGGGGAGGGGGGGTGGGGGGGGGAGGGGTGGGTGGGGGGAGTGAGAGGGGGAGTTGGGGGGTGGGGGGGAGTGAGGGGGGATGGAGGGTGTAATGGGGGGGTGGGGGGGGGATGGGTGTGGAAGGGGGTGGGTGTGGGGGAGGAGGGTTGGGAGGGGGGGAATGAAGGGGGGGTAGGAAGGTGTGGAGGAGGGAGGGGTTGGACAATGAGTGACGGTGTCGCCCCCCCCCTCCCCCAGGGGGCCGTTGGAGGCGTTGCGGGCGCTGAAGAAACGTGTGTCCAGGAACCGCAACCATTGCGAGATCCGGCTCAGCCTGGCGGTGTTGAGTCCCGTGAACCACGCTCCGCACACGCACACGCACACGCACTGCAACCACCGTGTGGACAGCACGCAACGCACACGCACACGCACTGCACCTGTGGACACACGCACCGCACACACACTGTACACATGTGGACACACGTACCACACATGCACCACACACGCGTGGGCACACACACTGCACACATTCATACACGGATATACACGTGGAGTTTGTGTGGATTTACAAGTTCACAAGTTCCAGGAGTAGAATTAGACCATTCGGCCCATCGAGTCCACTCCGCCATTCAACATGGCTGCCTCCTAACCCCATTCTCCTGCCTTCTCCCCATAGCCCTTGGCACCCGCTCTAATCACGAATCTATCTATCTCTGCCTTAAAAATACCCACTGACTTATGGCCTCCACAGCCCTCTGTGGCAATGAGTTCCACAGATTCACCGCCCTCTGACTAAAGACATTCCTCCTCACCTCCTTTCTAAAAAGCCCCCTTTAATTCTGAGGCTGTGCCCTCTGGTCCTAGACTCTCCCACCAGTGGAAACATCCTCTCCACATCCACTCTATCCAGGCCTTTCACTATTCTGTAAGTTTCAATGAGGTCCCCCCTCATTCTTCTAAACTCACGATAGTCACCAGGCCCAGTGCCTACAGACGCTCATCATAGGTTAACCCCACTCATTCCTGGGTCATTCTTGTAAACCTCCTCTTGACCCTCTCCCAGGGCCAGCACATCCTTCCTCAGATACGGGGGCCCAAAATTGCTTCACAATATTCCAAAATTACCAGCGCCTTATAGAGCTCAGCATTACATACCTGTGTTTTGTATGCAAGGCCTCCTGAAATAAATGCTAGCATTGCGTTTGCTTTCTTTTACTACGATTCGACTTGCAGTTTAACTTTTTGGGAATCCTGCACCAGCTACCCAAGTCCCTTTGTGCCTCTGATTTCTGGATTCTCATCCCATTTATAAAACTGTCTACCCTTTATTCCTGCTGACACCAAAATGCACGACTCCACACTTTGCTACACTATATTCCATCTGCCACTTCTCTGCCCACTCTCCCCAACCTGTCCAAATCCTTCTGCAGAGTCCTGTTTTCTCTACACTACCTGCCCCCTCACCTATTTTCGTATCATCCACAAACTTTGCCACAAAGCCTTCAAGCCCCTCATCCAAATCATTTCTATACGACGTGAAGAGCAGCTGCCCCAGAACTGAGCCCTGCAGAACTCCGCTAGTCGCTGGCAGCCAACAAGATAAAGCCCCCTTTATTGCCACATTTTGCCTTCTGCCATCCAGACAACCTGCTATCCATGCTAGTATCTGCCCTTTGACACCGTGGGCACTCATCATCCTTAGCAGCCTCACATGTGGCACCTTATCAGCTTTCTGAATATCTAGGTACACAACATCTACTGGCTCTCCTTTGTCTGTCCTGCTATTGACATCTTCAAAGACCTCCCCTTCACAAAGGAATGCTGACATCCGCCTATCTCATAACAAGAGGAATCGAATATAGGAGCAAAGGGGTCCTTCTGCAGTTGTACAGGGCCCTGGTGAGTCCACACCTGGAGTATTGTGTGCAGTTTTGGTCCCCTAATTTGAGGAAGGACATTCTTGCTATTGAGGGAGTGCAGCGTAGGTTTACAAGGTTAATTCCCGGGATGGCGAGACTGTCATATGCTGAGAGAATGGAGCAGCTGGGCTTGTACACTCTGGAGTTTAGAAGGATGAGAGGTTACTCATTGAATCATATAAGATTGGACACACTAGAGGCAGGAAAACATGTTCCCGATGTTGGGGGAATCCAGAGCCAGGGGCCCACAGTTTAAGAATAAGGGGAAGGCCATTTAGAACGGAGACGAGGAAACACTTTTTCTCACAGAGAGTGGTGGAGCTGTGGGAATTCTTGCCTTTTCTCTGCCTCAGAGAACTAGATAGGGCTCTTAAAAGTGATAGTGGAGTCAGGGGATATGGGGAGAAGGGCAGAACGGGGGTACTGATTGGGGATGATCAGCCCATGATCACATTGGGGTCACAGTTTAAGGATAAGGGGGAAGTCTTTTTAGGACCGAGCTGAGAAAATCGGTATTTTTCACACAGAGAGTGGTGAATCTGTGGAATTCTCTGCCACAAGAAGGTAGTTGAGGCCAGTTCGTTGGCCATATTTAAAGAGGGGAGTTAGATGTGGCCCTTGTGGCTGAAGGGATCAGGGGGTATGGAGAGAAGGCAGGTACGGGATACTGAGTTGGATGATCAGCCATGATCATATTGAACGGCGGTGCAGGCTCGAAGGCCGAATGGCCTCACATGATCCTGCCAATCCACCCTGCACACCCTATTGTTAATTTATGGTGCTCTACTTCGAAGTACTCCGTAACCTCATCTTTTATAATGGACTAGAATCTTTCCAAGGCCCAGAGTCAGACTAACCGGCCTAAAGTCCCCACTAATCTGCTCTGCTCCCTTCTTGTGCAGCGGGGTAATATATACACGGATAAGGAACATACAGACACACGCAGACACGCGGACACGCAGGCTCACGGACACAGACACGCGTGACGGTGCGTGTGTCACGGCAGCTGGTGGAGGAGACGGCGCGTTGCTGTGGACATGTCTACCGCTCCCTGCTGATGCGCAGAGAGTTCGTACGGGACGTCCTGGCCAAGCTGCTCAAGCCCAAATACCACCGCCCCCCCGACGTACAGGACCAGCTGCTGCGGCTCATACAGGTACGGGACCCCAGCCCTAACCCCCCAACCCACTGCCCCACAACCCCCCCTCAAAGTCCCCCTCAACCTCCCCGCCCCCCATCGCTCAAACCACGCCCCCAACACCCACCCTCCCTCCCCTCCCCCACCCCCCCGACATATGGGACCAGCTGCCTGCGGCTCATACAGGTACGGGATCCGGCCGAACCCCCGAATAAAAACCCACTGCCCCCATTTTTCCCCCCCCCCCACCCGCAAAGTCTCCCCACATCCCCCCCTCAACCTCGCCCTCCCACACCCCCCTCCCCCCCGACATTACAGGACCACCTGCTGTGGCTCATACAGCAACGGGACCCCTCCCCAAACCCCCCCACCCACTGCCCCACCACCCCCCCCACCCCTCCCCTCCCCCACCCCCACACTCCTCCCCCTCAACATCCCCCCAACCTCCCCCCCACACCACTCCCCCACCCCCATCCAACATACAGGTATGGGGCACCTCCCCTACCCCCCCAAAACCGTTGCCCCCAACCCCCCCCAAACTCCTTCCCCCCCAAGCTCCTCCGCAACCTCCCCCCATACTGCTCACCCAACACTGAACCCCCCCCCCCCCCCCCCACGGTCTAACGCTGCTCACCTGTACCAGACCTGGGCCACCACAGACCAGGGTCGGGTCGATGTGACTGATGTACAGGACTTGTATGTGGACCTGATCCGGAAGGGGGCCACCTTCCCCACACCTGGAGCCCGCACACCTGGAGCCCGCACACCTGGAGCCCACACACCTGGAGCCCACACACCTGGAGCCCGCACACCTGGAGCCCACACACCTGGAGCGGTAAGTATAGAGCGACAGAGCCACTGACAAGAAACCAGGCACGTGCCGTGAGTAATTACTCAGGGTAGGCAGTCAGCCGGCTTTTAAAAAAAAATTAAACCGCACATGCGCAGATGGTTCTCTTCGTAAAAAATAAAAAATAAGTAACAATTCAATTTTCCCAAGGCTTCTCAATCTCCTTCATTTTCTAATCACTGAATGGGTGGGGGACGGAGGATGAAGGCAGGTGGAGAGATGGTGGGAAAAACGGGAGCACACCGGGACGTTGAATCAGTTGTCATCTTATTGAATGACAATACTAATTCAAGGTTCCAATTGGAGGGAGAGTTCCTTTAACAGCTGTGTGGGAGAGTCTGTGCCAGGGGTTAAAGATGCGGGGAGGGCAGGGAGTGTTGAAAAGGAGGAGGGTCAGAGATCATGTCAGACTCACCGCTGCCGCAAGCCGCTGTCACGGGCACGGACAGCAGAACTGGCCGCCCACTTCCGAGGATAGAAGCAGCTCAGGTGTGAGCGGCCGCCGGGACCCCGACAACAGAACCGGCTGCCACTTTCAAGTCGCCTTCTGCCGGCCCGCTCACCTCTGGCAGTTCTGTCCGTCTGAACATCTCTCACCTGCCGCTCGCCGGCTTCGCTCATGTCAACCGCGTCCCGCAAATCCTCACATTCCCACCGCCAAGTAACCTCAACTGTCCGTGAGCGCGCTAATCGGAATTTAAAGATTTGCGGGAAGCCGTCCGGTACGGCGAGCTGCAGGTGAGAGATGTTCAGACGGAGAGACACACTGCCAGAGGAGACGGGGGACTAGCAGACTGGGCAGAAGTAGGCTGAAGTGGCAGGGTCCCGGCGGGCCGCTCAAAGTCAGTCAGTCCCACGCCGAGCTGCTTCCTTCTGCGGCAGCCACCCAAGCTAATTCACTCCCCTGGCCACAATAAAACCATATAGCAGTCTGAAGAAGGGTCTCGACCCGAAACGTCGCCTATCTCCTTCGCTCAGATGCTAGCAGCACCCGCTGATTTTACTCCATCCTTTTGTACCCTAGCATTACAGCACGAAACCATCTATCTCGGCCCTTTTACTCCGGCCGACCACTTACTCTCACCTATCCCATCTACCTGCAACTCGAGAGCACGAGCGTCGGCAATGGTTACTGACCCCAATCCCCTCCGTCACATACGCCAGACTCCCCAAACACTGTGAACGGAGCTCCTCCCCCACCCCGGGAAATACAGCATTTAAAACATAAAGCACAAGAAATGCACTTAACCAACGGTAAACACTTAATCCATTCTTCACTCTGGGTTTATGTCTGAAAACTAATAAAATAATGGCAATCCATATAGTGAAAATCCCGCCAAGAACTCCTGCTGGGCAATGCGCATCAGCTGCTGCACTGCGCAGATACTGGCAATTTCTGCTGCCTTCAGCTCCCCTTGACAACTGACGGCTTCAGGCAGCTCGCTGACAGGCAGCACGTGGGCTTCAGAGAGCTTCCCGTGTTATAAGCAGGAAAAGCTGCGAATGAAAGGCACGGGAGAATTATGCCGACCTAAGAGATTCCATTCTCTCACATAGGCATCATATCCCATGCCTTTACTATTATATTAAGAATTGCCTTAAACCCCTACATTCTTAAGAATATTCTTAAGAGATATTTAAGAACTGTCACACACACCTCACACACACTCTCTCACACACACCACACACTCTACACACACTCTCACCACACACTTCACACACACGCTCCAAACACACTCACACCAACTCTCGCACACACTCACACACACTTCTTCACAACACTCTACACAACACTCTCACACCAACTCTCACACCACTCACACACACTCTCCACCACACTCTCACACACACACTTTCACTCACAACACACACACACTCTTACACACACTCACACTCTCACACACTCTACACACCTCCACTCACACACATCTCACACACACTCTTCACACACCACTCTCACACACAACTCACACACACACACTCTCACACACATTCTCACACACTCTTCTCACACAATCTCACTAACTTCTCACACACAACCTAACACACACCCTTACACACACCACAAAGGTTTAAAGGGATATGGGCCCAAATGCGGAATAAATGGGGCCAGTTTTTAGGATGGAGGCCTTTTAGATGATCTGCATGGACAGGTTAGGCTGAAGGGCCCTGTTTCAGTCTGTAAGACTGTTGGGGACACTACTTGTAGAAAAGGGTGCAGTTGTCTGGAGAGGATCCTGGGGCGATTTATGTAACATATTGGCGGGGCTGGAATTTTTTTTTACACTTTGAAGAAAAGATTTGATAATGGGATTGTATTCTCTGTAGCAACGGAGGGAAGAAGAATTACTTAGGGTTTTGGGGAAGGTGAATAATATTATGAGAATAGGACCTGTTTCACTTAACAAAGAGTTGTAGGAAGGAACTGCAGTGGTGTCTTTAAACTGAAGAATTGTCACTTAAAAGGCTGGAAGTAACTCAGCAGGACATGCGTGCGGCATTCTCTGGAGTGAAAGAATCGGTGATGTTTCGGGTCGTGACCTTCAGAATGAAGAGGTTGAAAACCAGCCATAAAACACAATGACTGGAGATGTGTGTTATCCAACTAAGGACCCACAACGCACACATACACCAGAATCATGAGTTTCATCTTTATTGAGGTGGACCATAATAAATATATTACAGAAAAATAATGTAATGGGGAGGCACGTTGGCGCACGGTAGAGTCGCTGCTTGGCAGCCCCACAGGCCCAGACAGGATCCTGACTACGGGTTGCTGTACGTACAGTATTTGTACATTCTCCTTATGACCACATGGCGTTCTCTGGATTTTCCGGTCTCTCCCCACATCGGCAGAAGTTGCAGCTCTTGTAGGTTAATTTCGGCTTCTGTAGATTGTCCCTGGCGTGTAGGTACAACTTGGTTGTAAGGTAGGGCTGCTGGTCGGTGTGGGCTTTGGTGGGCCGAAGGGCCTGTGTTTCAGATATATGGTTTACATATGTATCTTAATTTTCATTGAAACCATATACGGTTGAATATGTGGCATTATTTTCGTCTTGTTTCTATAGTCAAAGCGTAAGGTTGGATGGAATTTTTTTGTGCCAAAACAGTGACGGAAAGGCCGACTCTCTTGCCTTCTTTCTAGGTTTTTTGTTTCTCTATATTATATGCATAAAGCAATGAATTATATTGATTTCCATACTTGAAATATACTAAGGTCCATTCATGTGCTGCACTGTTGATCTACCTGTGGAATGTTGTTAGGAATGTAATTTAGCCTCACCCTTAATCATACCTCATCCAATTTGAAAAGCATAAAATGATGCATTCCAAGGTGTAAGTTTAAAGGACTCGCAACTGTATGCACCAGATTGCACAATTTCAAGCTGAAAATGCAAAAGCTTCGTACCAAACCCCCCCCCCCCCCCCCGCCCCCCCCCCCCCCCCACCCCCCCCCACCCCCCCCCCCCCCCCCCCCCCCCCCCACCCACCCCCCCCCCCCCCACAACCCCAAACATCTTCCTCCCCCCCCACTCCTCTCCGGTCGCTTACGCCCCCCTCGCATTTCTCACTCCCAACTCCCCACCCAATGAGGCCACAAGTCAGTGAGGTATTTTTAAGGCAGAGATAGATTGATTCGTGATTTAGTGCAGGGTTGTAAGCGGGTTATGGGGGAGACAGGCAGGAGAACTGGGGTTAGGAGGGAGAGAGAGATGATCAGCCGTGATTGAATGGCGGAGTAGACTTGATGGGCCGAATGGCTAAATTCTGCTCCTATCACATGGGACCGTGTGAGACAGCTGCAAAGCAGCAGAGGGTCTCGAACCCGAAACAGCACTATTCCTTCAGGGTCTCAAGACCCTTCTACATTGAGATAGAATGGGGAGAGATAGATCAGCGATGATTGAATGGCGGAGGAGACTTGATGGGCCGAATGGCCTCATTCTGCTGCTCCCACATGACCGTGTGCGCAGCTGCAAGCAGCAGAGGACTGTGCGTCTCCCATGTTAATTAACAAAACATTCTGAGGTAACCAGTCCGTGACTCGTGATAACAAAACATTTGTGCAAATGCCCTCCATTGGATAAACAAGTTGATGGTGGAGGACCGGAGGACCGGGGTTGCGAGGGTCGGCTCACCAACACCGAGGACTTAGACGCAAGGAACCGCAGGTGCAGGATTACAAAAAAAAGACACAGGTGTTGGAGTAACTCAGCAGGTCAGGCAGCGTAGAGTCGTACAGCATGGAAACAGGCCCACACCGACATGCCCAGCTTACACCTGAACCTCTGTCTCTGGTCCTCGATTCCTCCTCAGGGGCAAGAGACTCTGTGATCTACCTGGAACCTTATTCTTATTCCCTGGAGAACATGGACAGGTTGACGTTTCGGGTCGGGGACCCTTTTCGGACTGATTGCTAGCAGGAGGGAGGAAGGGAGAAGAAAAGCTTGTTAGAGAGTGGGTCTGGACTGAAACTTCACTATCCATGTTCCCCAACAGATGCTGCCTGACCCGCTGAGTTACTCCAGCAACTCTGTGAAACGTCACACTATTCCATGTTCTCCACAGATGATTGCCTGACCGCTGAGTTACCCAGCACTCTGTTGAAACGTCACATCCATGTTCCCACAGATGCTGCCTACCTGACCGCTGATTTACTCCAGCACTCTGTGGAAAACGTCACGTATCACGTTCTCCACAGACGGCAGCATCTTGGAGAAAAGGATAGGTGACGTTTCGGGTCGAGACCCTTCGGTCTCAACCCGAAACGTCACCTTATCCCTTTTTTTCCTGGATGTTAGGTGACCGCGAGTTACCCCAGCACTCTGTGAAACGTCACTCTATCCATGTTCTCCACAGATGCTGGCTCTGACCCGCTGAGTTACCCAGCACTCTGTGAAACGTCACCTATCCATGTTCTTCCGGCGCGCAGACAGGGATAGACCTCTTTGCTTCACTTGACACGGATTCCGTGAGCATGAGTTACGGGTCCAGC